>VZRR01003991.1:720237-785107 GCA_013398015.1 Oreocharis arfaki | reverse complement strand
AAACAGACATTAAGCCATTAAAAACCATCCAAAGGAGGGAAACAAAGATGGTGAAGGGCCTTGAGGGGAAGCCATATGAGGAGCAGCTGAGGACACCTGGTCTGTTTAGCCTGGAGAATAGGAGACAGAGGGGAGACCTCATTAAAATCTGCAGCTTCTTCACAAGTGGAAGAGGAGGGGCAGGCACTGATTTCTTCTCTGTAGTGACCAGTGACAGGATGCAAGGGAATGGCCTGAAGCTGTGTCAGGGAAGGGTTAGATTGGGAATTAGAAAATGTTTCTTCTCCCAGAACAACGCTGGAATGGGCTCCCCAGGGCAGTGGTCACAGCGCCAGCCTGACAGAGCTCAAGAAGCATTTGGACAATGCTCTCAGGCACTTGGTGTGACTCCTGGGGATGGTGCTGTGCAGGGCCAGGAGCTGGACTCGATGATCCTTGTCGATCACTTACAACTCAGCTTATTCTGTGATTCTGTGATTCTGCAGATATCAAGTTGCTGTCTTGCTGCCAAAGCTGAAGCTGGACCCTGCCTGATGCTGTCATGGAGGAGCCTGGGACACCAGGCCACTTCTTGACCCCAAAAATCCCAGTACAACAGCAATCCCTGTTTCATCCCCAGCACTTCAGAAGAGGCAGAAATCTAGGAATTGGTATCCCAATATCTGTTCCGTGTGAAATCACATTTACAGGTCATTTGGATGTGTTTGCATGAATCAGATGTGTTTGAATTATTTACAGGATGTGGTGGCTTCAAAGAACTTAATTAGAGTAGAGTAGCATGTTTTAGGACCTGAAAAGGCAAGCTCTGCTCCTGCAAGTAATTACTGCTCTAATGAACAAACTCAGAAGAGCGAAATGCATAAACAAATTCTGTGAGATCAGTGCACAGAACATATTTTCAAGTCTAAGGAGCATGGCAGTGTAATAGCAGGGAAACTGTAAAAGTATTAGTTGTAAAAGAAATAACTGCACTAACATTTTATAGTGCAATATAGTCTATTCAACATCAAAGAGGTAAAGTATCTCTTCCAGTATGAATTAATAGAAAACCAGTATTTACTCACCAGAATGGAATTCAAATATTCAAAGGAAATACTGTATTTTAATTTTACAACATAATGAACCATGCTTAGCCTCTGTGCTGCTGACACACCTGTTATCTCAAGTTCTTTGTCTTCATTTCAGCAGTCACAAACTCTGCCATAAACCTTAAGTACTTTCATATTCCATAATTCAATTTATAGCAGCTTCAGTTACTATAAGAAGTATCCTTATAAAAATGACATCCAAACACTCCCTACATATTCCTACATCATAAATGCCATATGAACTCACTCATTTTAAAAGTCAATTCAGGATTTTTTTATCAAGAGTGGAGATTCAGCCTGATAACTTCAAGTTAAACTGTGTTATTTCTGTGCTTTAAGTGTCACTGCTGACTATAAAATTGTAAAATAAAAACTTAACTGAAAATTCTCCAGGGAAGTGTTTGAGTCAGAATGCAGTATGTTCATGTGTAGCTATATTGTGTCTTCTCTTGTGACAGTAAGAAAAATATGGGGGTTTTTTTTCAGTAAACTGAACGCATATCTTTCAAAAATCTCACAGGGAATGGTTATTTATAGCACTGAGCTTCCATTTTAAGACAGGTACTTTTTTGGTTTGTTTTTGCCTCCCACCAAAAATAAGGATGCGAGGCAGCAAAACAGATCCTATAATGGGTATTTTACCACTTTTATTCTTGTTGGTATTTTAGACAGCAAACGTGAACTTCTGTTGAGATACTAAGGCTGAAATTTGGACCAGTTCTGATCATTAAAAAACCCTGGTCCTAAACTTACCATGCCTGTAAAATACAGCCCTATTGGTGTTCAAAACCCCCTCAGCTGTGGACAGCTGTAAACCTATTTACTTATTACTGTTCCAAAATCCCTGCAGGGTGAAAGAGAAATGAAAGATATTATAGCTCTCTCCCTCTTTTATGTTTTTATTTGTGGCTTGTCTGACCTGCACCTCAGCCCTTCAGTTACGATTTCACTGTGCACCGTTTACTACACACAGGTAACAGCAGCCTACCTTGTAATCTCCCAATCAAAATCTAAAGACCTCCTGTATGTCAGGGATATTCTGTTATTAAACCCCAACATTATTAGTTTTTCTTTCCTTTTGACAACAGAAATAGAAATGTGTCAGTGGGAGAAACTCCTCAATTATATGGATTTTTTTGAAGGGCAGATCTGAGCCTTCTGAACTTTATCCTATTTTTTTACAGCTTGCTACAAATAGGGAAGAAGTGGCCTGGCTGGTTGCCAAATCCTCCAAATCCTACTTAAGCACCCATTCACTGGCTTTGTCTAGACTAGGGTCTGTAGGGGATCCATTTGCAAATGTTTGCTCACCCTCTCCAACCTGCGTGAAAATTCGGGTGCTTTTAAGGCAGAATGCCCGTAACAAATACCGATTTGACCTATCCACTGTGCCCCAGATGTCCCTGGCCCTGGTCAGCCACTGAAGCAGTGGCTGTGAGGACCCTGGGTATTACTGCCACGACACCAGTTCCTTGTTCCTACACAGCTGAAAGCATCACATCAGGGGATTTTTCCCCCTCTGAGTGCAGCATTAGCTCGAGGTACCACAAATCTTGTCCAAACTAAGCCAGCAGATGCTACACTGAGGAAGAGCACGTAAACCTCTGCACAGGACTCAACCGGAAAAAATTCTTTGTGCGGTGTCTGTTTGATCAGCTCAGCAAAAAAAAAGGCCTTGGTGAGGGTCTTCTCTGAGGCAGAACTGCAGGTTTGTACCTGGAGCAAATACTGGAGAAAAGAAAGCCCTCAAAGGACATGGGGGCAGATACATGCAGCCAGGGAGGTGAATCAGAAAAAGTGTACATGGTCCTTTGTCTTGCCATGTACACTATCCTCACAAATTCCTTCAGGCACCCGTCACGTTGAGCCAGAATTTGGGTCTACTGAAAGTCATAATCAAAGCCTGCAGATACCCAGCTTGTAGAAACCATAAATGTTGACCTGAAGGTCAGTTTCCATGTTTTACTGTGAGTTTCTGGTCTTCCTCTTGAAAACATGGCCCAGCTATTAAATTCTAATCTCAGCGACTTGGTCCTAAATGTTATAAACCACATATAGTCTCCATTGCGCTCAGGAACCCAGTATATAGAAACTTCATTAATGACGATGCTGTATGAGGTTTTTCTTCCTTATGAAGAATCTCACTGTTGCGAGTGGCAAGATGTTTATCACCAGCACGCAGAAACCCTCCTGCCAAAGATAAAGTTGCTTGATGACTACCAAAGCCAGAGGAACCGAAAGAGGTGGATCTATGGAGGAGTGAACAAAGGGAGAGGGCAGCCCTGAGACGGATGTTATTTTCCACTATGAAACTCATTCTCTTTATTTTTGGAGTCCAAACAGTTACATAACAGGACATTCCTTTGACCAGTGTTTATCTCAGTTTTAAAATACGACTTTCATTATGTGTTTGAGCTCAGTAATATTTATAAACACAAGTGTCTGCATTGCTTCACCTCTGACCTAAACTTCAGGCTGCTGAAGTGGAAATTAGTTTCTGCTTTTAACTTGGCACGATTTTCGCAAATGATACTTGGATTTGATGAAGGCTGTTTCTACAGATTACACCTTCGCTCCAGAACAGAAAGGATGGGCCAAATTAAACGGGGAGTGGAGGAACCTTTTTTTCATTGCAGACATAATTGTTACTCCAACATGAAATTTTGGCTCATCCTCTGTTTTGAACAGGTGGATGGATCCCTATTAATAAAATATTACGTGATTCTGACTCCTTACCTTGAATTAATTAAAGGTTTTGTTAAAATATTGGAACATAAAGCTTGAGTTGCTAAGTAAGACACACGGTTAAGTCTTGAAATATTACACTTTTCTGCTCTGCAAATATATCTGAAAGGTTAGCACCCAGTGAAGCATGCAGAGTCATCTTAATGAAACAAAATCTGAGGTGCATCCATAAAGATTCTTATCCAAATTAAGACCTGATGTTCAAGCAGGTGCAGCTTCCCTGTTATGTGGATGGAGTTTGCCATAAACCGCAGTCGTAAGTTATTGACATTAAAGAACAGGTGGAACAAGCTTATCCTGCTTTAATTGGACTATAATACTCTCTTGTTGAAAGCAAAGCAGCCACCTTGGCATCACAGGCAGAGAAATCATCACGATTTTCTGCTGCCCAGAAAGGTTAGGAAGCTACTGCTTTCTTCTTTTCTTGCCTTTTGATCAGGTATTTACAGCAGAAACCTCACATTATGTTTCTTTCTCTCCCAGCCCTGGTGATTTTTGTATGTTTTTTTCTTCCATGGGCTGTGAAGTCTGAGCTCTTTTCTGGAAGAAGTAACCATTGTCCCTTGGTGACTACTCAGGTGTGTCTGCAGCTTTTGTTGTTATACCCAAATTAGCTTGACCTGAGGTGCTGGGCAAATTCTTGAAATACCATACATTTGCCAGAATTAAGAACCCACTTGGTGGTGTTTCATTTATGTAGGGTTTTTTACGTACGGATATTTTTCCTCTTTATACAGATGATATCTGAAAAGTGGAAAATTATTTGAGCGTAAAGAATGTTACTGAGTTTCATGGGATTCATGTCCTCCTCCCTACTGCCACTCACTTCCCACCTGACTTTTAAGCAAGTTATTTACATATCTTTGTATCTGTTTCCCAGTGCACATAAAGGAGAGTTTACAGCTACTTCAGAATAACTCATCAATAACATTAATATTATTTCCTATTTTCCCTGTACTGCTCTGTTGGGATAGAGACCCTGTGCCTACACAGTAACTGTCAGGAGAAATTCTGCTACAATTAGAATTTGTACAGTTTAGAGTTTGTTAAGTATTCAATTAATGAAAGCTTTTTTGCCTAAACTATCCCGCCATACACATGGATGTGACACATGCCCTGGCAAAGAGATACCTCAGAAAAATGGTGATTCCCCAGCTGTCACTCATCTTTCACCTGCCTCTGTTCCACTTTCAGCTTCCTTTCCAGTGGTAAGTAGGGAGGCAACCCTTCCCATTTACAGCAAATTCAGGCAGCAGACACAGAGTCTGTTCATTTCCACTTTCCGTGTTACAGCCGTAATGATCAAACACTTCTGCAGTGCTATGTGCTCTGCACTCCACATGAGGATGGAGGAAACAGTGTTTCTTTGGAGTCCTTCAACACCTTTCAGCTTTGGCCCCTTGGCAATTAATGAATGGCTTGAAAGCTTGCTAGAAAATGTTCTTTAGCACTGCAGCACTTCTTCATTTAGTGCTTTGCAAGTGAGTTGTAAAAATTTGCCCTGGAGACAGGGAAATGCAAATATAAATTAGATGGAGCACTAATAACATTACATTACAGAACAATGCAAACCGTTTTTGACACCCCACAGAGAAGAAATCCATGCATTCCTTTCTGAATCATCTTTATGGAAATTTCTGTAAACGTGGTGTTATTAAAAGAGAGTAGCAATTATTTCCTTCTTTGGTTCATCAGTTGCAGGGAGGGGGAGAATAGGCAGGGGAATTAATTTTGTTTTCTTCCTTCTTCTTCTCTTTTTTCTTGCATGTCCTTGTCGGAGAGCTCTCATGTGACAGGAACCAACAGCACAGAAGCCACCAGTGGCAAAAGAGAACAAGAAGGATGGAAGAAGCGGTCAATATTGTTAGAGATGGAGCTCCATAGGTGGAAGTAGTTAAAAGAAAAGCAGAAGCAGAGAGGGTTGCAGCTAATAAGGCTACTCAGGAAGCCAAAGCTATTAAGACATGTTGACATAACATTTGCAAGCTTCACAGGGGCCATCGTTATAATTTAGATTTAGTATTGATCACTTCAGCATCAGGGCTGGAGGAACACTGGACACAGGGCTCTTTACAGAAGAGGCCCTTCAGATACTGACTTCTTATTAACACAGAAAAACAGAAATCCCCCATGTCCTGGCTGACCTGTGACTGCTGTCCTCCCCCTCGGGGCAGACAGAAAGTTACAGTCACTTGGAGCTGGTATAATCTTTCAAAACTGCAGCTGCAGTCATAGCAAGGACATTAAAAACGTGCCTGTGAAATACAAGTTGTATCCAACACGTCCGCACATGCTAGCAGCTCCCTGCTAATGAGGCCTACTGGAGATTTTGCAGGCGTATCATTCAGGATGAAAACCGGCTGGCTGTGCATTACAAGGTGTGCAGGGGAAGAGATCTGGTGATTTGACACATGGTGAGAAAGCAGCTTGTGAGGCTCATTACATCAATGGGGATTCCAGCCTTATCCCTCAAATTATATGCCCTCTCTTCTAACATTCACCTTTTACTGTGCAACACCCACGCCCTTCTCTTTTTCCCTCTTTCCTCTCTTTTTTCCCCCCCTCCTTCTGCTCCATCAGTGCATTTTCATGCCTTTCCAGTAAGCACCACCGGAGTAGAAAATACCTGAGGTTTACAGGAAAACTAAAGGTAATTCACTCAGCAGCAAGTTTCTTTGTCCAAAATGATGGTTTCACTGTCCTCTATATCACTTCACAGTTTTTGAATTCCCAAATTAAAATGCTGCTGGAGGTTTGACAAGCATGCAGGGACCAGGTGTTCTCTCCATGCCAAACCCCAAATAACACATACGTGGCAGGGGGAGGTGATGGTGGTCCACCACATCCCTCTCCAACCCTCCAGCAGTCAAGTACCCTTTCTGTGGTGCTGAGATTGGTGGAGACTTTTCCCCTGCCCAACTGACTTGAGCTCCAGATCTTCAAAATGTATGCAGAACTGCATGGTACTCTCTCCTAGAGTAGGTACTCCTTCCTAGAGCAAGAAAAGAGTGACATTGTTCTGCGTGTGAGCTCCACACCTTCTCCCCGACGGTGGCCTCTACAGGTGTCCTTGTCCTTGGCCACTCACCATGCACAGAGTAGGTCTTTGTCCTACCTCTAACACTGCCCAACACACAGCTTATCTGGGGATTCCAGATACCATGTCAGCTGTGTAGGGATTGAATTTTGTGTTCACAACATCGTCCCGAATGTCCAGCCCTCCATGGCTTGCTGTCCCCACCTTTTCCCAACCCCAGACATAGCACAGGGCACCTCTGGCACGGAGGAGATATTCATGCTCCCCCAGGCAGAACTGGCACTGGCCTTTCCTTACACCTCTCCCCTCACCCTTCTGGACTGCTGGCTCCTCACACATCCTGTGCTTTAAAACCTCTGACATCCATTGGCAGACAGGAGCCACTGTTCAGTCTTTGGCAACAGTGAGCTGCTACTGGGCCCCTGGAAACAGCTGGTGCTAAAACAGAGAAACCCCTGACATGATGTCAGCATTTAGTGATTAATACTTAATGAAGTACAACCTCCCATTTCCTTGCCAGTGAAGAGAGATGATCCAAGGACAGCAAGGCTCTTCTGGGCTTAGCCCTGATTCCTGGGGGTATTTCCACACAGCTGCCACTGCCTTCCATGTACTCCTCCAACCTCTACCTCCAGAAGAAAGCATCTTCCCAGAGTCGCTTCCAGCTCTTAGGTCTCTAGCGGGCACAGGAAAATGAAAAATGCCCTTCTAAAGACACATAGAGCAAACCAGGATTGTTCTGGGGACCTAAGGGGTGGCTCAAAAGTAAATTAAAACTTTTAATTGGGAAGGACAGATTCTCTGCCAATCCCTAAAGCATCAGGCTTCGATGAGCCTTATGGGGTATTTTTAAACACCCCTTAGCTTCAGAGACATGCAGGGCATGTGGCCAACACGTTGGCAGCAGTGGCTGGGAGCCAGGGAGGGGGCTGGTGGCAGGGACAGTGTGGCCATGTCCTTGAAAGAGCCAAAGCAGAGTAGGTCAGTCATCTCGGCCGGCCCATGAGCCACGGCAATGAATTACAGCTGAGCGGGGAAGCAGCAGAGAAGCAGGGGACAAAGGCCAGTGGAGGGAGAGGGGCTGCCAGCATCCTCCTGCCTTTGCATTGTGGTGGCGTGAATGGGGGTGCTCCAGGGCCCAGTCACAGAGAGGGCCACGAGAAAGAGGCTCTTTAAATGAGGCTATTCAACCCTTTATGTCTCGTCTCTTCACCCACAGTGCCCCAGCAAGGAGCAGAGACTGCCCATAAATTGCAGTTTAAATCCATAATACCTCTGCACTAGACTATCATCAAATGGTTACAGGTAAAATAACGAGACAAAAATGAAGGCTGAAGAAGGATTTTTATTGCTTTTAAAAGGTCTCTTGCAAGTTGCTTGCCTTTTATTTCAAAGACAGTGCTGAAGAGCATAGAGAAAGTGGGGAGGAAATACAGCCCACACATCTGAAGTGGTGAAAAAACAATACTTTATTCACCACTCCTATTTATACTGTAATCTTTCTTACATTTTGTTTCAGTACATCTTTTGTAACAATTTCTCTACTGATTTTCTGGAAGATTATGCTAAATGTCAAAATGTCTCTTTGGGCTCATAAAATGATGCCATAATAAAGCATCATTTCAACTAAGAATGGGTAAAACAACCTATAAAATAAAATGGAACATTTTGACATTAATTGAGAAAGTTACCTGCTTTTTTAGTTTCAGCAGATTCATGTCAGCATTAAAGAAAAAATAAATTAGGTTACAGTTTATTACAACATGCGATGACCTTTAAGTAATTTTATAGCACTTTATGGTTTTGCTGCAGTCTTCTAATCAGCGTTGTGTCTGAGGAAAATGATAAGCAGATTTTCTTATTCCTCCAAAGTTCTGTTAATTTGAATCCCTACACACCAAGCATTCCTGCTGCAGCCAGGTAAGTCAGCTTATAGTATAGCTATTTGAGTCTTGCAATGTCTTCCTGATGCCTTTTTTTATTTCACATTTATTAACTTTTGAGAGTTTCAGACCTTTTCTATTGCCAACTAAATGTGAATAAAATCTAAATTTGGCTACTACAGCATTCAGACCTGTTCCTCTAACTTTGTACTCCAGTAAATAGTTCTTCTAGAAACGACATAATTTTCCATCGAAAGACTTTCTTGTACTCGCTACCATTTATAGAATGAATGTACCCTCAAGGTAAATTCATACTGGCAATCTCGTTGCATGTTTACAAAATGCACAACACCACACAAGCCCATACACAGAAACACACACTAAGATGGTGTTTTAAAAAGGCTATAAGATTATTTTTAGAAAGTCTTTGCAGAAAGACAGCGTGAAAGTTTTTCTAAGTGGGTTTTGTAATTTTTTTTTTTTAAGGAGAGAAAAATGCATTAACCAAATGCTTCTAGCTGAAATTAAAATGTCCATGATACATTGCTTGAATATAATAAATTCACCCCTTCTGTTTTTCCTGTGATCTAGTTATAACTGTCTTAGAATGTTAAAGAAGACACATGATTTAAATCACAAAGGTCAGAATTGAACACTTTTGATAGTTCAATAAAAAGAAGAAAATGGTGATGAAAAGCTTCAAAACAAAGAAGCCAGCAACCAAAAAGTCAGCGAGGGACTGATGCTGCTGCCTTCTTGGTACAGGCTGGTTATGGCTCCTAAGCCAGCGGAAACCTGAAACCTCAGCTGACTGCTTAGATCAGTTTTCTTCCCAACACACATCTGATCATTTCATGCGTTAGAGCTGTTACTATAAAGCATTGTAATTTCCACTGTCATACGACTAAGAGAAAATATTTCTAAAGCTTAGCAGTAAGATATAATAGTTTAGATTCTATCGTCATCTTTAACCTGCTGAAGCGTTTAATTCCTTTTGTTATAATGAAAATACTGTATTTCTGTTATCGTGTCCAGAGAATTCTGGCGAAAATTATAAGTTTTCTCAGAAAAAGTAGTGTTTGACTATTTCTCTGATGAGGTGAAAGGTCAATTTGCTTATAGTTTCCATGCTTCATTAAAATTCAGCTTCTGTGCTGTGTAATGTGGGTAATATTAATTTTCTAAACATTGATGTACAGCAGCTGCTAACTAATTTCCATAATGGTTGTTCTATTCTAAGGGCATTAAACCTGAAACAAGGTGGATCCAAATGGAAAAAAATGTAGATGATTACTGGCCATCTGCCAAAAAGATGCTTGGGGACACGAAATTTCTGGAATCACTGAAGCTTCATTTTGATCAAATATTCATATTCTGAGCCATGTGTCAACAATTTTACTGTTTAAAGACAAGGAGGTTGTGGAGGGGAATATTGACACCATTCTTCACATGGGAGTTTGCTTTCAGACTTCTTACAGAAAGGAGAATATGTTGCTAAAGAAGAATGGAGTTAACATTAGGAACATAAAGAAAGGTGCAAAAGAATCGGAGAATTTCTTCCCTTGGGAAAAGGGAGAGTGTGGGGAGAGAGGTCATAGAAATGCATTCAGCTTTGAAGTCAAGCATAACCATATGCATGGCCATTTGGGAAATGCTTCATGTATTTTCATTTCCACAGAATCATTATACTGATGCCAATAGACAGAACTATTCTTTTTCACTGAGGGAGCCACAGCCCTACTTTAATAGGCTCATATGCTCAGGTGGAATCCCAGGCTTGGGGTCCTGGACAGGTAAACCAGCAAACACCTTCTGACCGCTTCCTCTCTGTGATCCTTTACTGTCTGCTCCCAAAACACCTTCTTCCGGGAGAAATTGCCCTTTGCCTCCCATTCAGTCCTATCGGCATATTGCCAATTATTTCATCAAAGATCCAGTTGTGATCAGCAGACTATTTTTCCATTCCTGAGAACTGCCCAAAACACCTCTCATTTTGTCTAGTGGGTTTGATAAGTGATCCTACTCAAACACACATGAACCCACAAGGCAGGCGAAGTGTGGTTGTAGGATTTGTCTTCATTACTGCTCTAGTTTGGCTGCAGGTCTTGGACACATGGTGCCACACAAGATGGAGGTGTTTGTGTCCTTCCTTAGATAACAGCAATGTCATTCCCTGGGCTTATCGGTGTGGGTTCGTCAGAGACGGAACCCAACTTGAACACCAGACAATGGGCAGAAATGAGGTTTTATACCTGCTCCCGAGTGCTCTAAACTACCAGGGGTTTGCATGTGGGAAATGTCAAACACAGCTTGACAGTGGTCTATTTTTAACCTTTAATTCCCTTGCTCACTAGGCTCTCCTGATTTCTGCCTTTCTCCCCCTCCCTTATTCTCACTCCAGCAATGATTAGGTCAGCCACTGATAGGGTTTGGCTGTGTGTAACCTCTGGTGTGAAAGTTTTCATGAACATCAGAAGCAGCTGCCCAGCTTGTCTGAGAACTGCACTTCTGTGGCCTTCCACCTTCCTTGTCAGTGCCTTTCCCTGCACGTGTGCAGACCTAACCTAAGCTGCTCCACAGACAACCTTCTTCTCTAACCTAGACAGAGCTCTGTGTGGCAGTGCAAAACATGGACTTCACGCTCTCAGCCCTCAATGGTGCCTTTAGCATCGACAACCAGGGTCTGCTGATGCAACGCAAGCCAACCAAATCCCCATGACAAATACTTTAAAAAGGTATTTTTGGTTCTTTGTCTTCTGGTTTTACAACATTAAAATGCCAAGCTGCATGCAACGGTGCATCTAAGCCATCTCCCTCTGGTCTAAAACAAGATTAAACCGAGGAAAGAACCATGTGATGGTTCAGTTTTCACTAGTCTTAGTGACTTAACTTACTGGCTCCCAAAGCCAAAAACTGAGTTTGCACCTTTGTGGTTAATAGTCCTTGATGAATGTTTCTTTTGTTAATTTATCTAACTGGCCATTCAACTTCTTTATGCTCTGGCCCCTGTAAAAAGAAACGGGAGATGCAGACAACTAATAAGACTAGTCTGTCTCTTACTTTTTTGTATTGATATAATTTGAACAGAGGTGCTACACTTTTTTCTTTTAATCTTTCAGAACAGCTCTTTTCTGAAATTAAGAGATACATAGTAATTTCCAGAAAAAATGTAGTATTTAAGGAAATGTAGACATTTCTGTAAATAAGAGCTATGAGCAAAGGGGGAAAAAAAAAAGATTACTTCTTAGCTTTAAATATAGCACTGTAATAAAAGATTATCATGTAGAAAATTAATGACTGTGTTTTACCGAGCAGAACTGATTCTCACCTTCTGCCCTCAGAGTAGCCATTCAATCTTAACCCTGCTAAGAGCATCACATAAATAAAGGTACCTGTTGAGATGAGCCTGGGGAAAAAGCAATGGGCAGGAAGGGCTGGGGACACTGCTCTCACTCTGCAGGGCTGCACCCGCATCGCTCTCTCCACACGCAGAGGACTGGTCCCCACTGGCCCTTAATACACCTGTTCTGCCCAGGGAGAAACACGTCCAGAAAAAATACCCGTTTTATAGGTAGGAAATGGGAGTTTTTGACATAGAAAAACATGGATGAACTGCACAAGCATTGTTTTGGCAGAGAACTAACAAGCTGGGAATGCCAGTACCTTTTACAAAAGCTGCACTCAAAGGAAAGGTTTTACCAACAAGGAAGGAGAAGATCGTTTTGTGTTCTCCATTAAAAGTGTTTTTATGGTGCTCTCTGTTCTGTTACATATTTTATTAGGATAATAATTTCAGTAAACTACATCTGGCTTTCCTGAGGGTGGTCCCCTCAGGTTAAACAGGCTGTCTAAAAATATCTCCTTTTTAAAAAAATTTTCCTCCTTTTTATCTTCCTTTTGATGGCTTTTCATTTGAATTATTTCCCCCTTTTTTTTTAAGATTACATTAGCACATTTTCCCCCTTAATTCTATAATCTTTTCAACTCTAGGTTCCTTTGTACTTTGTGCTTTTATACCCTTTTCTTCTCAAGTCCTTTTCATGTTTCCTCCCTTTTGTTTTTCCCTGGGAGCCTTTTTTGTCATTTTATTCTTTATTTTTAGTCTTAAGCTGTACGGTAGGAAGTAATGCTAGGAAAATTGAAAAAGAAAAAGCTGCATAAGCCAACGTAGTAAAGAACAGTCATATACTGAGCCACATTCCTTACAAATGAAGGCACAGTGGTGAAGCCCATATACTTTGGTCTCCGTGGTGCAATACTCATGAAAAATAAAAGAGTGACATTTCTTTAAAAAAAACCAACAAAACAGAAACAAAAAAAGTCAAGCCAATAAACCAATAAAAAATCTACACCTGTGTGGGACTATGACTTTGCTGTAAAAATGGCCTGGAAATGGACCTCTTTCCGATGAGAATCTGAGCTAAATCCCCCATGCATTGAGATAAATCTATTTTTAAGGCACAGATGTGAGAGAAATTGCCTGGAGACTCCTATCAAGTGATCAGAACCTGACAGTGACTGATTTTGGCTTGTGCTGGAAGCTGACTTACTGTTTTATGAGTTAACAACTTATTGTTTAAATGCTTTAATGCTGATTTATGCCAAGATTGCCTGCTTTGTATAAAGAGGTATAAAACCAGCAATCTTTTATATAAATCACATTCCTGATAAAGTCTCTTTTCAAATGAGGAGACAAACACGGCCAATTAATATTGGGAATTTGGCAGACTGCTGCCACTATTAAATTGAACTATCCCTATGTGCATCAAATCCCTTCCTCCTATTTTACTTTTTCATGGTGCAACTAAAATTGAAGACAAATGGAAGTTAAAAAGAGGAGACTGAGCAGCAGCTCAGGGATGATGCTGCACGGAGCTGAGGCTCCCAGTCTCACCCATCATGCAGTTGTAAATGGAAGCTGAGGACACCTAGCACCTGCCCAAGGCACTGGGATTGGGCTCTCACCATGTCTGATCTCCTCACCATGGCTGACAGAAAGACCTTTTCTTGCTTGCTTATTGTTTTCCTGTCCTCTTTATGAATTGCTCCATTGGTTCTGTTGGCTCTCACCAAGCCCAGAGCCTTGGGCAGGTCTAGTCCCTACATCACTTTCGGCAGAACTACTCCTTCACTCCTGTAGTCTGTGAAAGCCTTTATACCAGAGCTTATTTCAAAGATTTTGATGGCATGAGGTATCGCTAAGATATATACGAAAGCAATCTCAGTGCTTCAACATCACTCGGTGCAAAACCATCAGCTGAAGCTACGAACTGGGAGGAAAGAACAGAATTTGGTTGTGGGGTAAAGTCAGTTCAAGCATTTTCTCATCAGTGCTTAAACCATGAAGGTCAGGCAGGTTCTAGATACATCTAAAGCAGTAGGCAGGTGGCCTGGACTGGAATTCAACTTCTGGTGTCTAGAAGGAGTCACTCAGCAGCACTTGCAGCCAGCAGGGCAATGTCCAGGTATAGAGAGTGTCTCATCCACAGGCTTGACCTCCAGCTCAGGCTCAGCTTTGTAACCACTCCACTGCTCATCCGCTTTTGCACCAGGCTGCTGTGGGGGGCAAAAAGCACAAAATGTCCAAAAGAAAGTCTAGATGGCTTCCACTAGGGATGTGTGGGGAGGATGTGATTAGCCAGCTGCGTCCAACTGTTCTACAAATATGTGCCCTCCAGCCAAAATTCATAAATAACCATCTAAGTTAAGTTCTTCAGTCAGAAACCCTGGCAGAATGATGCTGTCATAAATTTTTATGGAGACATAACCAGAGATGATGAGTTCTCGGGTTGGTTTATTAAAATGTTTATTGGGACCTTGTGGTACAGTAACAAATGGTATCATAAAACAAGTTGGGCTGTTTCTAATCAGCAAAACAACACAAAACTGGGATATCTGAGAGATACTTTTTTTATTCTTTCAATTTACATTTCATGAAAAATTGCAGATATCTTTCTTAAATTCTTCAATCACTTTGAATTTAGAGCACTGTACTAGCAAGGCTGCCTTTTCTCCTATCCCATATATATTTCACCATCTATGCTGTAATTATTTTGGCCTACTTCAGAGGTGACACATCCCCATTTAAAATTTTCAACAGTCATGGCTTATAAACTCAGAGGAGACCACTCTGAATATTTAATATGTCTTAATGTTTTATTCAGACTGTAACATCCTAAATTATTTTTTATTTGAGCTAGGTGTTTAGAGAGTTAAATTCAACATTTTTGAGGATCACATGGTTGATCATAAAATCTTGCAACCCTGCATTCTGTGAGTCACGGTCCCCTAGCCATACCCTGCTCTTTTTGAGATGCAGGTCCATCTTAGCACATCTAGCTCTGAAGACGCTACCGATGTCCTCTGTGTTGGGCTGTCATTTTTCTTCTCTCTGCTTTCCTGTTTCCCTTCTCACAAACCTCTGCTCAACCTGTCTGCCGAGACTGTAAATTCTTTTTTGCAGCAGCTTTCAAGGCCAGAGCTTTTGTCAGCTTCTCAGGGCTGGCATCGTGGTGCTGTGAGGCTGGGGCACAGCTGACAGCTCCAGCTTGCTCCCCGTGGCTTCTCAGCAAGAGCTCGGGCTGGCAGAGCATGGGCAGAGCTAAGACACCAGAGGAGCAATATAGCAGTGCTTTGCTCAGAGGTCAGAAATGTTCATGTCAAGTGCACAGGCAAACCCACACCCAGGTGCAGTGTAGGGATTGTGTGGAAAGGCATGTGCTGGCTGGGGCAGAGAGATATCAGGGACCAGGAACGGGCTGAATATCGGGGGAGAAGGGAGAGAAGGAAGTGGACTGAATGGTGCAGAGGCCTGCAAAGTTTCAGTGGCCTGGGGAGACTA
The DNA here is from genome assembly GCA_013398015.1 of Oreocharis arfaki. NCBI lineage: Eukaryota > Metazoa > Chordata > Aves > Passeriformes > Paramythiidae > Oreocharis > Oreocharis arfaki. The sequence goes on along the minus strand of VZRR01003991.1, from coordinate 769,513 downwards.
CAGAAGACCTTTGTTGGTGTTAGGTGATGGTTTGCTGTCTACTCCTCCCTTCTCTCATCAACCTGTGCCTTCAAACTAATGGCATGGGGAAAGAGGGGGAAGGTAAAGACACAGAGAGTGGCCTGTCTGTCTGTCTCTCTCCACCCTGGTGAAACCTCTGCCAGCACCACACCCTGACACCAACCACAGGGCAGTGGCACATCCAGCTACGCAAGGAGAGAGATGTCTGCTCTGAGGGTAGCTCAGGTGGCTCAGACAGCCTATTCCCATCCCTTCCAGGAGAAAGGACAGACAAAAACCGGCGCTAGTGCCAAAGATGCAGCAGCCAGGGACAACAACAATTTTACAGCCACCTGCTCTGCCTGTGCCTGAACTTTGCCCAGCCAATCTGAAGGTGAAAGGATGAATCGAAATAATAAATGTGTATGTGTATCTACACGCAATAGGGGATATCACTAAGCTTTGGAGACTGTCAAGTGAGCTGGGAAAATATCATTAAATAGCATGAGATGTGGAAGCAAATTTGATCTATTTATCAGCATTTAATCTAAACCTACTAATATCTGTTTCTGAACATCTACAGATGTGGAATTGAGGTTTAGAATGAGTGGTGGTTCAGCCTGAGCGTATTTGTCCTAACAAACCTCATCTTTTCCACAAACAATACCTTCAAATTCGTGGAAAGAAGGCTCATGCTCACCCCACCGTGAAGGAATGCTGAAGCTGCTGTCACACGCACTGTCACATCTCCAGCCACAGTCTTGCACGGGCACACAGTGCTCATTTTTCAGCCACAACTTCTAGAGTTTCCTGCCTAACACAAGCTGTGAAAGGGAATATCTCCCTTTGACATGCAGATTTTCTGTTTACATATGTAACTTTTATCTTGGTGTACAGGAGGTCCATCCCCATCAGAATTTTATAAACCTTGCTAAGATTTTTTCATTATCATTCTCTCTTAATAGTAATATGAATAATGCAATGGAGGTAACTACAAGCTTCATTCTAATTTGTTGCAGCATGTAGCAGTTTACAGCACGCAATAGCTATTGTAACATATTACAAAACTTCCAGTTTTTCTTTCCTACTTTTATTTTTGAGAGTCTGGAAGGCATTGCAGATTTCTCATGGGTTTGTGCACTGGCACAGTGGTCTTCAGTGAGGATTTTGCTGTTTAATCCTTGCAGAGATTGGCATGTGGTGACAGGGGCTAAGCATGAAAAGGAGCACATTGGAGAAAGTTAGGATGCTAAAGGCCTTTTTTCTCCTGACGCATAAAAATTTAATATTCTTAAATTGTTAGTATTATTTTGACAATGGAAAGGGATTACCTTGACCTATAGAAAATGGCTTTCCTCGCATTGTGTCAGACAAAGCTCCTTTGAACCTCCCTTGCATTCTTCATGCACATTCACAAACACATCAAAAATTTTCTGTTGCAATCCCTACCTGCTAAAGCTTGCCTTTGTCCATGAGTCAGCCCTAGTGTGAAGTTGGGAAGATTTACAAAACTCTCATTGAAACTTGGCTAGAAGGTAGCACCTTGTAACTGAGCAAAGAGGTCAATGCCATCAACCTCTCTGTAGAGGAGATGTTTCATTTTTCTTAATTTAGACAACACAGTAGTCAACCAGGAGGCTCTGACCTGGCCCAGAGATACCAACCACATGAATACATCATTAAAAGCCAAAATTTGGATACTAGTTGTTTTCAGCATTGCAGAAAGAAAGACCTGGGAAATCATAGCAACATTTGCCCATGTTATTCTCTAAATATTTCCTTGCTATCCCAATTCAGTCACACCCATAATTGATTTCCCTGTCCAACAAAAGACAAAATTGGCCTTTTTTTTCACTAAATGGTGGCAGGGGAGGGAAGACAGGTACAGATAATAAAAGGACAAAGTTGTACACTGACTCCAAGACATGAGATGAGGCAAGGCCAGAGCTTGCAGAGGAAACAGAGAGCTGGGGATGTGGAAAGGGGATTCCTGGTGTAGGTGGCATGGGGAGAGCCATGGGTGAGACAGACAGGACTAAAAAGCTATGTTTGAGAAGGTCTAGAGGGGAGGAACTGTAATCAGTGTTAATTAATTATGCTGTGTTTATTTTTACTCTGTTATTCAGTGCCCCAGGTGCTTTACTGGTGGAGAGGGAGGGCTCACTAATAAATTGGTATTGCTGCTTATTATTGTGTACTAATTTGTAGCAGTAGTTTGTGGGCTTTTTTTTTAAGAAAGTCAATAAAGATAATATTCCTCAAAGGTGTTTTCCAGATAAGAAGGCAGTTTATCAGTACTCCCAAATTTCATCCAGCTGTCATTAAGTGTGTCTCTTCTGCTTGTGAAGGGCTTTGTAGCTGGGTCAGGGCTGCTGGAGCTGGCTGCAAGGTTGCTAAGGGAACCGCTCTGTCCTGAGATTCTTCTTATGCATCAAACTTTCATCTTGAAAAATTTCTGTAGGCAAATCGCTGTGAGATGAATGCTAATATGCTACACAACTGGGACAAGTGGGCTGAGGTATCTAGAAGGGCTGAATCACATTTGTTTGATTTCATTTTCATATTAGGTGTGTGCACAGCTGCATATCTAAGAGGTCATGAATATGTGGTATTACGCATGCATTTGTGCTTCTGATATACTGTACCACAGGGATTGTCTGTAATAATATTTGGGTTGGGGGGGACACCTAGAGTTTTATGGAAGGCGTCACACAAAAAAAATCAATATAAAGGTTACAAGAACAACCTTATGTTGATGGGCTTTGGGTGAAGCTGAAGTGCAGTCAGTCTCCCTGAAGCATTTCTGTCTCTAACTCAGGGGGTAACAGTCACTCAGAGAAGCAATACAGGTTGAACTGCACAGCTTTTGGAGCTGAAAACTTTTGGACATGAATTTGAAACAAACTTGTCCTTGAGAAAAAGGCAGTGAGCCCTTTCATGTGTGCAGAGTATATCGCATGTCTCTTTTTCAGGTCTCGCCTTACCAGAGAGGTCCATAGATAGTCTAGTGCACTGCACACCATTTATCTGCCTCAAAAAGCAGAAGAGTTGAGTCAGCCTGTTGGAATTTAAACCTTTGTTTCCAGGGCGTCTGGATATTCCAAAGTTGATACAGAGACTACTAAGCCGACCCCTCTGGCTTGGGTCATTATACACTGGAGCAGCTTATAATGAACTCTGACCCACAGTGAAACTGTCAAAAGTGGAAATCCAGAACAGCTCCAAAGATGGTGCTGGCTTCTGGCAAGACTGTAATTGGTTTATAAGCAAGCACAAAAGTTACAGAATTTAGTGTATTTTAACTATCCTTTGCTTCAATCCTTTCAACACAATATTCCAATTTTCTTCTTAAATTAGTCTTGCATTGAAATGACATGTCTATGACATGGGGTACAACCTATCAAGACAGGAGTGTGATTCCTTTTTGGCCTCAGAAGTTCCCTTGCATTTCCAGCAACTAGCTAATGGGCTAATTTAAAATCAGTAAAACAAAGAAAAATTAAATGTTTAAAAAGATTCCTTGTCCATCAAGATCATTAGCCCTAAAGAATACAGGTTTGACAGAACATCTGACTAGTATAAATTGCTCAGCTCTGCAATTTCCAAGAGCACAGAAATCTGCTACAACACAGTCTTGTATTTGGACTAAGGAGTCTGAGATTGATGCAGTTAATAAAGACTAACAGGTGACTTTCAAAGGCTGACTTACAACAGCCTTAAGCAGATTGTAAGAAGTAAGTTTTGACCTATATCAGGATTAAGACCAGCAGCATTCCAAATTGGAGTAAATTAAATTTCATTTTATATCACCTGGCTCCATTAAAAAATGCAGTTTACAGGCAGAGTTTGGGCATGTGCCTCCACGTACGGAAACAGGTGGCAGTGGGAGGAGCATTATGCATTTTGTTTGAAAACATGGTTCTTTCAAATTACTTAAATCAGAGAAGTGGCATTGTTGCTGAATCATGATAATCCATGGATATAACTGGTGAGAGGTTTGTAGGGGAAGATAATATCTTTTATTAGACCCAGAAGATCGTTGGAAAAAGCAGACAGCCTTTCAGATATGAGAGCCATTTTTCAAAGCTGTAATAAATGCAGCATCTTCAGTGTTAAAGGCAACAGCTGGTCTGAGGTTAACTTGATTATGTTAAATATTTAGACTATGTGGGCAAGAAAGTGGTGGGTACCCGTGGAGCATATGGGTGGTGTGAGCAATGAAAAAGCTGAAAAAGGTCATTAGCTCCTAGTGGGCAAAAAGAGAAAAAGACAGTAATTCACAGCCTGTGAAAGATAGAGGGGCTTAGGGAGGGAATTACAATGTGCTATAAAGCCAATCTCTCTACTTAGTCTGTAATTTTTAGTGTCCAGCTAGGGTGTGTATTTTACTTCCTATACTCTTCTTCTGGAGGTTCTTTGCACATCTCCCTGGATGGTTAGGCCTGAGCAGCCACAGATGAAACTGCTATTCTGTTAAAGAAAGAAAAAAAAAAACAAACCACCAAACCTTCTGCTAACTGGAAGCTTCTGTCATTTGTTGTTCAACTCTGTGAGTTTTTCCAGTGTGTGGTTACTGCACTTTTACTGCCATGGAAACAGCCCAGTAGCTGCCTCACTGGGCCTTGCATAGTGTGTTCTGGGATGTGTTTCTGCAGGAATCAGAAGTTTTGATGCTTCCGTAGTGGTGCATTTAACACTGTGGACATGGAGATATGTTGGCAGGTCTCACATCTGTTGCTCAGATGCAGCATGGCTCACAGGGCCATTGGACTTTTGATTGGAAGAGCACTCAATTACTCCAAAGTCCTGCTTAAGCAGGTGTATGGCAAGCACCAAAGAACACTTTGTGGCTCTGTCTAGCCAAGCAAGCACTGAAAAACTTGCAAAGACAGGGATTCAACATCTCTCTGGGAAGCCTGTTCCACTGTTGTCTTATGCTCCTAATGAATGTCATTCCTGATGTCCACTCTCGATACCTCAATCTGTGACTCACAGCCATTGCATGTTTCCATACCATCTGCTGCCTGCTAGAAGATTGTGGCTCTGTTGGCTTTGCAATTCCCCTTCAAGCTGTTGGGCGCTACTCTTGGATTCTCCCTCTACGGGTCCTCTTTAGCAGGCTAAACAAACTCAGTTCCTTCAATCTTTTTTTATTGGCCTTGTGCCCCAGGCTCAGGACTGTCATGGTGCACTCCACCAAACCTTCCACAGCTTTTAGGAGGTGCATTCTGAATCATCATCCATTTTGCTGGTGAAGATATTGGACAGTATCAGCCTCATCACCAAACATTTGAGTACTCTGCTGAGCACTCTGCTGGCTGCTGCCTTGACCTTGAGACATTGATTACTACCTTTTCAGCCTGGTGGCCCAGACAATCTACAGTTCGTTTAGGAGTCCCTTTGTCCAGCCTATTCTTCTTCAGCTTCCAGACAGGAAGGATACAAGCCCGCATGCATCACTCAATGTCCATGTCACCAGCTCTTTCACCGCTGAAAGGAAACAGCTTGTATAAACACAGAATCATAAAAACATTGGAGGGTTTTTGGCTGGAAGCGAACTCAAGATCATACTGTCTAGGATCCTGCTCAAGGCAGGGCTGACTTCAAAAGCGAGATGAGATTGGTCAGCGACCTGCCCAGCTGAGCTTTGTATATGTCTGATTATTCCAGTGACCAAAATTGCTATTTCTATAGCATGTTCTTTTGCCAGGCACTTTCAAGAAGTCTCTGTCTTTGCCTTCTTTATACTTACCTATTAGGTGGAAGAAAACAACAATCAGACTTCCCTGTAGCCTTCTCTTCTCTGGGCCATGCTCCTCCTGTGTTCAGAAATGGCTGTGCTCTGTTATTTTTCTAAAGGCTGAAGTGAGGCTGATCAGTCTGCAGTTATCTAGATACTCCTTCTTGTCTTTCTTAAAACTGGGGGCAATGTCAGCCCAGCCACCAGGGGTGCTCCCAAACAGAATGATTTTTCAAAAATTATAGCAAGCCTCACAAGCATATCAGCCATATCTTTCAGCACCTCTTGAGGAGTCCCATCCAGCCCTATGGATTTTAATACACTGTTGGCTTCCCATGTAGCATTGGTGTGTGCAGACATCTGGGAGCAGGTTTTCCCTGAGACAAAAAGTCATTGAGCAGCCTTTTCCATACTGTCCATCACTGGGTTTTCTTCCATTCAGAAGTGGACGCACATTTTCTCTGAGTTTCTTTTCACTTCTGACATGCTTGTAAAATCACATCTTGTTAGCTTTCATGTTCCTCTCCAGTTTTAAATCCAACTGGGCTTTAGTCTTTCTGGTTTTGTCCCAACATGTCTGAGCAGTACTTTTATACTTTTCCTCTGTTGTCTGCCCTTGTTTCCACTTCTTATGTGCTTTGCATTTTAGTTCATTAAGAAGCTCCTTGCTTAGCCAAGTGGACCTCCTGCCAAATTTCCCAGTCTTCCTGAACAATGCCCCGAACCAGTGGTGCATGTTGATCTCCAGGAAATTTTCTTTGGGCAATGAACTGAGTGAGACTGGAGGGGGTGGAGAGGGTGGGAGGGAATGTGCTGCCAATTTATTTTCCAATGAAGGAAATAAATGCCAGCTTCCTTCAAATGTGGAAGGTAATTTAGAGATATTTTCAAGGCTGAGGTGTTGCACAGGTAGCTGCATACAATCTAGGTGATTTCTTAAATGAAGAGACTTTGTATATGGGAGTGTTGTGGTTTGGTTACATATGGGGTGCATTTTCACAGAATTGCCTCACAGGTGGTGATCCTTTTGGAAGCTCGGGGGCGGGGGGGCGGTGTTGGGTAGATGTAATATTTCCTCAAAGCTAATACACTGGCATTTCAGGTTCTGAGTGTATACCCCAACATTTCTGCTTTGTTTTAAATTATTGATTGGTGGATACATTTTTCCAGAGGCGAGTGGATGGGTGGGTGCACTGATCTTGGTTTTGTGTGCATTTCATCTGTTCGTTATGCTGCTCATGACCAGGAAATTAGTGTTTTACAGAAAGGGATTAATGAAGCTATGGTAGAATTCAATAGGTATTCTAGGTTTTCAATCCAGGTGATGATGTCTTCTTAGGCTTGTTGGTAGCTATTTAGAATCTCTTGTTCATGGTGACTCCTACAGCATATTGGGGAGCACACTGTTATTCCAGCTGTGAAAATGTCTGAAGGAATGTTTGTTTTTGAAGGCAAAGTTTGAGGGGCTAAGGAAAAAACTCATGAGATGATCTCGGTGTCTAGTATTACTTCTCTCCACAATGCTCTTCTTCCTGTCAGTATCTTTCTCATACTTGGGACTGTAAAACTGGATCCAGGACTGCAGCTATGCTCTCACTGGTACTAAGTGTAGGGAGACAATAGCTTCCCTTTCTAGTCTCGCTGGCTACACTCCTGCTAGTACAGCCCATGTGTGGCTGGTCTTTGAGGGCTCACTGCTGAATCAAGCTCAACTTCTTCTTCACCAAAGCCCACAAGTCTCTCCAGCAAATCTTTCCAGTAAAAAATGAGGCCAAAAAAGGGAATTTAGCACCTCAGCCTTTACCAGGCCCCTTCCTGTTCCACTGAGCTATGGGGCCCCCATTTTCATTTACTGAGGGGTTTTTTTGCCACCAGTTTACATCTCACTGCCTTCACATCCCTTGTTAGTTTCAGCTCCAGCTGAATTTTCTTAATTCCATCTCTGCAGGCTCAGGCAATGTCTCCCTATTACCCCTGGGTAGGTGTTCCTATTTCTTCCTTCCATGCCCTTATCTGTTGCACTTAATCAGGACTTTCCTGCTCGTTCATGCTGGTCATGTCCTTATTTTCTTGACTTGCTGCTAGTCTAGAGACAAAATGTGAAAGGGGACTTGTGTTCAGAAGAAATCTTTCTCTTGGCTTCTAAATCTGATAAATTCATGCATCAAACAAGAAAAAAATTTTACTAAGAACTTCCTTTTTGTTTTCAATTTACTTTGATCAAAATAATATTAACAATCTCTACTAAAAGAAACTCTCTACAAAAAGGTGCAGTATGGAACTGACAATCAACCAAGGAGCCGAAAGTGATTCTCTTCAGAATATTTTCCAGTTAAGACATCCAAAGTTGAAAAAAACACCTATAAACCTTCAAAAAATTGATGTGGGAGAAACAACTGTTCTAGGTCTCTTACATAGGCAGGCAGGTTCTGAAAAGTCTGCTGAGACGTGTTTTATTTGCCTTTGCAGTTTTCTTTCCCTTATATTTAAACACAAGTTTTATGTTTTGAGTCTCAGTGGTTTGTGAAGATGTTTAAAGCATATTCTGGTTTCGCACCTAAAATAATACTGGTGACATTGTACGTAAGAATTGATTTTGCACAGTGAAGCTCCTAGAAATTATGTCATAAGAGTAAAAAAAATTTAAAATATCTGAAAAATCAGTTATAAGCATGCTTGTATCTTCAGCTAAATATAAGCAGAATAGAGTTAAGTCTCAGCTCTTCTCTGATGTCATCCCATGCCCTTTGTTCAGGTCTGGGTTGAAGGATGGTGAAAACAGCCCCTGAGGCAATTCACAGGTGTCTCATCACATGCACACACAAAAGTGTGATTTGTCTTATAGAAGTGAGAATGGTGCTCTGTTCTATACCAAACCACTTTTTTCACATTCTTTAGCAATTTGTAAACTTCTCAGGAGAGAGGGAGAAGGGGTGTTGTGTTTTTTTAAAGTTAGTAGTTCAATGTCTCTTCCGCTTTAAAGAAAACACTGTAAGGGAAGGTCAGCTCAGGCTAAAAAAGCTAATAGCCTAAGAGAGAAACCTGTGACTTGGGTTAGGATCTTGTAGACCATGTTAGCAATACAGAGACCCCTCGTACAGCAAGAGACTGGATTTCATTTTGTCTGCATTATCAATGTATCTATTTCTACTGTTTCCTGAGCTCCTGGTTGGAGGGAAATTGTGTACAGAATGAAGCATACATTTGCCTGTAAAAACAGGCAAAATAAAGAGAAAACACAGAGATGTCCAGGACTGACTGAGGATGAAAAACCAGTCTTGTAATCCGTCATTAATTATTCAATTTCCATGTAAGTTGCAGATGAGCGATTAATATCCTTCACTTTCGATAGGAGTATAATATAAAGAGATGTATAAGGTGATTCCTTGAGACAGCAACATGGAGAGTATTGAGACAGATGGAAAAGGGAAAGCTGGATTTCATTTCAGTCTGACTTAACAATATTTCTACCTCCACTGCTTTTCTGTTCTCCTGACTTGGTGATGTCCTTTCCCTACTACTAACCCCCTCCTCCAGTTTGAGGGCTGCACAAATCTTCCTAGCCCTGTCACAAAAGTGCTGCAGGTACAAATAAATAGCCACTCGCTGCATGTTATACCACAAAATTATTTTACCCCCATTACACCTACACTGCTTGGGAACAGAGTAGAGATAATTCATTGAGTATTTCAAGGTTAAGCAAGCAGCTATCTGCTGGCAAGACATTTAAGTTCAGATTTCAATAATCATTTCCTTTTTGAGTTGACTGCCAAAATTATAACATAGCCAAAAACTTTGAAGAGAGCAGAACAGATGGCATATGGGTTTGCAGACCTCTGCTATGATGCTGGTCCTAGTTGATGCCAAACTGTTGTGCCTTGATTGTCTAGCATGGCTACCTTGCAGAGAGCATATATGCTCAGATCCAGACCTTGATGGGAACCAAAAATGAAAGCAAAGTATCTCCTCAACCAGAAGTCATCTGGCTCCATTTTGCATTCTGCAAATTAGCACCTCAGTGTCTATAATTACAAGTCTGGGGAATGACTCGGTCCCATTAAAGAATTTGCAAGCACATAACTACAAAATGTAGCTGGCACCAGTTGAAAAGTCCCTGAAATCAGCTAATTGCTTGACTCTGGCAGTGGGATATTCACTCCCTTGCTGTGAGCTCCATGGGTTGTTCTGCTTCTCACTTCATTCATCTACTTTTGGTCCAGCAAGCCTCAGCCTGCTCACCTGCGCTGCTGCAGGGAGGCCAGAGCAGACACAGAAAACCTCATTCAGCCCCAGAGCCTTTCATTAAAGTCTGCATGAGACTCTTACAGATGAGTATGTTGCAGACCACTTACTGACAGGACAAATGCTAGAAAGTCCTTGCTGACAATGGGGTAAGGGCTTCTGGGATGGGTATCAGACTTTTAGGCAGCCCAGATGGCTTGCGGCAGGATGGAAGTAGAAAAAGCACAGAGATTCTTAGCAATGAGGTGAATGAAACAACATGGGTGTCTCTTCCCAAGTATCAAGAGACAGAAAAAAAGGATATGGCCTCAAGTAACACCAGAAGAGGTTTAGATTGGATATTTGGAAAAAATTCTTCACTGAAATGGTTGTCAAGCATTGGAACATGCTGCCCAGGAAAGTGGTGGAATTGTCCCTGGAGGTATTTAGATGTGAAGATGTTGTGCTCAGGGGCATGGTTTAGTGGTGGACTTGGTAGTGCTGGGTAACAGTTGGACTCAATGACCTTAAGGGTCTTTTCCACCCTAAATGATTCTATAATTTTATGAATATACGTGAGGGCCCTTGCAGGCACTTCAGTGTCTGCAGGAGGAACATGGACGGTCATCTCTGGTGTGCTGTGTTGACTGTCAGCTGAAATCCTACAAGTGCCTGCCTGAAAGTATTACCAGATACCCAAGTGTGCTGAAAATCTGCCAGTACCTCCTTTTTAAATCAGAGTTACCTGAGAGCCTAAGCAAAAGTTTCCAAATGTACTAAAAAATATCATGTGTCAAGAGAAATAAACCTCCACTTCAGGTCTATTGCGCTTGTGAAATAACTCAGCCTAACTCCTCAAGAAGGTCCCAGCTGTGCTCTAAGCACTCCTGCTTCCCTTGACTGTGGGCGGATACAGCCACCACATTTGTGGCTGTATCCGCCTTCGGCACAGCAGTTGGTGCAGAAGCCCAGCCTGTGCACTGCTTCCCTGGAGGGCTGCTCTTCAGGAAATCTGAGAAGCCACCTCTGTTCCCATTCAGCCACAAAGCTCTCCCTGAGAGCTTCTCTGGGGCTGTACACTCAAAACTTGATCAGTCCGCTTGGTGCTCCTCCTCTCTCCTTCATCCTTCTCTAGCCATCCCTGCTTCTCTCTAATTCCTCTGCTTCTCATGAAGAGACTCTTGCAGCATTGAAGGCAGCAAATTCCTCTCACCGTACATACAAGGCACATGCTTTTATTTTGGCTGATGCAGCAGAGATGACAGTATGTTCAGGCCCTGGTCCTCATAACTGTCCTCAGTGAAGACTGATGTTCACAGCCGTATGATAATGCTAGGAAACAACTGCTCTGCTTCTCCTCATATCTGTTTAAAAATAAAAATAAATAATAAATAATAAGATCAAGTAAATGAAATGCAAAAAATGTCCCTGCGGAGCAAGAGAGAATCATTAATGTTGGAAAAGACCTCTAAAGGCATTGAACCCAACCATTAAGCCAGCACCACTGCGCTCACCACTAAACCACGTCCCCAGGTGCCACGTCTAGATATTTTTGGGTGATTCCACCACTTCTCTGTGCAGTTAAAATTCTTCAAAAGGACAGAATTTGACCTTCCAGATTGACTGAGCCCTGCTACAGATCTCCTATTCCTGCTTTTTCTAGTACTCAGCAAATACACTAAGACTGTAACAATCATAATACTTTTCTATTAAAATGCTCATGCCTTTGTGCATCACCGTGTCATTGCTGATGTACCAACAACTGCAGTACAGAACATATCAGAATGGTACAGTAAATCAAAAATGGTAATAAATGACCAGTACCACTCTCACACTGACTACATGCGTGCTCCTCTCAAAAGTTCATCGTATATTCAGTCCCTAAATAGACTGCTGTGCCTTTCTGGTTAAATTAAAGCAAACAAAGGTTGTTCATTTCCACCTCTAAAGTAACACACAAGGCAAACTAGACAGCAAGATAATGCCCTCTGTTAAAGAATTTGTAGACATAAGAAGCAATAACACACTGCACAACCTGGCTGAAATTCTGTATATTCATCTTCATAAAAGAAGCAAAATATAATCTAAGTACCTCTCAATTAAAATAATAATAAACGTTGCTATTTATAGTTGTATAATTACTGAATTTTCTCTGCCTTGGACTGTTCTCTGCCTTTCACTATTTGGCATGACTGACGCATTGGATATCGATAAAACATCATCTTTTAGAAAATCCTTTACAGATTATGTAAACACATGCCAGATTTTGAGACCCTTTATTTGTTTTTAGCTGATCTGGTTTCCTTTTAAATAGGATTTTTAAAACTCACGTCAGAATTATATTAATGAAGGAACTGCTTTTCAGACTTGTATGTCGTTCCAGGCAAGAGATAATTGCTTTCTGCATGAATTTTAAAGACCACTGCTCAGTGACAGTGACTGGAAGTTCAGAAGAACTATCTTAAACATGCAGGCAAAGAAAAACCAGCGACATGCCAGCAGTGTTCTTAGGGACTGAGAGGTGAAGTCTCATCCTCAAGGCCCTGCTCTGTCAAATCTGTCAGAGGAGAATGCTGGGGGAAAACACTGAACTAAAAAAGTAAGTGATTTACAACCTCATTCTTATAAAATGAGTGTCATTGTTCTTGCAGGCAAAAAAGCGGTGCAATTATAGTGGGCTAGTGAGCTAAAAATGCAGTACAAATGAATTTCCATAATCTCAACCAGGAAAATCCTGCAGCTGGGAATATCTTACTCGTGCAAAGCATTAGGCTACCTTTGATATAGGTATCACATATCTGTTGAATGAATTACTACTTCAAAAATACCTTTTTAATGTAGAAAAATGACAGGCAGGACTTAGAGATAAGGGAAAACATAAGGATTAATTTTGTGTTATTTCACCTTCATTTCATTTGCCCTTTGTCTGCCATTCTTCTCCTTCTCAAGGATTTGGGCACTAAAAGCCAGTGTAGTGATTAAGACTATTTTGGTGTGGTTTGCATAAGTTTTTTTCTCCCCTCTTTAATCTGCATGTCTCACAGACAATGCCTGAATCCCAAGCAATTACTTCAGTATTGCTTAATCGTAGGTGTCAATAAGGTTTAATCCACTGCCATTCATTGAACTGCTGAATCTGGGCTTGGGAAAAAAATTATCTTTTGTAAAACATATGCACCAAACAGTAGTGATAACCAAAACTCCCTAATCAAATATTTCCCTATGATCCTTATGGAGCTTCTGCTCCTCAAGCTTCATGAGTCTTTTACTTTGAGTCACTCCTGCAGCCTACCCTAGTTTACAGGTTCTGTATAACACAGCTATTTGTGCTGCTGCAGATCATGCTGGTTTCTTATTAGTGCACCTGCAGATCCCTAAATCTGCTGTCACTAATGCCCAATGAGCAATTGATGGTTTTGCAGAGTTTAAGATGAATTTCTGGTTCAGGTGCCTAAAAGCCCAGATGGGTATCTAGCGGCATTTTTAAAAGCCCATCATCACCTAGATCTCATAGCTTTAATAATTTCATCTGCATTTTCAGAAGGTAGTTTTAACGCTTTGTCAGGCCTGCAAGGTCAAGCTGGTGCACAAGCTAAAAACAAAGAGAGAAATTAAAATCCATTTTTCAAAGCTGATGACATTTGTAACTTGGAACTTCTATTTAGGCACTGTTAAAAATGGAAAAGCCATCCTTCTATAAAGCCATATTGTCTACCTAACGAATAAACTGTGACTTCTGGTTTTAGAAGAAATTGCTATTTTCTTACAATTCCTCATAATATGTAAGTTCCTGCGGAGCTGCTGCATCATTCATCCAAACTCACATAAAGCAACAAAAGAAAACAGAAGTACATGAATAATTGGAACTGTGCTTATTAAATCAGTAGACATTGTTTATCCGCTGATAAGAAAGAGCTGATAAAACTTGGGGGGGTGCTATACTTTGGCATATATCATGAGACATCTACATTCTGCAAAGATGCGTATGTATACCTGGAATTTCTTACAACAGTAGAAACAAAGCTATGAATAAATTTTTGCAGATTAGGATCATACGAAATGCACAGGTTTTTGTAAAGTCTCACAAAGGTACATAACTAACTTGTACTGCAGTCTCTTGGCTACTGAAGCAGGCAGGAGGCTGAATATTCCTTGGACCACCAGATCCGTGCAACTATAATTGCTCATTTTGTAGCATGTCAGGATCATACCTGGCAAACTCTGGTACTTCACTAATGAATAGCAACCACCCCATCTTATCTTGTACAGAAAATGGTTCTGGGCAGACTTTCAGCTGACAGATCTTTCCTTTGCCATCTCTTGGTGTCAGTTCCTTTTTCCTCTCCAGCCAGTCAGTGAGGAAAATGTGGATTTTGGTAGTAACCAAGCACTGAACGAAAGAGATTAATACAATCAAGCATAAAGTATCAACGCTATTGAACATAGCGGTCTAATATCCCTTCTGTCTTCAAACATACCGAGTATATGCAATATTTAAGACTGAAATCCTTTTTTTTATCTTGGTTTCCTCAGGAAATGAGGAAATATATTTGCAAATACGCTACATCTTCAGACAAATTTCCTTTTCTCTCTCCAAACAATATTGAACCCTACAGGCCAAGTTTATTTTACCATAACCATATCTAATAGAAAGATGGTGATCTGAAAACATCCAGCTTTGGTGAGAAGAAAGACTTCGCTGTTGACTACGCTCCACTGATTGCATAGAACCTTCTTCTCCCTATGAACAGGAGCAACCCTGTATCTATGGCTCCTTCCCAGCCCTCCTCTATCAACGTGCCACCAGACCAGAGCTTACCTGGAAACCCCTCCTTTCCAAGGGATTTGGATTACTCGTATAAGTGGAAAGATTTTACATAGATCTACCGCGAGAATTTTCTTTTCAATACACAATTTCATTTTCTGAAAATTTCAAACAAGTGAAAAGATCAGTATGGGATTTTTTTCTGCCAAAAGAATGTAAAAATAACCAAAACAATTAAGACAGGTTAGAAAATATTGCTATGTTAAGTGCATTACTTCCAGGCCTCACGGAGCATGATTTTATTTTAAACATGGCACTACAAAGTATGTGCAGAGCAGCTAATCCCTAATATTTCTTTTGCCTCTTGATTTGACTGGTCCTTGCATCATCCTTCACTGATCCTTGCACCATCACCTGATGGAGTGCAGCAAATTACATCCACCAACACTCAACTCCAGATGCTAACAACTACTAATTAGTAAGGAAGAGAGGGAGAGCACTGCTTTGCTACCTGTTGCCATAGCATTTAATAGACTCTACTCCCTCAAACCCCAGTTTCCCATCCCTCCTGCCCCACAGGTGCCATTAGTAGAGAATAATGGTTCCCAAGCTGAGGTCTGCAGATCACAGATGAGCTGCAAAGCCTCACTTTGAAAGGTTTCCTAATTGGCAGCACACACGTGTTTTCCCAGCTGCTGCAGAGTATGAATGCTCCCGCCTTAGCTGGGTGAAAGCAGGTACGTTCTTCTGCATGTAAAAGGCTCATGTTAGGTCCAGCTGCTGCTTATTTGTCTGGGGAACTTAGAGCAGAGGAGTTCAATAGAGGAATTTCTTGCTGAGCAGCAATACTTTCCTTCAATAACAAGCTGTGTCTAGAGGCAGTACTTCAAAACTTTCCTGGTTCATGTTATGAGCTTTCAATACTATCAAACCAGAACAAAACCTGCATGTTGTCATTTACTTTCAAAACACACTCATGGCATTTCTGAAATACATAAGACTTCTGTGTGTTTGTGCGTTTGGGTTTTGACTTTTTGTCTGTGTTTGCTGAACATCCATTTGTACCTGGGGAAAGTGATATTCATTTGAAAGAAGCTTATTGCTGAAAGCCAAGGTAAACCTGCATTATGGTTTAAACCCAGCAAGCAACTAACCCCCACAGAGCCAATCACTCATTCTCCCAGAAGCTGGGGGAGAGAATGGGAAGAGTAAAAGTGAGAAAACTGATGGACTGAATTAAAGACAGTTTAGTCAAAAGTCATGCTCACAAGCAAAGCAAGGAATTCATTCACACTCAGAAGACAGGAAATCCTTAAAAACTTTTATCACT
This sequence comes from Oreocharis arfaki, assembly GCA_013398015.1. Classification (NCBI taxonomy): domain Eukaryota; kingdom Metazoa; phylum Chordata; class Aves; order Passeriformes; family Paramythiidae; genus Oreocharis; species Oreocharis arfaki. The sequence goes on along the minus strand of VZRR01003991.1, from coordinate 753,457 downwards.
AGCAAAAGATGAACAGCATATAACTTGATCTAATAAACCTGTTCTATTATTCTGAAGACATATCCATCATAAACATAACATCTTTAAATGGGGTTCATTATGTTCATCACTCTGCATGCAGCAATTTGTCACTCTAGTTTTTCAGTGCAACAAATTGGTAACTTTGTAGACCATATTTCTGTATGCTTGTGATCAGGAAAATTTACACCATTTCAAATGAACATATTTTTAAAAAGTTGTTGAACAGAACAGTATCATTCTCTAAAATCCTGGATGAATTTTCCTTCTGTATTAAATGGGTAATTACGGCAAGAAATGGTCTTCCTCCTCCAGTGCCCAAAACACAGTTTGTATGTATAACTGAAGCTTTCTCTGTCATTGTAGACACAATGGTATTCTTGGCAGTCACAGCAGAGGATGGAGGGATTGCCAGATTTCCCTGTCCATTCTCCACTCTGGTTTTATGTCTCCAGTTTCCACTTTATGGCACGATCGTTTCATCCACTCCCCTTTGTGCTACTGTAGCTATTCCTTCATTGTCTCTTTCTTTTCCCTTCATCTTGTTCCTTTTCACAGGACTGCACCTTCATTCACCCACCTTCTCTCATGTTATAAAACCACAAGTCCTGAGGTATTCCAGCTCCTCTCATGCCCTCTGTGGCTTCACTGGTCTCTTGTTACATGTCTGTGCAACCCTGAGAGCACAAACAGTCACCACACATTGAAGAAAGCTGAAGCACTCCAAAGAACTCAAGCACAGGAATTAACAACTTTTGTGAACTGATTTTAAGAATCAGTGGATAACATCCCCTGCCTTCCTTCCCCAAATCTCAGACCCAAGTGTCATGTCTCACAACTCTATTTTTCCATCAGCTAACTTTGATGAAAATTTTAGCTGGGTCCAGCACACTTGCTCAGGAGGAAAGGACACCAATGTTAACTGCCTTAAAATCCAGGTCAACAAGAAAACACTGGAATTTCAGGAGGTGCCTGGGCTATTACAAGTGAAAATAAGCCCCAGCAGTGAAATCCGTTATAGAAAATCTTCTGCCATAGATTTTCACTGTCCTCAAAATCTCTTGTAAACGTTATGGAGTAGGCTGATGAGCTGTCAAGGAAGAAAGAAACATTGTCAAACTCACATCATCTCTCCAAATTCCTGTCTGCTGGGAAGCTTTTCCAGATGATGACAAATGGCCACTCTGCATGGACTAGTGCATAGACTAGACTAGACTCAGTCGCTATCCCACACCCAGGTTCGGGATGAAGTAAGAGAAGCTAGAAAAAAGATCTTAGAAAAAAGATCACCTTTGTAAAGTTCAAAAGCCCTCTTTTACCCACTAAATCCCCATATTCCTGCTGAAGGATGTGGGCACAAAATGTTGCTGCCTGACTTGGGCATCAGCCTTGTCGGTTTTCAACTCTAGTGAAAACCAATAAAATACAGCTAGAAAAATCTACCAATTCAGAGGGCAAGAGCTTGTTACCAAACCTCTTCATATAGGTACGAGGACACTAATTCCTTGGAATCTTTACTCTCAGTAAAGTAATGCCTGCTCCTGCTTCCACCTGACAGGAAAATGCAGAAGGCAGTCATCAGTTACCCAGTCTCAAAGGGCTGTGTTTCAATCGATGTAATTACGCTCCTCTTGCCAGGAGCTCCCATTTCATCAAACAGTTTAAATCCAGAGGCCAGTCTCCTGTGCAGCAGGTGTTGTGCTACCATCCCATGTTCTCAGGTTTAAAAAGAAGGTGAACATCCAAAGTCAAGACAAAAAAAATTCTGAAGCATTATGAGGGGTCGTAATACAATGGTGCTGAGAAATGAAAAATTATTGCTTTCTCACAGAAGAAAAGAAAACTTTTCATCATCTGTTAGTGCAAAGGAAACATTTTCTTCTCCCTGGATCGGTTTTTAGTCTTTATGCTGAATACACAAGCTCAGTTTTCAATTAAAATGTTTCACTTATTTCTGCTCACTGCTTAGAAATCAAAGCAATGCATTGTATTGACTTAAAGGAAAAAAACCAGTGCTTGACAAGCACAGGACCATCAAAATTAGTTCATTCGGCTCCATCCCAATTATGTTTCTTGCTATGCTGAGTAGCCAAAGTTGTATAAGGATTTCGAAATAAAATTTTGAATTGTTTTTTTTTTCCCCCCTTTTTGATACATTTCTGCTTTGATAGTTTGGGAATACAGTGCTAATTGAAAAACTTTCAGAAGAACTCAGTACTCTATAGTCTGCAAAGCTGAGACAGACATTTAAACAAAGTGAAATGGAACACATCCAGTTGGGGAAAGGCTGTTATTCATTACAGCAGGGATTTCAAGTACCACATGATCACCCATCTCCAAAATCCTCATTATCTGCCTGGTGTATCTGTCAAAGTATGTTTTCTCTATACAAGTTACTAGGAAAGGAAATCATAGAAATCAAATACTGTTGCTGTTGAAAAATACTTGGTGGAAAAGACAGAAAGGAAAAATTATCCAATAAGGCGGTAAAAAATAAAATTAATTTTTTTTTTTTAAAAAAGGAGAAAAGGAATAAGCAGCTGGAGAATACTGTTTAAGAAAACACCAAAGCTGAAATGTATAACCAGGGTAGTGGTTATGGCAAAAAAACAATACACACAAAAAGTATGAAGTGTTCAATGTTGTGTTGGGGGAACAAAAGGGAGAGATGCTGCTTAGAAGAACATATGAAAGTCTGCTTCATAAACAGCATTAGAGGTTCTTAGATTTAAAGACTACTGGTTCTTTCCAGAGGCTAAAAGTCTGAGTTGTTTCCCAGCAGTGTAGGTCCAACACCTAGGTTTAGGATACATAAGAGATTTTCAAAGGTGAAAATTTGGAGTAGGAATATTGAAAACATGAAAGCTCCTATTTTTTAAGAACTGTGTACACCTATCAAGATGCTGTGCATCTCACTTGTGTATAAATTAACCTAACATGCAAGGGCGGAGAGTGTCTGTACATAATGAGCGCGTGGGGAAGTGGTAGAGACAGAACATCTGTGATTCCTTCCCAGCTCTGGAAGAACAAACATATTCACTCCATTGCATAGCATCAGAAACACCAAACCTGACTATCCTTGCTCTGAAAGCATCCTGGAATTTAAAAAATGAAGAAACCAAAAAAGTAAACAGTGTATGGAAGGAAATATTCTTTTAATTATTGCAGTTTTAATTATTTCCAGTGGCTGCAACGCACCCAAGCAAATGCAATTTAGAAACATTTTCCCCTTTAACACATTATTTAATGTTAATCTGCTGTTCTCATCACTATATGGTGTTAGTGGATACACCATCCAGCATGTTTTATGGTACATTTAAACCAGACATCTGGAGAAATAGCCATCAGAGTACTTATCTCAAACACCTATTGTAAAAACAGACTTAATAAAACGAGAACAAATAACAGTGCTGGCAATTACCCTTATCATGTGTATTCTGGCAAGAAAGGTCAGAAGGTTGTTGGTCTGTATATATATGAACTGATTTTCTCTAATACAGTTTCTCACCTGATTTCCCATAGGTTTTTAGAGGCTTTTATTTGAGGGAACAGGGAGAGGAAAAGTTAGGTTAAGCTACAATATGCTAGACACTAATCAAGTAACTAATACGAGAAGCTGGTCCCCCTACCAGGTAGTCATTTATGTTAACAAAGAGAAAAATAACCCATCAGAGCCTAGAAAGATAAAACATGGAGTAATTTCACAGATTTTACAGGTATGTACAGATGTGGACAGAGAAGTCACAATCTCAGCTTTATTATCACACCAAACTTAACTATGAATTTAATATTATTTTTTGTCGTAGTTCTATTCCAGGGAACATAATTTTGTTGGGGTTTTTTTTCAGATGAGTTCAGAGCAGAGCTAATATCTCTTGTATGCAGCTCCAAGGATTCCAATGCTCAATAAATCCAGAAGCATAATCAGATAGGAACTAAAGTAGTAAATACATGGAAAGAGTTTAAATCATTACACAGGTAATTGTGTCTTTTCTCCCAGTTCAGAGCCAGCTTTAGGGAATTTCTAATAAGATGGTGAGGGTAAAATCAAGTTGTTTGGGGAGGGGAATCTCATCCATCCTGCTCATACCAGTTTGGTGATGTCAGTGTCAGCAATAGACACCCAGAGACTGAAGAGAGATTGCAGGTCAGCAGGAGAGCACCTGAAGAGCAGCACAGAGGAATTCTAGTCTTTCCAGTCAGTAAATTACCTTACGGGGGCCCCTCAAATGCCTCTGTGCAAGGGAATGTAGCATGAGAATCAAAGAACAGGAGTTAAAGATGTGCGCAGGCCTGCAGGGCTGTGATCTTACTGGCATCACAGAGATGTGGTGGGATTGCTCTTTGACTGGCAAGTAGGAATGGAAGGATACAGGCTCTTCAGGAGAGACAGGCAAGGGAGGTGGGGAGGGGGCATCATCCTCTGTGTCAATGACCAGCTGACATGCATGGAACTCAGCCTGGGGATGGATAAGGAACTGATCAAGACCTTACAGGTCAGGCTTAGGGGAAGCTCAAGGACAGGTAACAGAATAATGAGGGTCTGCTACAAGCCACATGACCAGAAAGACCAAGCAGATAAAGTCCTCTGTAGATGGATGGGAGCAGCCTCACATTCACAAAACTTGACCCTCGTGGGGGATTTCAACCAGTCTGACGTCTGTTGAAAGGACAACGCAGTCAGGTGCAAGCAACCCAGGACGTTACCGGATTGCCTTGACGATAACTTCCCTCCCCAGGTGATAGAGCATCCAATGACAAGAGATGTTATGCTGGACCAACAAGGGGTCTGGTGGGGGATGTGAAGCTCAAGGGTAGCTTGGCTGCAGTGATCATGTAAAAACTGGAGTTCAAGACCCCTAAGGCAGCAAGGAGGGCATGCAGGAAGCTCATTACACTGGATTTCAGGAGAGCAGACTTTGCCTCTTCAGGGGTCTTCTTGACAGAGTATGGTCAAAGAAAGCTGGTCAATGTTCAAGGATCACATTCTCCAGGCTCAGGAGCAATACTTGCTAACAAAGAGGAAGCCATGAGAAAAAGCCGGGAAATCTCCTTGAATAAGCAAGGAGGTCCTGGGCAAACTCAAAAAAAAAAAAAAAAACAAACCTACAGAAGGGTGAAAGAAGGACAGGTAGCCTGGGAACGAATACAGAAAGATTGTCTGAACAGCCAGGAAGCCAGTTAGGAAAGTCAAAACCCTGAAGGAATTAAACCTGGCCAGAGACATCAAGGGCAATAAGAAAAGATTCTATAGGTGATGAAAAGAGGCATAGGGAAAATGTGGTCTCTCTCCAGAAGGAAACAGGAGACCTGCAAACCAGCATGTGGAGAAGGCTAAGGTACCCAATGACTTTTTTGCATTCTTCACCTGCAAGTGCTCCAGCCACAGTGCCCAAGGAGCAGAAGGCAAAGGCAGGGATTGGGATAATAGAGAACTGCTTTCTGACCATGTAAGGAATCTGAAAGTGCACAAGAGTTAAAAAAGCCCTGAAAGAGGGCTTTAAACTGAAGATATTGGGAAGAAATTATTTACTGAGATGGCAGAGCACTGGAACAGGTTGCCCAGAGAAGCTGTGGATGCCCCATCCCTGGCAGTGTTCAAGGCCAGATTGGATGGGGCTTTGAGCAACCTGGTCCAGTGGGTGGTCTCCCTGTCCATGGCAGGGGGTTTGGAATGAGATGATTTTTATAAGATCTCTTCTGACCCAAGCCATTCCATAGTTCTAAGTCCTTTTCCTAAAAACCAAATGAATGTATTTTTTCCAGGATGACCGTAAGGAAATTAATCTGGATTAATTCAGGCATGAACAGAATGTTCGCAAGTTGCAAAACTATTTTTCCTTACATATGCATTTTAAATCTGGAATAAGAATGTCCTTCTTCTATTTCATATTAATTCAGGATCTGCTTGGACAATTAATCCAGAATAGCTATCATAGTTAATTTCCCCTGGTAGATACGCCCCAAACAAAGGAAATTATCTTTTCTTATAAATTGCAGACAAAGAGATGGATAATAGATGCTTTCCCCATATATTATAGCAAAGAAAACTTAAGCTCTCCACCTAATTCAAGTTTATTTCTCTCTAGAACCCATCTAGAGTACAAATACTTGTCTGCAGTCATGCTCATATTTCCTTACTTTTTTTTTAAAAAAACCAATACTACAAACACTACAGTGCATCATCATATTGCGTGGGCCAAGAAATATCTTATGATCCCAAGAAAATGAAAACTAATTCTTAAATATTGCAGCAGACTGACCTACAGGTACACAAGCTTTAATTGCAAATTTGATGACTATGCTAGTGAAATAAAAAAACCCAAAGCATAAATCCGTTCTCAGATGAATTTCATTTAGCACCTATACTATTCTGAAATTACAACTCAAAATGCACTGGAATTTTTACTAATGGTTTTTTTTAAACTTATAATCTATTTTAATATCCTTTTATACAAACCAAGCAAAACCAGGCTGTTATTAGACAGCAGCCTTATTCAGATGACGTTCATGTTTCTTGACTATTTTTTTTCCTTAATTTTGCAGAGAAGAAGCAAAAGAATTAGATTAAATTTGGGGAGCATTCTCATTGTTGCGAGGAAATATCCTGGAGGACGAATGAGCTATTAACATTCTCTCCTCAAGCAAGAAGCTGTCCCAGGAGATGCATAAGAAACAAGAAATAACAAAGACTGAAAAACAAATTGATGAAACTAGAGATGGCTGCAGACCTGCAAACAGCTTTTCACACTGTCACAGTTACTGTTCGAATTGGATAGTTTAGATTTGCAAATAGATGGAGAAATCCACCCATTTCTTAAAAAATCCTTGTGAAAAACGTATTTCACATTAAATCCAATTTTAAAATAAATACCAATGCTTATATTTAGCCTGCAAAATCATACCTAGTGTAATATTAAGGAGTGTTTAGGGCACAAACCACAACAGAATTTGAAACATTGCTTTTAATACTTAGGCTGGGATTCATTACTTCAGCTCTCAAAAGTTAGGTTTCCACTGTTTTGTACAGGATTAGACTGTAAATCAGTCAAGTATGTTAATTAGCTTCTCCTCTAACCTGGTTTACATCAATTCCATGTATCAGTACCCTTTGGCCTGCTTTATTTATCTTGAATCAGTCCTATTTACAACAGTGAGAAGTCTAACTCATTACACAGAGGATCAGCGACGTTACAGATCATTATACATACAGATGTATTTAAACATACACACCATTATAGCAAATTTAGGAAATGAAAGAGCTTGGAACTATCAAAACCTCTAGCAGACATAAAAATGCAAATATTTCATGAAAATTATTTAAAACCAGGCAGTGATTAAACCATACTGGGATTTGTCCTTGGTGAAACCTGCTGCTGCAAATACCCTGCTACAATTATTTTTTTTCTCTCCTCACTGCAGGCTGCTGTTGATGTGTAGGTTCAAGTCATAAGCTTCAGCATCATTATGAATATTTCCCTTCTCACAAAGGACACCCTCATGTAAGAAATCTTCTCAACATCCCAAAATATTACAAAGAAACAACAATTATGGCTAATTACTCACTCCCAGCACACTTATTTGTGGTTTACAATTTCAAAAGAGTGAATTGAAGACAGGTGCATAAGATAGGCTTAATGAGAACATCAGAAAATAGTTGCTTTTGCTGTAAATTACTACTTTTACATGCTGTATTTTATTTTTAGAAGAGAATGTGTTGCTCATAAGTGATATAAAATTAGTAGGGCTAGAAACTGAGTTCTTTTATTTCACCCCAGAAAAGGCATAACATACTACTAGTGGTACTGAAAGCTTGCTAATGACATAATATTAATATTCACTAATACCTCGTGGGGTAAGGTAGTATTACTTGGCAGTAGCTGTAACAAGCACCAAGTCCCACTGTCTCTCTCAAGGAGTTTCATTCACCTTCTATATTTAGTGCTTGCTTTTATGATGCAAACGACATCATTTCTCCTACTATGATTATTTTTCCCACCCTATCTGAGAAACTGTTCTTTGCTCTGTCTTTCCTTTTGGTCTTCACTTCTAAGCAGGGACACCACCCTCTTCTGCTTTCTCTTTCCAAGAAAATCCTTCTTTCCGTGATGTGTTCCTGCCTTTCTCCTGGCTCAAACAGAGGTTCTCCTCTCTTTTGATATATAATTTTCCTCCCTGTTTCATGTCCTCTATAAATACTGGTCTTTTTTCTCAAGGCTCCCACCTATAGGCTCTTCCCTTTTGACCTAGCAAGGGACAAAGCCTTCGGACTGCACACCCAGAGCCTTCCTCTCCTCACTGGCACCGAACATAAACCATTGATGTGGAGTGAACCGATTCCCCTCTGTCTCCTGCCTTTGTTATGCCTCATTTTGCAGGGAGTTTCTATCAGCTAGATGCTAGATCAGACAACATGAGACAAGAGACAGCAGCTGAAAGCAAAAAAGCTTTAACCTGTGGTGGGAGGCTTGCCTTTTAGCTGCAGATAATTCCTCCTCGCTTTCTTCGTTCTCCTGTTTGAGCACTTCTGCAGCCTCAGGTCAGATTTGCAGATGCAAAAACCTAACCTTTGTCATTGAGCAAAGGCCTGAGATGAAAGCCTTCTCTTTGCCTTCCGAGGACGGAAATGTATTTTGATCAGAGTTAACCTGACCCAGACTCAGAAACACTTCCAAAAGATAGAAAACATTTCAATTTTATCAGTTATACTGAATATCTCTTAACTTTGTTTCCTTTTGCTTATGTAGTTACTAATAACATAGATTAACCTTCTTTCCCCTTGGGGAAGGTGTCAGCATCTTCAGAAAATATCGTGAAATCATTGCATAGCTGGGTGCCTACTTAGTTTCCTGGAGGTCCCAAGGCTATCCCTTGCTCTAAGGCAAGGAGCAAGTATCCTAAGATGCACGAAATACTGCCTGAAATTCCCTGGCTTGTGTACTGGTGTTGGCCTGGGAGGCCAGAACAACACAATCCGGTCCTCAGGTTTATGAAAGTACAAAATGGCCCTTGATTAAAAAGAAGCAAGGAATTACCAGGAAAATTATGATGAACTGAAGGCTGGTTTCGTACCTCCAGCTGTGGCCCACGCTCTCCCGGTGACTCGATGTGGCTGGAAGGCTTCCCCATTAATGCTGATGACAGATTATCATTAAAGCTTCCTGGAAACACAGGGTATGTGTAGATATGTATGAGTGAGTGCATGTGTTATTTTTTCCCTCAGATTCTCTCTCACAACAGTTAGCAAACTCGAGGTTTGGTTTTATTACAAGACACTCTTCTGACTATCTACAATCGTAATACCTCTGAACTTCATTAGGTAACCAGCTAGATTTAGGATGCACTTTTCTCAATTTGCCATACAGAGCTGATATCATTTCTTCAACATTTTCATCTCTCAACATATGTAGTAATGAATAATGTCCTCAAAACAATAGGTAGTATTTCTTAAATTTTTATACATAATTGAAATTTTTAGTGTCTTTTAAATTGTATTCTAAATGGATATAAAATTGGTCCTAGATTTTAAAGAGTCTATCTTCAACATTCAATATTTGACAGATCCTCATTGTTGGCAGGAAGAACTGTCTCTTTGCCTTGTATATACTCAGGCTTAAGTAATATCTTTCTAATTGCTTTTTCCCTTTAATATAACTGTAAATGAGGAAAAACTGTGGCATAATTTGGTAAATAATTTCCTGTCCTAATTTCTTACGGCCAGCATCCTGCCACTTACAAGATTTCTGACTGACCAATAGATGGAATGTGTTAAAAATTCTTAATGCAAAAAATAAGGAAGACAGAAGTGAATACTGTGTTCTCAGCTGTTTCCTAGACTAATCTGGGGGGGAAAGAGCATAATTCCATTATGTTTTACAGTGGTTGTATGAGGCTATCTGTAACAGATCCTAAAGGATGTACAGCACTATTTAGGTGCAAGTACTGATAAAATTTCAGCAATATTCTCTTACCTCTAGGTAGGTGTGCTAGACCTCTAACACACTTCTTGGCATAGTATCTCCTCACTAAACACATATTCTTTCTCTAGCTCCCTAGCAAAAGCAAGCCAAATCCTAATTCTTTGCAACAACTCTTCAGAATGCATTTTCCAGATGTCATTGTCACTTGCTCCTGGTTTCTTCTGTCAGCTGTAACAGATACACTGGAAATGTGTTCTGTCCTGAAGGTTCATGCATACCTGGAAAACGATATCAAAGTCCGAAGCATGGGGATTGTCCAGCATGTCCAGAGGACCACTTAATGCAGATGTAAATACTCAGGAGTGCGTAGTGGAATCTCAGCGCAAGTGGCATCGGATTTGAGCAGTGTGTCCTCGGCTGCCTTGCAAAAGGGTGAGCCAGATCTTGGCTTTTCTGCACGCTGCTGAGGTGAAGGAAGTCAAAGCCTGATTATTTGAACATCTTCTTTCATGGCATTGTGTTTTACTGTCTGGTTTACTTTACTGTGCTAAGGACATTTCTGTTTTTTCAATTTTGAGTACAGATGGGACCATCAGGAGACAGAGTTTCCCATAAGGAAGGATAAAGGTTACCTGCACAATAAAAATTAACACTTAAAGCTGTACAATGCTCTCTAACCTGTCCTTCTGTATGTTGTGGCCTATTAAATGTCACTCCAGTAGTTTGTAAAAAGCTCATAGACTGTAGCTTTACATTTCCCACAGAAAGCCATGTTGTGGGTCACCGAGGGGTGTGGCTGAGGTCTCACAGCTACCCAGGGCTGACAAGGACAGGGATGCTTTCAGAGAAACTACCCCATAGCCACGTCCGAGCCAAGACATGAGACGTAAAGGAGGGTTCGACTGCTCCTCCAGCCTCCCAAAATACTCCTTCCCAGGCTTGACCTGGCCATCACAGCTACCCAGATGCTGGGCAGATGCCCAGAGGGTAGCTGTGACCCCTGCAAAGCAGCAGCCCTTCCATTCAGGTTCTGCTTCTGGCATGGTAGGTTGAGTAAAGAGCCATGCTTCACTGCAAAGGCACACCAGAACCCAAAGAACAAAAATATTTAAAGAAATCAAATGTAGCCCAAGAGAAAAATTTCCTTATTTACCTTTCAGGTGAGCATCTGAACCTAAGTTTTTTTAAAATTATTCCTGCCTGCATGTGAAGCTGTAAGCACTGCAGGGGAAGGGGGTAAGGAAGGGGGGAAACGGGGCCATGCATCCACAGATCCCAAGGCCAGGAACAAACACCACAGCCCACCTCTGTTCCTTCATTAAAAAGTCAGAGCCAGCCATTTTAAAATTTGGTATTTTATCACATGATCAATTTTAAACAGCCGCTTGATCTTGAAGTAGTCATGTACAGGAAAAAATTGAATTAATTTATTTCTTTCATTCTCTTTCCCGTGCCACTCAAGTGTTGTTTCAAATAGGATTATTTTGTCATTCAAGTTTCAAGGTTAAGATTTGCTCCTATTTATGACTCTAAAATCCTTCAAACCAGTAAACTATCACAGTAATTCCAGAAATATAATGAAAAAACTGAACTGAGAATTGAGAATCCTGTGGGCCACGAGGAATGGAATATATTAACATTCACCTCTAAATGCTTTTCTTTTTAATATATATTAAAATACAATAATAATAAAAAAAATCCTTGAAGCATCTATGCCATTGCATGTTGGTCTCCTTTTGGGAAACACAAATTACTCTTTATATCTCTTCTCTGTGAGGGTTTGCAGCACAACAAAAGCCCAGTAAACAGTGATGAATGGCTCTTCCTTCTCACTGGGGGAACAGCTTTGGAGTGCCCACATGCTAATCCTGCCCTTACCTGGCTGAAAGATAAATCAGGGGGGTGAAATTCTCTGACTTTCCACCCCTCTTCTGGCTGAATGAGCCAGTTCTGTTCACATGTCAAAGGATTTTGTTTTCCTCTTTCATTTTTTGCCTTTGAAGAGAGAGTAAATTGCAACAACCCATGCCTATTATTAAGACCTGAAGAGAAAATGTTTAAATTAAAGATTGTACAAACATTCGAGCAGCAGTGTAATAAGCTCCATTTGGGAGGCAATGTACCAAGTTTCGTATTGTTTATGTGGTTCATTACTTAAAACTAAATAACAATTGCTAGTTTTATTGCTGCCATTTCACAAATGCTGGGATTTTCTCTGTTGGTGTTGAAATCTAGTACGATTTCAATTTTTTTTCTCCTTGACATTTTACTCTACTAGTTTAATATTGATCAGCAGATACATATTGTAATCTCTGCTTTCTGCAAGCTGTAACAGAGAAAGAAAACACAAAAAAATCCTCTGGAAAAAGCCTAACCATACTGGTTTTTATTGTAATATAAGTCTTGCATCTGAGACTACCACATCATCCCTTTGGTTTTATTCCACTTTTTACCTTGTGGGAATTACTTAATGATGGGAGGCAAACCTTTGCTAAAAGGCAATGCAGTGTTTAATCAGTTAAACACTGATTAAACCAAAATTCCAGCTAACTGGAAAAGTTAAAAAAAATTCCAGTTAACTGGAAAAGACCAAAATTCCAGCTAACTGTACTTACTATTTCTGAAAAGGACTGTAAAAGGGAGTGCCATGTTCGAAAGCTGCTATTTTGAAATATGTTAGAAACAGAGTAAATGACCAATACTATCACCTGCCCATTTTTCTGTCTATAGATTTCTGTCTGTCTATTTACTTGTCAGAAGCTCTTTCCATTCCAGCCATCAGAAAGAAAAAAAACATTTTTTCCCTCAGAAGTGTTTTTTGCACCAAACACTTGTCGCAGCCTCAAACATTGAAACAGAGCCCCGACAGAGATGCAGTATTACTTTGGCTTGGGTTATGAAATGGAATGCCATGAATAGCTGCCTGGAATAGCTTCTCTTTCATGCAAGATGCTGCAGGTGGCCCAAGGACAGTTTGTGTCTTTCACGAATGTCATGTAGGTTGAAAAGCGAAACTTCAGCACAAGCCAAACTAGCCAGGGGACTGGGATAGAAGAAAATATTTCAGGATCTCTGTTGCCTTCTTGTTGGCTGGGACTGTAGGTAAGACACAAGGTATGCACAGGGAAGTTGGGGGTATGTTTGGGTGCAGAACCTGGCAGGAGAGCCAGGGGACAGATGGTGCCAGGAGGTGCCCAGAAGTAACACCCATTTAATGTCAATTACTTAGCAAGAAGGAGATGGCTTTTTTTCAGGTGGCTTATTCAGAAGTGAGAATTCCTGAAACCTCACAACTTTGAGCAAATATTCTAGAAGGCTTGTGGAGTCCCTCCTACCATTTTTATCTTCTTTTTGAAACCTCACAGCTGGTAATCCCATAAATTTTCTGAAAAAGAAAAGGTCTGTTTGTTTTTCCAAAGCTTGTTTTCAAATATTGCACTAGCAAAATTTCTCAGATGATGTTCCTTTCCTGAAGCCTTCAGTGTAAAGCAGCCTAAGAATGCATTGTTTGATGTAGTACAAGAGATCATGGTTTGGGAACTACTAGAATAAGTGATTTTAGGCAAAGAGAGAATAAATGAACAAAGACTCTAACTAAGAATTTTTTCTAGCTAAAAGGCAGGCAGGCCAAGAGAGAGACCCAGTGCTTCTCTGCCCTAGGAACAGCAAAATCATTACTCACAGGACTTCTCTGGACTGGAAATCACTTTAAAAATGCAAAATGCCTTGGCACAGTCCCAGAACAGAACAATTCTTGCTGCGAGGAGCTATCAACTTGCTTTGTGAAAAAGATCTTGGCATTTGGGATAGTCTATAAACACCAAGAAGAACAAGCTGGGAGTGCAACCAAAAGCACAAACCCATTCTTGCAAAGTACAGATGGGGCCTACAAAAATAGCAAACCAGAAGGATTGAATAAGTAAGTTACTCCTCTCTTTCACCCTCTCCCCCTCTATCTAAGTCTGTTTTTAACCATCCCAGGCTTTAGAAATGCCAGCTTTTTTAATCTCCAAAACCATCTGTGTAGCTTTTCTCAGTGGTATCCTTTCACTTACATCCTGTGTCATTGGTTTGTCTGTCTCTCCTGATGTTGATAATTTTGTTAGCAGCTTCTCTTGAAGTTTCCTATGAGCATACTTTGAATGACAAAGAGGTGTAGGGGGAAGGACAGTCAATGCAAAGCAAGAACAGAGCTGATTTATATAGCCTTGTGCATATTGAATGGGTTTAGTTCTGTCTTGGTCTATTTTTCTCTAGCAGAAAAATTTTTAACCACAGAGATTTTTGCAGGAATGGGTGACATCTCTCCAGCCCCTTCCCCTCTGCCCTGCAGCAGGCTCCTCAGGGAGGACCTCAAGGCACTGTAGAAGTCTGGCTATTGTGATAACCATTTTTGTTTATGCAATTATTTGATAAAAGTCTCCAAGATGCTTTCTCAAGCTGCATAAGAAAAGGGCCCTTTGGCTAACCACCTGAGACAGGGGATGCTCTTAAAATCAGGGTGGTTGTTATTTTTTTCTTTTTCTGAACAATAAATTAACTGTTTCGTTGTCATGTAATCTCAATATTTGAATAATACTTCCTGGTTAATAATAATTCCTTCCTTCCACACTTCTCTCTGTGTCAAGTCTTTCTTTTTGCAAAGACTAAGCGCCCCAAAGGCACTTAACTGTAGCCGAAAGTCTAAGGGCACTAAAATCCCTTTATTTCCCCCACTCCTCCAGGAATCCACACTAGCACTTTTCCTTGAAAATAGCACATTTTTCTGTTTATGTCTCTCTGGTGCAGAAACTGTGCTGGTTGTACGAGGAGTGGTTAATTCCATAGTTAACCTCTCTTGATCTTCCTGCCACGGCAGATGAGTAGGCCTCAAGATCAGGAGGCCAGGGAATAGGGTGGTGAAGAAGCTATCAGCTCTAAAAATATATTCTGTTTTGTTCTGTTCTGTTCACACTATGTCATTTCCACTCCATCCAGTCTATATCACCAGCCCAATGACTCAGCTCTTCCCAACCGACCTCCCTTCAGCCTTCGGCAAAGTGAGCAAGTCAGACAACTGCAGTCAGACAGCAACTGTGTCAGGGCTGGGCAGCCTCCTCCAGACAGGCAGTAAAATGGGAATGGCAAAGTTGCCCAGAAGAATTGCTGTGCATCTTTGGCACTGATAATCCCTGTTTCAAAGGATAACAGACGACAAGACCCCTTTGCAGTCTCTCATCCCGGCCCTGGGAGGTCTGTGCAGCCCCGGAGCAGGACTGTGCTGCCTGAGGCGCTGCTTGCAGACAGGCAGCAGGCATCAGGAGTCCTGCTCAGTGCCAAGCTTACAGACAGCCCCTCGAGTTATCCTCCCATCCCTGTAGCACCAGCAGCTAGGACAGATGTTAACTGCTGGATGTGGATGTTGTTCCAAGCCCATCTCCTTGCTGCTCCTGGCAGTTGTGGAGCGTCACACTGTGTCTCAGTCTGTATTTTCCCTGCCAAAAAATAGATATTTCTTTGAGGAGTTAAGAAACTAGCTGCTTTCTGTGGGTTCAGCTGGCTACATGCCGATGAATACATAGAGAGATGAGGAGAGATTTGACCAGTGTTTTCTCCATCTCGGGTATTTCCAAGTATCCTCTGATATTCTTGCTGACTCTTAGAGACTGCGTGCTGGTTGGACAGGTCACAGACTCCTCACTCTCCCTCCTCTACATATCTCTTTCCGTTTTTCCCCCCAAGATTTCTAATAAACTTTGGAAACTCTTTCTATCTCATTGGCTAGGAAATATGACCATTCTCATATGAATGACTTACCACAAGGTTTTCAAACTCAGCTACCCAGGGAAGTCAAGACCAGCTTTCAACATCAGGGACTCACAAAGGGTTTTCTGGGTCCCCTTTCACAGCAGCAGGAACTTGGAAAGTGACTCAGGAATTGACACCTCCTAAAATACAATGTTCTTCTCTGTCCTCAGCAATCCATACACTTTAACAACTTGCTTCCTAAGAAGTCTTATCCAAGCAGGATAGTTCAAAGTTGCAATTATTGCACAAAGGGGCTGATGCTCAGTCTTCACCGTGTTCCATAATTGGAACAAGCCCTCTTTGTAGACCAAGGGACAAAATCAAGGCCCTGAGACCTTGCTGCTCTGTCATACTTAGAGTCCTTACAATCCCTCCTGTCAGAAGCCCGTGACCTTTTTCCTTGCTTCCCATTCACCCCTGCAGTCTAGGTTTTTGCAGTGAAAAGATCCGGCTCTTCTCACAGACATCAGAGAATGCAAAATTTCAACCCTCAAAGTTGCATCCACACCGTGTCTTCAAACACCTGTCTGATCTTTCCTGACAATACCATTGTTACAAGCTCCCAGCTGTGTAGTTATCAGCCATGTACTTAATTGGAATGTGCTGGTTTAAATACAGCCTCTATTTGCATGCCTGTCATTGTACTTCCACAACTAACTGTGAACAAAAGTACTGTTGCTCAGCAGTTAGCAAAATTGATTTCACTAGCACAAATTCTTTTTAAAATTCACTAGAAATCAGGTTCATCAGTGTTTTGCAATTTTTTTTTGCACAGCCTGGAAACCTTCTGTTATCACAATGTTGTGTTGGGCGATACAAATCCCACGTAACAGCTCCCGTAACTTTGCTGACTGGTCCTTCCCTCCTCCTGCAAAATTATGCTCCCAGCTCTGATGTGATGACCTCAAACCAGAGGAGCAGTTGGATATATTCATATCATATCGTGTAGAAGGGAACGAGATGGATCATTTTCCTGTAAAAGGCAAGTATTTGCATTTGTTTCTTGACAATTATTTCAGCAATAATTCATCCGGTCAAAACAAAGCTGAAAACACAAGTGCAGAAGAACATAGCTTTCTGGACTGCCCATCTGCAGCTAAGCAGCAAAACTTGTCCTGGTTTCAGCAGTGCAAACTCACCCAATTACTGATTGTGGGATACAATCAGTATAAGACTCTCCTCCACTGACAAAGCCCAAATTCAGAGCAAGTGCTTCCCCAAAATGGTATTTTATTTTCTAAACTGAAATTTCTCCCATATGAAAGAATTTCTCCTGCTTAAAGTGACATCATGTTGCTCCCACAATGCTGATTAACACCTTCTTGTAGAGTAGGATGGAGACAGATGGACAATGAGATCCGAGGAAGGGCGGTAGGGCCGTGGCTTCCCAGCCATAGCAGAGGGCAAATAAACTGTTCTTCAGGCAAGTTGCCAGAAATCAAAAAAGGGAATGGAGAGACCTGCCTTGAGCACAGTGACAGTACAGGGATGGCCTGAGAAGCATGGGACACTTAAGCACAGGCCAGAGACCACAGTTTAAAACAGCTTTGACTCATCTTCTTATCATCTCAATTTTGGGCTTTCCAGAAGCCAGAGGGGCTTACCAGGGATGCCCCAGTGACATCCCTGCATGATCCCCGCTGAACCAGGACCTCCCACGTGCTGCATCCCCATGCCACCACGTTCAGCCCAGACACTTCACCCTGAGCAACTTCCATCCACCACACTTGGTCATCTCAGGAGCAACACCAGCCACTTCACTGAAAAAAACTTGGCTCCTCAAGCCAAGCTGGGTTGACACAGCGGAGGCAGTGGCAGGCACCACATAAATACACAGGTGGCCAAAAGGAGCTTAAGGCCAAAGAGGATTTGAAGTCAGTGCCTGCAACTGGAGTGCTGCTGACAGGCTTATTAGTCAGTAAACTCTGTGAGGGGAAAAAATTGTCACCATTCACCAAAAACTTGGGTCCTAAAAAGTAATGATCATGCTAGGATGATAAGGGGAGGAATGTATCAGGACTTGTTCTTTCTGCCTTGTGTTTGAAGCCCGTATTGCTCACTCTCTTCAGACTCAATGGTCTAGTTTGTCTTTTCAATTCGTTATTCCCTGATATAGACACAGCTCACAGAGTATTTGAGATACCCTATCAGAATTTAGTGATGTTATCCCACTGATGTCTAATAGTTGTGATAACTTGTATATGCTCATCTGTAGGAGATAAAAGCATACAGGCACTTAGCAGTGAGAGACTCTTGAACTTGAGAGTATCTCAACAGTTCTCAGTACTGAAATCTCAGAGCTGGAATTCATAGCAAGGTAAAATACTAAACAACTTTATTATTCTTCTGTTTGTTTCATTAGCAGGAAAATACAAGTTCTTTCATGTCGAGTTACTGATAACAGAAACTGGCTAGCGCCAAATGCCCCGCTGAATTCACAGTTGGGCGTGTGGAATGGGATTGTACAGCAACAAATGCCAACTGCTTAATGTCTCACTGAATTATAGATTTTTGGAAGACTTTAATAAGAAGGAAAACAGCTAAGGTGGTTTCCACCTAATTTTGCACATGTATAAAAAGCGTGGGACTAACACTGACAACATAACTCAGGAGGATTAAATTACTGTTTCACACTCCTTGTAAATTTGAGCCCTTAATAATACATACATTACCCCCACTTTTATTATGCATTAGGATATAATTAATACCAAAAAAAAACCTGGCAGGTCACTTTTTAAAAAGACCTAACACTTTTCATTTTTTTATAATCAAATGATTCTTGTTTCCCTCCAAGTCTCAAGATTTTTCCTCCAAAGGTGTTAATGCATTTCAAAAGAGGAATGACAGCAGTAGGTTCCTTTGCTTTGTACTTCATTTGTTTGTATGATTCTGTGTTTACCATTTAAATTCAAGTAATTTGAATTAGGCTACAGCATGCAGCTTAAAGCAATTCTGCATTGGTGAAACATGAGGAGGCCTTAGTTTGTTCAGGATTCCATCCATCACTGGGGTGGGAGTCACCTTCTGCCACAGTAGGTATGCTCAGCACGGTGCACAATTAATGCCATGGTGTTCTTCTGGATTTATGCAGCATTGCCTTCTGATGGGTTCTGCTCTCAGTGGCTGAAAAGTTACACCAATTTTATACAAACTCCTGCCGTTTCCACCAGCTCACGATTAAAGCAAACTGTCTGCAAGATTAAGCTCTACAGAAAAGAACAAGTAAAATAAATGAGAGGGCATCCAGCATCCTGCTAATTATTGTGCCTGTGCATGCACACACAGTCTGAGTGTGGGTGCATACGTGCGTGTATCTGCCTTCTTATTAGCAGCAAGTCCACTACAGGAACTACTTAATAGTAAAGTCATCCAGGATTTCCTTGCTTCATCTGCTAACATTTTTACTAGACTTTAACCTGTTGGACTGAATTATTCTAGGCAGATTTTCCTGCAGGCTGTATACCTAGGGAAATATCCAGTTTAAGACTGCTATTTTTTTTTCTTTATCTAAGAACAAGTTTAAGAAAAAAATATATATCCTGGCCTCATCTTGAAAGGTTAACAGGTCATTTGCTACTCCTGTGCAAGTCAACCCAAATTTGGCCATGTTAATCCCTTCCCGAGATCACAGTCCAAACACAAGAAAGCAGTTAAATTCCTCAAAGAGTCTGTGCTTTCAGGGCATGGTCCCCACTGGGGTGCCTCGGCATCGCCCAGCAGCTGCTGTCCAAGGCTGCTGCTGCTCGGCTGGAGACAGTGACCAGGGCTGGCAGCAGAGCCCCCACTTGGCTTGCTCTCAGTGGCACTGGGATGAAACTGCCCTCTTCAGCTAGAGCCAAGGTGGGATGCCCATGGATCATTGGCTTTGGAGGGGGTGACAGATGAACCCGTATCTGTCTAAGGTGTGTTTGTCTCAAAGAGTTTGGGAGGCAATTTGGGGCTCCAGTGCTTTGGGGCTCCAGTGCTCTCCCTGTCACCAAGTGGCTGTGATGGCTGCTGCCAAGGCTTTGCTAGCACTGAACCACGTAAAGGCTGTGGCTAACTCTATCAGCTTTCCACAAGGGTAATTAGCAGAGATCTTTGGTGGCTGAAACCAGTGGCACCTCTGGACTACAGTCTTCCTTCTTTTATTTTCACCTGAAAAATTAAGATAACAATGTCCTTTGATCTTAGAGAGGGAAAACAGAATTCAACACTATTTGTGAGTCACCCGAAAACAATAGCAGTGCCTGCCACCAAAAAGCTGCTGATGGAATTAATAATTATGTATCCAGATCACAGCTTGAATAAAGTGCAATACCCGAGACATGGGGCCACGTGCTGAACTATGAAGATAAAACAGAATATTGAAAAGCTGCCCAGCAAGTGATCCTAATCCATCCCAGCTACCTGTGGGTAAAAAACATGTAGCTGTATGATGGAGCACTCATCGTAATGAGAACAGAACCCAATTAAACGTGCACAGGCAAACTTGATTCTGGTATTTCCTAAATTCTAAGGGCTTGATTTTGTAAATAATTGTATCCTTTCAATGTGTATTTCTGAACATGATATATGTATATGTCTTGTGTACAAATACAGGTATGAATGCACACTTTGTTCCCTGATGTGGCTTTCACCTCACTCTGGAAAAAAATATTGCCTACACCTCATGGGAAGGATGGAGGGAGGGAGGGAAAGAAGGCAGGAAGTCAGGTAGTCAGGAAGGCAGGAAGGCAGGAAGGCAGGAAGGAAGGAAGGAAGGAAGGAAGCTCTACTCAACCTATTACAGTGAACAATACAGTTAGTGATCTCTAGTGCTTTAAACAAAGTAAGAGATTAAAAAGAGTGCTTATTTGCATGCTCAGCCTACTTGCAACGCCAGACATATTACGTGCCTGGACATATACTTACCAACCTGATTATCATAGCAATCTCAAAATCTTGATCACACACTAAATTGGTGCAACTGTCATGAATATCCTTGGGTGCACAGTTGACGATGCCAGTAATTTCAAAGTTCAGCACATCTTCAATTTCCATATGCTGAAGACACCAGGGCAATCACTTTCAGCTGTAGAGATAGTTCATCCTGTGCAGTCTGAAACCATCTCAAAACATCAGTGTTTGCAGCACTCCTAAAAAATCCCCAAATTGGGGTGCTTGGTTTAGCTACTTCAAAATTTGGTCTTGGGATGCATTCAACTCTTGGTTTTGCAGCAGGGTAGCAGTGGCAGATTAGCCATCTGCATCAGAAATGGCCAGGTATTCTAGCTAAGGCAGCAGCAACACACAGTGGAACAGTTTGAAAGAAGAGTCCAAGTACAGGGCTGCCCAAATATGTAGCTCCACTGACTGAAAATCAGCAAGATGTTCACTATTCAGTCACTGCCACAGTGGCCTTGCTGGGTTTCCCAAGTTGCAGAGGAGAATTTATTCTTGACTTAACCCCACTTCTGTCAACTCTGCAGAATCCTGGTTAACATGCTGCAAAGTATCTCATTAGTGACCACCCCAAACACTGTGTGGACATCCCGGGTCTGCTGCTCACAGGGTGTTTGTGGAAGAGGACACCTAGGACATACACCAGCCTAAAGTACCACACTTATGGGAACTGAAGAAAATACCACCTCAAAGTAATTTTTTTCCTGCCAGAATTCTCTAACCAGTAATGAAATGGCATTAAACAAAATGTTCTACAATAAAAATTCAAAGTCATTACTCTAAACACTGTAATGATTTAGGATTACGAAGCAATTTGCACAAATTAATTGAAGGCAATAAGTTAAACGCCGTTTTCTACTATTGAATCAAGCCAAGCCTTTGTGTCAGGAAGAATTCACAAGTACCTGTAGCAAATACGTCCCTGCCTTGCAGTCCTGATGCTCTCTCCAGCACTAAAACATCCAGCATTTGAAGCACAAGTGACCCAGCAGTGCTGGACTAGTGCACTTGTAATAGTGCAAATTACTGCCTAGGTAGTTTGTCCAAAGTTTTCCAGTGAAACCTATAATCTAATATATTTGTGTAAAATCCTAAAGCCACTTTCATTACTGGGAAGGAAAAAAAAAAAGGAAGTAGCTTTTCTTTTGGACAGGAAGTAAAGCTCACCTAGTAAACATCAGTGAGGATTTATTATCTAAACGAGTTCTTCCCACGGTGAACTTCTCAACGACCTGCCTGTCAATACTAATGAAATCAACACACCTTTCTTGTTTTGAGCACTGCCTTTAAATTCCTAATCGGGTTCTTATGGCCATGTACTATGCCTGACCAGTCAAAGCTCACATCTCTAACGAGTTTAGACTTTCTCAAACTTTGAAAAAGAGTTCACTAGCTACTTCTAAAATTGGTGAGAGCAATAAAGTTGAAAAAAAACCATAAAAATAGATCTCCTTACTTTATCTGCCTGAAAAAATTCTTGGTATACCTGACATAAATGCCACAGATATTTCAAAGGTGAAATACAGACAATTCATTGCAAGACTCCTTATCAGAAAGCTCATATCCCACGCTAAAATAATGAAAAAACTTTTACACCTAGGTAATAAAAGTGGGCAGTGACAACACCTACAAGTCAAGAATATTTTCTCAAGCAGACAACTTCTGATTAAGGTTGAGATTACACCGGTTTCTGGCTTCACTTATTCTACCTAAATATAAATGAAATATAAGGGTATGTTTTTACAGTTATTTGGGTCTATAATTGACATCCCCTTCAGCAAAGGATTAATACACCAGAAGAAAATTAAAATACTCTTAATGGTGATATAAGTTGTTTGAAATATGATTTTTCTGAGTTGCCAAACTCCTTATTCCATATGTTGCTGTTACAAAACAATGTATAATGTGAATTAGAGAAAGAAAAGGAGGCTTGTATTCACATCTGGACTTCTAACTCTTACCATTTAAAAGGGCTGTGAGGTACCTGTAGGTACAACTCATTCTTTTGTGACCAGTGCATTTAGCAGTTTATTCATCTTGGGGAGAGTTTATTTGTTATTTTGCAGGCTGGACTGCACTGGAACTTCGCAGGTTGCTGTTCTCAGTGGAGTTTGCTTTCCTGCTGTCTCTCTTCATCACCTTTCTCCTTTTGTAGATTCCCCTGCCATTCTCCTGCTTGTATCTCTGAACAGTGGGCATGCTATTCATTTTTAAAATTACTCCTACTGTGAGCTCACTTAATGGGATTGAACATTCGTGATTTTTCTCTTCAGTGGGTCTTTCTGCTTCTGATGAAAGAGTTCAGGTGTGTCCTGGTCATTGCTGCTTCCCTCCAAAACGAACTTAATTTACCCTTTTTTTTTCCCTGCTGCCTCCTTGTCTCATCAGTTTGGAAAAAGCCAATGTTTCTGGTAGGGTGTACATGCAGATACTTTTTAATTCTCACTCTCCACCCAGGAGACCCCCCCACACACACACACTGTTCATGGCAAATACCTGCTGGGCCTGTCAGCCAGCAGCACTGAGACATCACATTGGAGGTCCTGTGCAGTGGAGAAGGTTCCAGGCTTAGGACTATCACGAAGACACGGGTGTCACTAGTTTCTGGGTTCTTCACCACAGCACCTGGGTGCTCCCTCTGCGAGGGAGCTTGCTTCTGACAGGCCCTATGGTAGCCCCTCAGCACAAATTCACTTTGATGCCCTAAAGAAACATCACTGCCGGTCTTAAGAAGCAGTATCACTTCTCAAATGATAGCTCGTGGCTATTCTTCATTGTGCTATTTCAGGCAGTTAAAACAGGCAAAATTGCTATTGTCTTTTCTACCTATTGAACCTACCACTCAGTGCCACACTGGTGGTAACTACAGACTAGTAAAGCACCTTAGTTATCTGTGACTAACTTTTATTCTGCTCTTTTGGTCCTTCCTTCATTCACTGTAAATGAATGCTCCTTAGTCAATGCTCAGTTGTTCTTCCTTGGCCTAACGTGCTTGCACAGGATGAAGTGCTTGATGCACTGCATCTCTCAAAATAAATATTGGAGGCTTGGAGCAGAGATATTATCCTTTCACCTCATCTTTTACTCATTCCATGACAACGCTATTTCCATGGGGGTATTGCAGTGTTCTTTAAAATGCATAAATGTGGGTTTCATTTCAGATCTTTCAAAGTCAGGAACATGCTCCTGGGAAAGCAAAGGTCTCACAGTGAGTGCAGTGCACAGGGATCGCTGTGATTAGGCAAGTTTCATTCCTGGGTATTGAGAGCTCTGGACTGTAATGCCCGAGGTCTAAATAGGAAATTAAAATTACAGTAGCAGTATGCTAAGTGGAATTCTTTAATTCTCTTAGATATCCTCCTACTGTACCTGTGCATTTATCTTTACAAAAAAAACTTTTCTAAAACTTAGAAAGATGAAGTAAAATTAGAATGTGGAAAATGAAGGATAACAGAAGAAATCTCAAATAACAGTTCCTTCCTTTTCATCTTCATGGAGTGATGTACCCTGTCAGGATGAAGGTGAGGGATTGTTACTGCCCTTGTTTGTACGAACATAGGTGGAATAGTGAGGGTAGAGCCCTCTTCCACAGCCATAGAGAGATGTGAGTTCAGGGCTTTCTGCCCATGCTTGGACAACACCTCTCCTAAATAATGTTCTTTATGGGAAGAAAGTCAACAGCTACATTATCAAGCACCTCACAGTACAGTGCAAAGAAATAAACTTGGAACTGTGAATTATATGTTACTTGTCACCTCCAGGCCATATATTCAGACAGTTCTTTAGCTTATCCATTGGTTTCTGAAAGGTCGAAATTAAAGTTGGATGTTTCCACACCCTTAACAATAATATTAGAAATTTTGTTGTGATTTAAGGGCATCTAGCCCTGCACTCTGCAGGCCTAGGGTGCAAAATTACAATATTTTGTCTTTTGTATGCCAATTACATTAAAAGTAATATTGGTGTAGTGGTGCTATTTTTGAAACCCTCTACTAGAAGGGCTCGGGACCACAGACTCCATTATCAGGCTTTTACATTACCCAGGAGAAAGTAACTACAAATATAAAGGTATGAGTTGTAATGGAGACAAGATCAGAAGAGGAAAAGCCTCTACAATTCATCGCATTCTCAGCTGCTGACTTTAAACAGCACCCATGGTAAGGGATCACTCCCTGGGGCTCTGTGGACTGTGGGAGAAAGAAAGATGTCTGAGGATACACACTTCAGAGAAACAGCAAGGAGGCCTTTGGAACCACAAATATAATGAGCTGAACTCACCTGTGTGACACTGGTACAACTTCCTTGGATCCCAACAGCTGGCACAAGCTCACAGGAAGCGAAGAATTGCACTTTGCATGTTAGCACTGAAATTTGTTGCTCCGAAAGGAACTTGTGAGAAGTGAGGATGACAAGGTATAAAGCTTATTTTGAAAAGAGAGGGATTTTTGAAATCTAGGCTAGAGGTTATGACAAATGAGAGTGATATCAAGATTCAATAGCAACAGAAAGATAAGAAAAGCTGAAGACATGATAGAAGAAGAGATTTGTACAATAGGATGCTGACTGCTAGTCATAGTACCACATGAGGAAGCTAAGAATACTTTACCACACAATTAAAGTTAGAAAGGATAAGGGAAAAGTAGCTTAGTGTTCTTCAAGTCAAAGCTAAAGATGGTGTACATGATCAGAAATTATACCATTCCTTCTCAGAAACTATACCATTCCTTCTCAGAAACAAGATTTACTGGAGATTTTTAATAAGGCTGCTCTGGAACATTCTGCTAAAATAAGCACAGAAGAATCAGGTTGTCCTGGTATTTTTTCAGAGGTCTTCTTGTCTTTTAACAGAAAACCTTTCGTTGTCCTTCCACAAATTGTTATTGTCTGTCATTGGCCACTACTGTTTAAAAAGCAGCATGTTTCTCTTAAGTGCTTTTTGTTCACAGAGCACCTTGAACCTAAAAGAAATGGAGGCCTTTACAAAGCTAATGGAAGTTTAAGGAGCTCAACACCTGTGAAGAGAAGGCTCTGGTTTTCTAGTTTCTCTCCTCTCTCTTTTAAGCTACCTTTAATAAAATATCATGTTGAATTGCTCACAGTAATGTACACACACAGGACGGTGGCTGAGCAATGCTTCTCATCTTTTGTTTCTGATGTTTGTGACACAGCCCTTTACTTTTGTTTCAGAAAGCTGAGAGGCAAGAGCAAGACTTTCTGTTACAATACAGTAAAGACAGGAATGTGAAAAGCTGTACAACAGATTCAGAATAGGCAGTCACCTGATGACTATTCCATTCCTGGATTTATGCTGAAATATGAGGGAGAGTGCCAATGCATTTGTTGAACGCATAAAATCTATGAGGCTGTCTGTCAGGCGGGAATCAGTCAGGAAGCCTGGAGCAAGGATACCCATAATTATGCCGTCAAAAACCTTGCAATAAGCAGCAGAATATTTTATTTGCCGTCAATCCTACAAAAAGTCTTTTATAACATCTGTGTCAGCAGATTCCAGGTCCCAAGAGGTGCCACATTTTGAAAGCAGCAGAGAACTCAGTAAGGGTTTGTGTTGTGTTTGCCAAGTACATACTGTGGAAAGCCTCACCAGTTTAATGAAGTTACAGGAGGCAAAAGACATTTCAGTTTCGCCTGTGTTTGAGGCACTGTTTCTCAAGGTGAGCTGGACTTTCATGCTGATGATGCTCATTTAATTTTCACTGTTAGTGATTCCTGTTATCTGTTACTTGTACTTCAATAGCAGCTCAACTCTTTGAACAGCCCCCTCTCACCCTAGTGCTCTTCAGTGTGCAAATGCCTAAGAAAAGTCACCTCCCTTTACGTGTTAAGCTGACACATAAATCCTGGGAAAGGATGTGCTGGTGGGCGCTGCACCATACAGTCATTTCCACCAACAGAAACCCACACCAAAACTTCCACACAGGGATGCTGCCAGCGTTTACAAGCTAAGGCTCTTCCCATGAGCTGCAACACCATGGCATACCTGCGTCACCTCTGGGTGCAAGCTGGCTCATATCTGATGAGTGTACATCCTTGTCACATCCTTCTTCACATCCAGTTCAGGAACCAGCCTGAAGGAAGCCAGTATTTCAAAATCAGCCATGCCTACCAAGAGGCATTACCAGAGTGGAGTGCTCTAACGTAGCCAGAAAGTTCAGTTACCAGTGCTATTTACGGGAACGTTGTTTTTGGCACACAAGACAATATCTCTATCTGATATTACAAGGTGCATCCATGTTAGTAAATAGGGATCATTCTCCAGCCCTGAGATCCATCGGCACAGCACCGCTCCCATTTTTATGGCTCCATTTCTTTGCAAAATGGGGGGGTCGCATCTGACCTGCAGTCAGGCAGGTCCTCCACCTGTGCTAACCCTTGGGCTGTGTCTGAAACCTGTGAGGGATGCTAACTGACACAGGTCAAAACTATGTCAAGGACCTTGTAATGTAAACTCCAGTATGCATAATCCCAGGCCAACATGCAGACTCATGCCCTGGCCTGGTCACTGCCACAGAAAAAGCCATAAAATATCAGTAGCTTAAAAATCTAAACTTTTCATTTTGGTGACTGTAAGTATAAGTATCCCACCTTATCTCAAAGAAGTTGGAAAACACAGCTCACCATTTGCATTCTGAGTACTCATATCTCTTAATTTATTTCTCCTGCCTTGATAAACCACTCTGAGGTCAATAGCATCTAATTCAGCTAAATTGTGTCATAAAACCTCTCTTATGACAATTTGTAGTTACGATGTAATTATCTTAATATTGTCTCTGATGAGTCTCTTTCATAGATAGAGCTTTTGATTGACTGTATCTGTGCCTAAAAAAAAAAAAAAAAACAACATAGCCATGCCTTGCTGAAGCTTTTTTCTCCAACTGTTTCATATGGTGCCTGCTCTACTGGAGCTCTGTAAGTGGCATGTGAAGCAAAAGATTCTGCTTGTCAGCCTGCTTCACAGATCCACTGAAAATAAACACATGAGACATTGAGCTGAGCTAATAGCACACTTGCTTCTGGTTGCTCATTTTTGTTTCGGGTTAATGTTGTGCCCCTGCATGTACCATCTGGAGAGGGGAAAAAGATTTAATCAAAAATAAAAATAGCTGGTTTAGGCTTAAGTTTTTCTTTTGTACTATGAAGTGCAGGAAGGGAAAATGAAAGGGTGTCATTTGCTGTGACCATTGAACAGAATAAGAGCAGTGAATGCCAGCAGGTCTGCTTCTCACCCATGAATCCAGTGCTTCATTTGTCTGGGGGAAAAAGCTCTGCACACCTTTCCACTGAACCTCAGCAGTGCTTCTCAGCATAAACAATAGCTCATATTGTTGAGGAGGCTTATCGAGGAAGTTATGTCAGTAATGATGGGGATTTTCAGCTGGCATTCTCCGGGATTTGTGAAGCATTTGCTGCCGGTAAGTGTGCTGATAAGCTGCTCGCTGATTAGAATATTCTATCTGCAGTGCAATCGGGCTTCTGTTTCCCTGACATGTCTCCTCTGTGTCTTAAAAATACCAGAAGCACATCAACAGCTTATCACAAGAAGCTATATGAATTCAGAACATGATTCTTTTGCAAGATCGTTCAGGTTGGGTGTCAGCACAGACTGAAAAAACAAGGCACTAGCAAAAGGTGAACATAACAAGCATATCTCATAATCTTTTGGTTGTTATAGCCCTCATTCTCTCATTCCTGCACTTTTTGAATATTTGTAGCCTTCACTATCCTGGTGTCTGCTTTTGACTGCAGACTCCTCAGGGCAAGTGTGCCTTTGTGCCAGTAGTACACTCTACCCACTAATGGCACTGCACAGGCAGTAATGAGCGAGCTCATCACAAGCAGCCGCAAATCCAAATATCAGCTATAGTCTGGATGCTCTGCTCTGTATCAAGATGCTTAAAACAGGATCACCTGATAGCTTATCTGAATAATCACACAGGGAACCTGTATGTTTAACAAGTCTAATGCAAATCCAACAACAGCCATACAGGAGACTTCCCCATCCCCATCATGGTGTCTAATGAGAGAAGAGCCATAAAGGATTGCAGTGATGACTCCCACGTGGAAAGCTGGCATGCCTACAACAATCAACACTGTCTGGGTTCACTCAAACATTGTGGTGGACACTGTGGGCTCTTGAAAACTTCTCTGCTCCTTCTCTTAGTAGACGCTGGAGAAGGCCAAGGAGAAATAGACGTGCACACTGACACACATCTGGCACTTGTCAACGTTGTTTACAGTTGCAAATATAAAATGTCAGCAGTGCTGAAGCCCTCATCCCAGGAGCTAATAGCTGCTCACTGTTAGGGCTTTCACTCCTTTTTTTTTCTAAAAGCTCTTAAAATTGGTAGAATTCTGCTTCAGAATTGAAACTGTTGTAATATCTTTGTAGTGTCTAGTGACTGAGCTTTCCTGTGTTGTCTTAACAGCAAATGTCTTCTCTTCATTTGCCATGTGTGTGTACAGAAAAACAGACTGACTCAGCCAGATAGCTAAGGTTTCACTTTTATCTGCTGTACTTTATCTGCTATATTTATATTTTAAATAATTTATGTAATTTTTGATGTATTCAAATTCTCTGAAGCCTGTAGGGTGAGAATTCACCTCACTCTCTACCTGTGAGAGTACTGAAGCCCTAGCTGAGATACATGGAATAGCCATGGCTTATGCTGTAATTCAGATAATCTCAGATCAGTTCCCTCTTTGTCCTTGCCTTCAAGCAGAGAGACCTTGGGCCAGTCCTGGGAGCAGTGAAGGGGATTTCCCGTACCAGACCAGGAGAGATAGCCCCTATGTTGCAACAATCTGGAGTGAATTCCCTTCTGTTCCCAGCCCTTGTGCAGAGCTCTGATGAGCGAGCTACCCTGCGCGCCGCCTCCAGCCAGGATATGAGGAACACACAGAGGAACAGACACCTTGATATGAGGGGCCCACAACCAAAGAAAGAGTCTATTTCTTTCTCAGTATGAACTAATATTTCTTTTGTATTTTTGTTATGGAAACATCCCTGACGCTGGCAGTCACACCCACACCACCTGAGCCAGGCCTGAGATCCCTTCATGGCTCCAGTGACCGATGGGTGCCCTGCTTGACCCCCTGTACTCACCATACTCACAGTCAGACCAAGTTTCCTTTCCAGTTAGACCCCAGGTTTCCCAGGACAGTCTCAGAAATCCCAATCCTTAAAATAATTTAGTCATGGTGCAACAACAGTATAATAAGCTCGAGCTGGTGCCTCTGTGGAAGGACCCTGAACATGGGAACCCCTGGGCCTTTATACTCTTACAGTCTGTGCGAGTGAGTCTGGGGTCTTCCAGCGGAGTCCTTATCTCCTGCCATGTCTCTGAGTGTTTGGTCCTCTGGCTGGGCCACAGGTCCCTCGCGCCCTTTGTTGTGCAAAGGGTTGGCACCAGTTTACGGCCCCTTACCTGGGGCTCCAAGCCACCCAGAGCTCAATCTCCAGCTCAAACTGCAGCTGCACCCCAAGCGACCTGCACTAAATGTATTCGTCAACACTTTTTTCTCTCAGACTGCTCAGGCCAAAATTTTCATGAATTGCAATACGAATTTCTGTTGTATAAAATATTCAGGGCATGACCGATCACTGTTTGTGTGTCCATTAGAGCACTTGTGCGGGAAAAACATTCAACACGGTGTCTCAAACTCACTTTTAAAATACTGGTTCTGTTTTTGAAAAACTTTTAAATAGCTCCGTTCTAGTGCCGTGGAGATAAAAACCTTTCAACAAGTTTTTTTTTTTCTCTGTGAAAAGTTTGCTTCATTTAGCTAAGAAGACCTTAGAGCCTCATGTATTTATTAGTGTATTTATTAATGGCAAGCACCTGTACCTGCAACAGAGCTACAACAACAGCACCGATATACCCTGAAGCAATTTAGCACAGCCAAAGTAGGGTGGGGGAGGACGTGTCATCTCTGACTGATATGTAGACTTTTTTTGTGGGAATAAAACTAGGACACCTTGACTGCACAAGGAACTTTATGTATCCAGATTTGCTCCCTCTGATAAACATTTTCACCTACTCAGTGGCTATAAGAAGAGTTTGGGCTGTTCTCTGTGTGCTTTTCTCATTTTGCCTGAAGTCTGGAAATATCTATGGAATCTGAGGGGGATTGACCTAGGTATAAATGGAATTCCTAACCATCAAACCCTTTCTTCTTCCCTTTGTTTTTATTTGTAAGATCAAGGTCACCTTTCCACTTAAAAGTTACCCCTACATTGAAAAAAAAAAACCAACTTATTTCCCAGAAAGCAGACGGCTAACACATTTCACACTAGTGCTGAAATGCTGCTTCCAAAATGCAGGTATTTGTAAGCCCCATTCCTTTTACTCCAAAGCACCTGCAGGCTGTGTATTTTATAGTTCAAACATCACCTTTTTCTGGTCCAGTATCTGACTCTGACTCATCCGGAGAAGCCTCTCTCCCAGCCTCAGTGAGTGGCTCAACCCTGACTCAGACAGGGGTACAGCTGGGACCCCCAGACTAGGGGCTGTGCTCTTCTGCAGGGCTTGCTGCGGTGGAGGTACCCCAGGGTGCTTTTTCCACCAGGGGTTCAGCTCAGTTGTTGCTATCGCTCACCTGTACCAGAAGGGATTAACCCCTTGCACTGCCTGACAGGCTCGAGGATGCCCTAACCCCGGCAGTTTGGACTGTCTCCCAAGCTGGGTTTGGACTAACTCTGCTCTGGGCAAGTTGTGTTCTGTACAGAATAATCAAATACTTTCTGGAAATGGGAGAAGGTGGAACTTGACAGTCTCTTCATGTGATCAGCTCTTCTTTGAGAGCAGAAAATATGTAGTCAAGTATCCCAGTTATCTATAAAGTATTTAACAGTCAGTACCCAAGAAGAGCTTGGGAGCAAGGTACTCAGAGCATCCTGCTGTTCAGAAACTTGAATGTGCTTTTCACATTAGCCTATCTCCAGAAAGGAAGAGCCTTCCCGAATGCATGGAGCCTTCCTGAAGACTTCCAAAGGACAAACATTCTTTAGACATGTGCACTATTTGGTAGTGTTAGGTGCTGCCTATCTTCATCTTCTCACGGTAGGGAAGAGAGCCAGAGAGCCTCCTTGGACTCCACCTCGAGGCAGGCACATCTTTCATTGTGCTGGACAGGGAGTCTAGCAAAAAAGTTGGGGATGCAGCAAGACGGCCAGGAACAAGGCTGTGATCCCCAAGCACACTTTTTGGCACCAGAAGCACTTCTTAAAGGGTTTTGAAAACCTATCAATGTTAAGTCTATTTTATAGATGCTGGATAATATTTTTATGTTCCATTTTTCCTTTCTATATGAGGTCATTATTTCTAGACCCACATGACCATCAGTATACACTGTCAGATTAATATTCATGCAAATTGCATTCAACAAGGGAGTTTCCTGAGCTCTGCAACATCACCATGCACACAGCAATCATTTTTAAAAGAATAAAGGGCTTTTAGCTCGAATCCCATTGAATCAAAATTACTTGTCTACAAAAATGGATACTATGTTTCAGAAAACATAATTGCACTTGCAAAACTAGTTACAAAAAATTAGAGCTGAGTTTTTCACAATGACCACATGAATGTAGCTCCTGTTTTGTGAATTGTTGGCAAACTGCATCAAGTTTTTTTCACCTCGATGCAATTCACTGATAGAATCTATTTGTCATATAATTCAAGCATATATTCTTGATTTATAGTTTGTTCGGAGAAATTTATGGCAGCATTCAACATTCTTTGTTGAGCTGTATTGGTTAATATTGATTGATAGTGCGTATCAGATGATAGTTTTCTGTTCCCTGATTAGATGACATTCTTATAGAAAGAGTTTCCCAATGCCAGTTCTAATGCTTTTTAATCCAAAAATTACTTTTGATGAGAATGCTCTGGTAATCATTCAAAACGTCACCTGTTTTCCACCTATCACTCTTACGAGCTAACACGTATCGTATTCAAACAAGGAAAATTTTTAAAAGTCAGCAAGTACATATGAAACAAATTCTAATGGAACATGAATTTTTCACCTCCAAAAAGAAGCCCACACTTATTCACATTGCTGCATACACACTCCTAAGTTGTAACGTTTCTGAACTCGGGATCTAATAAGTCTCAAAAAACCGCCCATATGGGGATCAATTTCCTCTCAAAGAAAGGAGTATTTTTAAGAGAACTACTCCTGAGCACGCAGAGGCTGAAACAAACCAGCGCCCCGCAGTTTTCACCCCAGAGGCAGGGAGCAGGGTGTGAGGACTCCCTGTATCTTAAACGCCCTATCCAACGCTGCACTGGGAGGGTGAGAGAATTCTGCCTCTGGCCTGGATGCACCGCGAACACGCGTGTTTGCGGCGCTTTAGCACAGCTGAAGTGTCAGAGTTGGAGCGGAGTCACACAGGGCGCCAGGGCACCTGCGGCTCTGCTTCCTGGCCGGCCGCGCGGTGGCGGGGCGGGTGGGGCGGTGGGGTGAGGGCCGGGGCGGTGCGCGGCGGTGCGGGCCGTAGCGGTGCGGTGCGGTGCGGTGCGGTGCGCGGCGGTGCGGTGCGCGGCGGTGCGGTGAGG
>VZRR01003991.1:632457-720107 GCA_013398015.1 Oreocharis arfaki | reverse complement strand
GGCTCGGGCGGGTCTCAGGCCGGGTGGCTCCGCCGTGCCGCCCCACAGCCGCGCTCCGCTGAATGACAGCCCCGTACGGCCGTGGTAAACCTGACCCCGAAATAACCTGACCCCCGACGTAATAAATGTCCTGGTTTGCACGTTGGCCAGAATAGAAGGTGATTTCAAATAACCCGAGTATCTGCGAACAGAGTGGAGATGGTTTGGGAGGTACTGTGGTCTCGTCCTGCACCCTGATAACCTCACCAGACCGAGCCCTGAGCAACTCATCCCGCCTCTGGAGCTGGAATGGAAGCAGAGTCGGGGCTGAAGGGGTCTGTGAGGCTGCAGAAGCCTAACAACCTTGCAGAATTGTGCTGTCTGTGGGTAGCACTTCGCCCGCAGGACTGGACCAGGCTGGCAGAAGGGAGCTTCTAGAGTCACAGTCACCTGGAAAACCATCATTCAGGGACAAATGGTATAGGAGCCTTGTCACAGAAACACGTCATTTCTCCTCAGGGCTGGAGGAGAGCCTGGCTGAGTTCACATGCTGGACTTTGTCGGCTAATGATGCTAGACCTGGAGTGGGTCAAAAAACCAAAAGGTGGGAGGAAAGCAGCCTGTGAAAGAGCAGTTATTTGTTGACCAGTCAGGCAGATGAGAAGAGTGAGACGAAAGACTGCTGGAGGTTACTCTGTAATCAGACATTTCACGTATTATTCGTGCAGCTGAACTGTGAGGTCTCCCTGATTTGCTGCTGCTGTTGAGTTGGAGATTTTTTCCTAAATTTAAGTTACTTTCCTCCAGTTAAAATTTCTGTTGTTTCATGCACAGGGTCGTTGTTCACAAAGGGGAAAGTGCAGTTTCTCAAGGGGCACCAAAGATACTTTTTTTCCCCAGTGTCAGAATTTGGGTGTCAGGCTGAAAGCAACTGCTAACTTTCTGAGGCCAGCCCAACACTGCTGCTGCATGGGTTCTCCTTGTTATTCAGCCAGGGTCATCCTGATGCCTTGATGGGCTACCTAAAAACAGAGACTAGACAATATTAAGAGAATAAAAGCGGTTCTATTTATTGAAGGGCCTTTGACGGACACTTTGGGCAGTCAGAGCCCTAGGGGCTACACCCAAAATGGACGATCAGGTCACAGGCTTCCATACTTTTATAAGTTTGGTTCATTTGCATATTGGGTGTTAATTCTCCAATTGCAGGTAATTGTAATGAAGTCATCACCCCAAGTTTGTTCCTTCCCTTAACCCACTTTAGTTTACGTATTTCGGGGCCTGAGACAGTAAGGTGTCCTTGAGTTTCAAGCCTAGAGAGGATTTGTTTTTTCTGACTGAAATGGGAGAACAGTAGCTAACAGGCTATATGGAATTTTAGAGTTACGTACTAAAGCATTACAGGATGTGAAAAATATAAAAGCTAAAATCCTAAGGCATCAATCCTAGAGGACTTCTGCAGCCGTTCCCTCTGAAAGGCCTGATGAGCTGTAGAAAAATTGCCAATATCCAAGGACATCCATGTGCTATGCTAGAAGCCATATGCTGTGGTTGTCTCCGTGCAACAGTTCACTGGCCCTTTACAGCCCTTTGTGCTTAAGAAATCTGTTGTCATGGGCTTCTTCTCTCAACTACCCTGAGCTTTCTGCCAAAGTTATCCTTGTTCTTGACTCTAGGCCATGGCTTCTTGCCCATCTAGCAAACTACCTTAAAAAGCTCCTGATTTTCAGGCATTTTTTTTCTGCCTTTTATCCACCCTCTGGTCAAATTCTCTTTAATATCCATTAAGGATGAGAGGTTTAGTTCTGTGAAGCTCCAAATATAAATATTACTAGTTAGAATTGTCCTTTGTTCATAATGAATGTAATCAGATCATGTAAGCCTTAGGTGATCAACAACTTGCAGTCCTAATATTAATGTATTATTAATGTATTATATATATTATGTATCTACCTGTTAGAATGAGCCTCCAAAAGGAAATTGCTGTCACATGTCTTTCCTTTGGTGGAAAGAAAAAAACCCAGTCTCTAAAATTTGTAATGTTTTACTGCCAGTTGCATGAGATCCTCCAAACTTAAGATCCGTATAATAATGCAATTTTTATCCTTCAGTGCAGACAGATGCTTTAGGAGTAATTCATCCTACTTTCTGGTTTGATTTAGTGTTTTGTAGCAGATCTTATCACTTCATTGCTCCTCACTCCCCCAACATCCTTTCTGGAGTTTATCATTTGCATGTTTTCACACTCCTCCAGCTACTGATCGTTGTAAAGGGGGTGGTGCAGGGTGCTGTCCCTCCCCCTCAGTCCTTCCTACAAGAACTACACACTGATTTCAAAGATTCCATTCACATGAATCACTCTGTTAATGCTCTGAAATGACAGCTACATCAGACTTCCTCTCATCAGTGAGAATTTCAGAGTCCTTTAGCACAATGACTACCCAGCTATTATTTACACATGAACTGTTCACTTGCTTCCCAGCCAGCTCCAGCACTGTTCAGTAAATGTGACCTCCTTAGGCTGAACTACATTTTGCTTCCTAGTATCCTTCATCCTTCACTCCCTCCTAGTTGCTCTCCTGATTAGACTATCACTTTCCCTTCTCTTGGCTATGTTTTCTTGACCGGAGGGGAAAGCACTGCAGCCTTGAGGCGTGATAGCTGCTGTGGGAGAGCAGCTCCACAGCTGGCAGGGAAGAGTTGCTTGTGTCCCCACTTGAAAGTTTTGGGAGGTTTCCTGATGGCAAAGCTGGTGAATACTCTGTCTGTCAGTGCAGGGCAATGCTCAGAGATGTGCTTTTCTGCTGAGGCTGAATGTTGGGCATGGCACACCTGGTTGTGCTGGGCTACTCCACTGAGAGTAAAGCTCTGAGTGTAGTGTGGCTCTCTGTATCCTCAGGAGAGGCTCCAATCCCAGAGGTCAGACTCTTCCTTTCATTAGGCGGTGAATGGGAAGAAAGTGACTGTCTCAGATGAGTGCAGCACCTTGTCCATCATGTCCCAGGACCCCGAGTCCTCCCTGCTGCTCTGGGCTGCCAGCAGCTACCTCTGAGGCTGCCAGCACCAGTTCTCTGCTCTACTTCCAGTCTTTGTAGTTGCTGCTCAAGAGCCCATGGGGGAATTAATCCCTAATACAGCACTGCCCAGGGCTAAGCAGCATGATGCAAAATTCTCAATTTGCAAATACACATTCAACTATAAACCACTTGGGGTTAGAAGCACCCCCTGGGAAACTGTGGAAAGTGTGTAAAGCTTACATCCTGCATAAGCAAGTGATGGGCGAGCTTGCAGGGAGCCTCAAGGCAGCTGAGCAGAGAGGGATCAGGGACTAATCATTAGAGGGAAAAGATGGTAGGACAGACCTGTGGGGAAAACCATGGAATTGTCAACCAACTCAACTTTGGGAGAAAAGGGCTTTCCTTTCCTCACGTGCTTCTGCCTCTGCTGCTCTCTGCACAAAAGAGAGCAGAAGGGCTGTCTCCTCAGCCAAGGCACATCAAACCTACAGTGTTTAAATTTTGCAGTTTGTGAATCCCAGAGGATTTGTGACACGTGTGTCTGTGATTTAGCCTGAGCAGCACAAGCAGAGCAAGAATAAACATGGCAGGTGAGAACTTGCTGGGTCTACACACATGTTCTGTGCTGCTGAGGTAAACAAGGTCTATATGACTTCCTAGGAACCTGAGTCATTATGAGATGCTCGGAAAATGGTGTTTTGGAGGTTCCTGGATAGGCTGTTGAGCTGTCAAAAAGGCAATCCCTCAAAGTGATACCCCTGTCTGTTTCCTTGGCCACCTATGTGTTGGCTTTCAGTAGCTGGAACTGTATAGGTAGGGTATGAGCAAGACACAGCTACTGCCTGAGGGACATTCCTTCTCTTTGAGCTGCAGTGGTGGCAGCACAGACCCTTGGATTGAATTTGACACTTTGAATCTTAGCTATGGTCTATTATACTCACAGAAACTTCTTCGAACTGCTCAGTGGTGTTTTACAGTTTCATTTAAAGGTTTATTTTAGACTCACATTGAAAATATTTAAGCATTCAGGAGACAGAAATTCAGAATTCATTCATTTCTGCTATCCTAGCTGTAAGTCAGCTCTTCTGCAGTGGGATTTCCAGAGCCTTATTATGTTCCCCTCCTTTCTTCTCTGTGGTCACTTGACTGAAGCAGATCCCCAACTTCACATTTACATTTTTCACTTCTTTAAATAGGGACCCATTTGCCTTCAATTAGTTTCACAGATTCACTGTAGTTTTCTATAAATGTACACAAACATCAATAATTAGTAACCCCTCAGAAATCTCCAAGAGACTTTTGGATAATCCAGACTCTGGATTCGAGGCCATGATAAATGAGTGGATGATAGCTGGTGGTGTAGTAAGTCCTATGGCCCGTCATCAGATTTTTTTGTATCCTATGATGGTTTTAGTGGGTTGGTTGACCAGAAGCTTGTTATTATGAAAAGGAGTTATCTTCACTAGGTGGATGTGCCAATATTTCTTGAAGACTTCCTAGTGAAACAAATTAAGTCCCTAGACTTCTCTAGAGGTAGATTCGTTTATTTAGATGTTTTCTGTGGTCTCTGACTTGGAAGATCCAAAAGGACAGCAGTTATCATCTTCTAAGATTCCTGAATGGATGAAAGCATGGCTTTGTATCAATAGAGACTGAGAGGGGGGACCTCTGGGCTCCACTGCTTCCTAATGGCAGTGAAGCATAAGAGTCAAACAGCGAATCAACTTTCCACTAATTTTTACAGCTGAAAACAGTCTGGATCTTTTGATGTAAGTGACTTTGCAGCTTGCCATCATCCTCTCCTGGGCATCACATAATGGCACTAATAAAGACACTTCAGAGAGCATATTAATTAGCACCCACTCATCTTCCAGCAAAGCAATCTTTTATGACTTCTGTTTTGGATGCCGAATTCTGCCCCACATCCTCATAAGCAGCAGCTCTCAGGATGGTCTACATATGCACTTGGATTTCAAATCGCTTTCAGAAGTTTGCTTTTAACAGGCTGCTCTCAGACTTAGGTCTGGAGCTATTTGTTACTGTCCTGCTGCAGGACTAAAGTTTTAAATAATGAGTGTACAACAAAACCCACACATATTCTTGGGTATATGCAAAATAAATACAGAAAATATCTGACATTTTCACAGTAATAGGACATATGTGACTACCGCTCCACAATAAGATGAGTGTTGCTGGTTAAAACATGCATTTTCCCCCATAATATTATCCTAATGTTTGATAATTCATTTTAAGAGAAAAATATGTCAAGTGAATTTGGATATGCTGTAAATTTGCATCTGAGCACCATTCTACATAAAAGTCCTTCCAAAGCCCTTGAATATAAATGAGTTTAAGTTATTTCCATAACACGTTGAACTAGTATGCCAATGAATGAAAAGCTCCTCCTAAAGCTGTCAATTTATGTTTCAGATTGTGTAACAGGAGCATAATTGTACTGCAAAAGTTTCTGAAGCAGGAATGCTCACATACAGTGTGCTGTGTGTTAGCCTAGTCTAAAATGGATTTTACTTATTCTTGTGCTGGTAAAACTGCACCTTGCTGTAAATGCTTCTGCAGTGATGGAGAATTTCTGTTAACCTCTTTATTATCAGTCATATAAAATTCAGAAGAGAGACTATTTCCGATTTCTCCCATCCAAAACAATAATCCTGTCAGGCTTATCAGTAAATATTCTGAACATTGCTTTAAGAAATTACTTGTGACACCTGCAGTATGTTCTCACATAAAAGGAGCAATAACATTGTCACTAGAAGCAACTTATTAATAGTGCTTCATGTAATGCAGAGTTATATTTATTACAATTTTGTGATATGCTCCTATCCACTAGTCTAAAACTAAATGCAGAAAAGTTATTTAAAATATATCTGTAGCTGAAATCATCTGTGTTCCTAATTATTAAATGCAGTTTTCTGAGTAACAATGCCAACTTGGTTTGTTTTATAGCCTCTGGGGCAATCCTGTCAGAAGTTCAGCCCTGGTAAATTATCTTAACCTACTTGTAGGTCCTAGGGATGAAGAAAATATAGGGAACTTAGTTTCAGTCTGCCAGCATGAGGCCAGATATACTATTTTGTCCTGCAACCCCAGCTCTGCTGTACAGCTTAAGAAACTGGGATTAGGTCTTTGTGAGTGTTAGGAGACTTGGGGAAATGGCAACTTTCTAAACGTTTATTGATTAGTTGACTTTAACCTTCCTTCCTGCAGATTCTGTTTAAATTCCTGATAAATTTCTTTCCTGCATTGAATTTGGTTCTCTGCTGAGACATCTTTTCTCTTCGAAGATTTATGTCACTTATTTGGCTGCCATTTACTTTGTCGTTCATTCACTTTATTACATTCTTTTGAGTTTTTTCTACTACTATTAAGTCTGCAAAGCCTAGAATTCCAGACCTGTCTTCAAAGATTAATTCCTAAGGCAAATGCGAAATCCTACGCTCTGGAAAGTCATTCAACCAGGACACCGAAAGCCATTCCAAAGTTACCACTTGAACAAGACATGATAAACTCTTCCACCAAGTGGCTAAGGAAATGCTTACCTCCCCTTTGGGGGATGTGGTAGCATGGTCCAGGTTAAATATCTAACATTTACCCATTTTGCATAGTTTCCACAAAAGATGATGTTACTGACTTTATAAATAATCCCTGCTGGGAGCCCAAGAGGACCTCTTGGGAAAAGCAGTGACAGTGGGAAGCTGAGGAGTAATGAATCCAGCAGATCTTCAACAGAGATTTCCCAAAGCAGTTTTGGAGGCAGCTGCCCAAGAGCCAGTTCTTGTCTCTCACTTCTGGATGTAGGGTCAGCAGTCTCACCAATGCTGCTCTCAGGATTTGACTATGATTCCACTCTTCCACTCTGAGTCATCTGGGGCACTCTGTTCATCCCACTCCAGGTCCTGCCTGACCAGGAAGTTGCCCATCCCCAAATCTCTCCTCTCCAGCTAAAGAATCAAGACTACAATCAGCTTGTCTTCCCAAAGGCAATACGAAGAAACACAAATCTTCTGTCACGTTAAAGCCCCCAATAGTCAGTATTTTACCAAAAGTCTTCTTCAGCCTCAACAGCCTTCTTACTTATCTTTGTATTCATAAATCTTTCGGCATAAACCTATTTGTATGAAAACTATCTTCCATGGGCCAGATGGCCTTTAAGTGTATTTTAGTATAACTGCCAACAATCTGGGTAACGGGACAGAAATTACACTCCTTTTCACAACTCCTATCAGTGCATTTTAATGATGTAAGACTTCTAAAAAACACCTATGATCAGATGGAAGAAGGTTGGTTGGAGTTTTCTGAAGAAAAAAAAGGAGCATATTCATGAAGAGGAGGAAGGTACGTGACACCAAAACTGTGCACCATCTATCATTGCTTCTGGTAAGCTCTCAGAAAGGAAATCAAAATTT
This sequence comes from Oreocharis arfaki, assembly GCA_013398015.1. NCBI lineage: Eukaryota > Metazoa > Chordata > Aves > Passeriformes > Paramythiidae > Oreocharis > Oreocharis arfaki. The sequence continues at coordinate 712,687 of VZRR01003991.1, read as the reverse complement.
AGCTTACTTTTGCACAAAGGTTTTTCAGCCAGCATCATGTGTTAGTCCTCAGGCTACATCATCGCAAAAAAAAAAAAAAAATCTGACTATTAAGTATTATAAATATCTTAAATCAGGATAAAATTATTTTGGAAAGTGTTTTTTTGCCTAAACCCTACTCTGTCTGAAAGGGGCAGGTAGAAATTCTGGTGGGTTCAGGAAAAAAAAAGCTGAAATCAGAGGAAAAAGTGACTTAAAGCTCTAAGTACCTGTAAGGAGAAAAAAAAAGCAAACCAAAACCAACCCTACAGTACCCTAGGGTCTGATTTGTTAAAACCATTTCAGTTTAATGCTAAATTATCTATATTTTGAAAGGCCAATACAAGTAAGATATGATCAAGAATAATAGGAAGAATATATTTGTTTAGGATATTAATGCAGACATTTCCTGCGATTCAGCAATTTCTGAGCAACAAAATGGGTCCCATTTGCACTGAGCTTCTGACCTGCAATGTAGCTATAAGGATACCTTTGAGATTTTTCTGTTCTCCTGGAGCTAATCTGCTGGCTTGAATCCTGAGGTTTGTTGAGGAACATGATATGTATTTCCTGATAAACACTACATAGAGGGTTTCCTGAGAAAGCTCTGTCTCAAAAACAAAATAGTGACATTTTAAATGCCAAGGATTATCAACAGGTGGAAAATAATAAGAAACCACTCTGTTGGGGTTTCTTTAATGCCTTCAATCCAGCAGTGGAAATTCAGGACAGATGTGTATGGCTGGGTAAAAAAGAAGAAGCCTGATTCTTTCGTGAAGAATCTAGGTGAATCCTTTTCACATGCCATTCTTCTTGAAGAATGTTTAATATCCATTTATATGATGTGCACAGAAGCTCTAAGTTACCAGGGGAAAAAAAAAGATTCATATTTCTAACCTGATCAGAATTGAAATTACTAGGAATGCTATAAAAGAGCTTGTGCTCAGGAGATCTGTGAAGTGATGACTTAACTGAAGAGGTCCAGAGAAGAGAGATAGAATTAGCCATAGACCTTCCGAACATCTGGCCAAATCAACCTCCACAGCTCTGGAGATTTCTCTCTTCCTACTCAAATATGACTAGAAGAGACATTTCACACCGAATGTTCTTGACTCTGTCCCGTGTGGAGAAGCCCTCAAGGCTCTGCATTTCACCCATTCCTAGTCTAAAGAACTAAAGGACTTCAGACTGCAGGATGACAGCCTGCTTCCAGCAAAAGTGGGGACAAAGCTCTCACCGAGTTCTGTGGAGCCAGAATTTCAGACTGAGGGTCTCTATCCCCATTCCTGCACCGCATGCTGCTGCTTACTTACATTTACACGTGTGCACACGTGCGCGCACTCACACACGTGGCTGCACTGACATTGTACAAGGCCGTACTACAAGCTGGAACATTAGTGGCCAGAGAGAAAAATCCTTACATTTCTAAGGAAGCAAACTTCCTGAAGTCCAGCAGAACCAGAATATCGGCATCCTGACACTGTTACTTTTGCTCTGCGTTTTAGCCAAGCCTTCTTTCCTGGTTAGCTTTTAAAATGGCAAGTTGGGATAGCAACGGTACTGCTGCATAAGAACAAAATCCCTGCATAAGGGCAGGGCTTGTCACAATAAGGACTGGAGTCCTTCTGTCCTGTGACAATTTCCTGCATCAGTCGGTGTTCTGACTTCAGAGATCAGACCCATTAGCATGCATACCACCTTTACAAGTTTTATTTGCAGAAGTAATGTGGAAGCAGAAAATGCATAGGTTCTGTGCTTGGGGAAAGAAGAAGGCGTGCTGTTCATTGCATTCAAATTAGACTGCCTTTATGGACAGAAGTCCTACTTGTGTGATAAAAGGCAGGGCATTTGTCAATGTTCCTCTTCCCTATTGCTATTCAGTCCTTTATGAAACTCAGCCTGGAAACATCTGCTGAAACTCTCTTCCTCTTACAATTTACCTGCTTTAAATAAAAAGGACTTTGGAAAGAGCTAAACCATTTTCTTCTTCCATTGTTAATACCGACTTTGCTTTCCAGTTGCTGAAATCTGTCTGCAGCTTACTGTTTCCCTTTATGAACGTATGCTTCCAAGACCTCCTTTTTTAAGCAAAGAAGATTCACCTGTGAACTGTCTCCTGAGATATTTAGATGAGGATTTGAGAAGAACATCACATTTTAATCAGAATTGTGCACTTCGCATACAAGTAAATTGTCATGTAACAATAAAGGTCTTCCTGTTAATAAGAAAATGTATTAATGATAAAATGGAAGATACTAGCACAAGAGGCTGGCAGAGATTTAGATCTTATTAATAAATAAAGCAATCAACAAGTCAACAGTTACTCCAGAATGGGAATCTGATTTAAATAGAGTTTTGATCTAATGCAATGCCATTAATGTCATTACCTGCAAAATAAGCCAGTGAGTGGTATTTATGTTGTAAGGCAGTCCTGTACGCAACATTTTTTTCAGGTAAATGCAGAATAAACTAATTGAATTTATCCTAAAATTCATGGTTATTCGATGGTTTTATTGCATTTGCTAGGTTTAATTTCATTGACCACTTGACAAAAATTTCTGTTCATTAAGTACAAACATCCCAAATCATGGAAAAAATACTAAACCAGCATGTATCTGTGAAAAGGGCTTTAAAAATGATAGAGATTTTGTTAGTCTGAGGTTAATAAAGTCACCATTACAGCTTTTTCACCTGTTTTTGTATGATCTTTTCATAGATACAGATGGATTAAAAAGGGGTTTAGCTTTGAATTGCCAGTCTTCCCTCTGCAAAATTGGCTCCCTGTGCCTGCTGTGTTTTGAAACAAAACCCCTTCTGAACAGGAATTCCAAATCTTCCAAATCACATTAGGAAAGCAGAACTTGGTATCAAAAGGCCAAGCTGTCACTATTTCTTCCTGATGACTCTCATTTAACAGCCATTAAAATGCAAATAGAACTATGATTTTCAGATCACAAAATTAACATTAACAGCTGGAATGATTGATTAAAGGTCATGGCAACTGTATAACTTAATTTCTTATGTAATTGTGTTCGGTTTTCTACAGATTGTTTGGATTTGTGAATTAATTTTAGCTGTTGCTGAACACTGACAGGTGCATTTATTGGTCTCTCATTTTTGTTAATATCTTCTTGTGTGAATGATTCCCTTCTTTCAAAGAATCAGAAGAGTACCCAGAGGGGACACTAAAATTACTATCTTCAACTAACAGGTTTTGCAGCATATTAGCAGATCTCTCAGAAGTTTTTTATTGACCCAGACAAGACCAAAATGACAATTCATGGGTATCTAACAAGTTACTCCTCCAGGAGTTTTCTCATGCATGTGTTTACAGAACAGAATAAAAATGACACTTAAGTTCCGAAGAGGCTTTCAGCTAACAGCTCAGATCCTATCTGAGCAGACCATCTTAGATGTAGCCTGCTTTATAGGATGAAATAAGCCACACATAGACCAACTTTCATATTACTTCTGAGTCAAGGCATCGACAGGTTGAGAAAAGAAAGGTTTCAGACAGTATCTGCCTGTGCTGTTCCTTATATGAACAGCAAAAATGAATCTCAGTTGTAATTCTCATTCTATTGCAAGAATCAGAGTCATTTTTCAAAGGCTCTTAGAGCAAATACTCATCACCCACAAATGCAGCCAGAATTTCAAAAGAATTCAGTCCAAGAGTTTGAGCTTTTTTGAACTCTACCTGCTTATTTCAGTGCTCAGCTGAAAGCGCTTTTGAGAAACAGAGCCCAGGGACAGGTGCTAAGCATTTCCAAAAATTATCCAAATGAATAGGATGAATAGGACTTGAAGCCTGAAAGAGCCTAAGCTAGCATAAATTTTGTACCTGATCTCTTTTCCACACCCCTGCAAGAACATGACATCGTCTCCAATGCCTGCACCCCTTCCCCTTGAGGGCTCTGCTCTCCATCTTCAGTTGCTCAGTCCAGAGAGTGCCTGCTGAGACATGCAGTTGTTGTGTCTACTGAGAGCCAGAAGAGATTACCAAAATATTTCAGCATTTGAAAAGATCAGAGGAGTGTGTCAGTCTGAAGTCAGGGAGAGACAAATTGGCACAGAGATAAAACATGGCATACTTTATTTTTTTACTTGCCTTGGTACCTCTGGGGACAGACCTCTTTCAGAACCAATGACACATTCTCGACTGACAAACTCCATGGACTTGGAAAAGTGCAAGGCAGTGCTGATGTGCCTGCTCCCATCCCAGAGCAACGAGTAGCTTCTGAGCCTTCTGGTCTTTCTACTGAACTTTGTTATAGAGTATTACAGAGGGTTTATGGAGCCCAGGTGAGGTAAAGAGCCTGGGTTGCATGTGCCTGCAGGCAACTTCCAGACCTGTACTGGGTTTTGGGTCCTACACTTTCCTTAAAAACTCCCTCTCACACCCTGCCCTTTCAGAATGAGAAAAAGCGGTTTTAGAACATGTGCATCAGGGTGGGGAATGATGTGATAGCAGTGAGCTTAAGCAATCCCCCACGCAGGGGAAGATACTGGATAGTTTTTATTTTTGCAAGCTTCCTCACTCCTTGAAGTAGGAAGGTTTAGCTGTAAAAATCCAAACTGCTTCAGCAACGCCCAAAGGTCTAATTGTTGTTAAAATCAGGAAACACAGATCCTGAAATTGCTCTGTACAGGCAAATGAGAGCAAACAGGATATAGAATGGTTAGTTTTCCACAGGCAGACGAAAGGACTGGAACCAAATTAGCCTTTAAAGTTTTGTCACAGAAGGCAGGATAATGAGTCCTTTTCTGCTTAAATGAACTGAATGTTCTCACAGCAAAAGTCTCATCTCAAAGCTACATCAGTGCTTTCGTAGTCATTATTCTCTGCTACCCACCTTCTGAGATGGCTCATACCTGAGGGAGAACAGAGGATCTTGACACTTATGAGAAGAGGATTTTACCTTGTGGGTTTGCAACTAGCACTTGTAAAAACCTGAACTTCTGCCCTTGAAAGTCTTTGTTTGTCAGTCAAATACAGATTGCATGAGGAGCATGACAAAAGCAGTCCCGCAGCCATTGTCCACATAGTATAATCCCAGTACAGAAGGACTGTCTCTAGTGAGGAGAAGGTAGTTATTTTCAGGCACACTAATTCTTGATTTCTATAGTAAAATTGCCAAAGGGGGGCATCAGTATAGGTTATAATGGACTTGACTGCTCCCACATCCCATCTTTTACATATGCTATTCAACAGCTGTGGACAGAATCCTTTTGGGTTATGCGACGTTGTCAAGGATAAACCAGCCTCTCTTCATGTGAAATTGAAATACATCATTCACATTTTTCAGGATTTCATTAATAGAGAGAGAATTTAACCCAGTTTAAAAATTAAATGTTGTCATACATGCTTTTCATTATATAGCTGTCAGAGAATATTAGGAAAGTACCACAGTCACTTTAACTCACATCAGTGTAGCTTTATAGACTTATCTTACATTATACCTAATTACATATTATTAAATTACATTACATATTACATTATATATTAAAACTATATTTTTAAGTTAATTTTTGGTGTTAATTTTTAAATTATCTGTTATTAATATATAGGGAGAAGATGTGTATAAAAATAGCTTTGAATTTTTGCAATACTGCAGTCAGTGGACAAAGGGACTTCCACTTTTACCTCATGAAAATACTTGCCAGAAATACACTTGTGAAAAAACTTACTCACCCAAGAACATTTTGTGTTTAGTGCCTAAAATCCATAGCGAGGGCACCTAAAAACATGCCTGAAAAGAGACAGTTCAGGAACACAGCAAAATTTATAGAAAACTGTCATTTCAGGATTTAAGGTCAGTTCTGGATAACACAGAATTTTCTCTAAGTACAGAGCATGCTTTTCCCAAGATCAGTACTACCGTAAAATATGATTGTAAAATACAATTATAAGAATCATGCTAATTCAATTAAAATGTCCTTTTGGCTTAAACTGTCTGAGTAAATGATTTCTAATTTGCAAAAATGGTAAGGCTAAAATTATGCAAGAAGGTGCAGTTATGTATGTATACATATTTGAACAACCAGAAGGAATAATTAGCTCTTGGTAGAACACTCTAATGGAGCTCGAAATATGGGTGATTCAGACTCAGAAAGGGAAGTTTTTAATATCCCAATATGAAATCAAATAACTTTTTGATATGCATGTTGACAATACTCCTTTTTCTTCACCCACAATTTTGCTAAATTGCGCTAGTACTGAGCCCCTGGCAAAAATGTTTCCTTCATTATGTAAGTGATAAGTAGTCATATTATTATTCATCGAGATTCCCTGAATGGTATTATTTTTGCAAGCGCCAGCTCGCTTTGAAATACACTTCTCGCTTTGTCTTGCCAATATATTCAGTACCTGTGGGTTTTCTGTGTATGTGGGGGAAAGTTTTCATATGACAGACATTTGGGTGGTTTGGATGCTTTATTGCTTTTCTTCAGTACTCTTATATATTTCATCTATACTCCTGCAATATCTCTCTAATTGAATTTGTAAGTCAGAAGTTTAAGTGCACTTATAGCACACTTTATACGTATCATCATCTTGCTGCTACTTGTTTTCAATTAAGGTAAAAAGCCCATATTTTTGTTTTGTTGCTAATGGTTCATATTTCCGTAATTGTTCGTATTTTCATTTAAGGTTTTGGCACTCTTCTGAAACACTGACTGAAGCCTTACAACCCTTTCAGAAAGAAATGAAGGCTGTAAAGTAGAAATACCTTGTCCAAATTTACAGACAAAGTGAGGATCAGACTTGAGATTAGATGCCCCGGTTTCAATCCCACCCCACTGAAGCCTGCGGATGATCTGCCATTGATTTCCTTTGACTTTTGACCAAGATCTGTATCATCTGTCTCTTCTCACTCTGATTTCATATGGTGCATTACTGCAATCTTGCTGGGGGTTATGAACTTCACTCTTTTCTAACATTGCAGTTAGTGCATGCCTCTGTTATGAGGGTCTTCAACTACCTGGTTAAATAAATAAATAAACAAATAAATAAATTTGAAGTGATCCTTGAATGGATGGAAGCAGCCCTGGCTTGAATGCAGGATACTGCAATCACAGCAGGTAATGCAAGAGTTTTGCTCCTACAGCAGTGCCTTTTGCTAGCCACTACTGGTGAAGGCTGCTGAAGCTTTTTTTCACTTTGCTGTTAATTCTGTGACTGATCCTGCCTCTGAATGACAAACTATTCTAGCAAGTGGAAAAGATACGTGAGTTTTTTTACCCTGTTATTATTTGACTATGGATTTCTTGAACATATGCATTATTTCAAACATTATGTTGACAGCTTACTCAAAAATAAATTTCTGTATGCATTTTATGCTTATTCCATAGAAGGGATTCAGTGTTTGAAACGACATGTTCTAACCTTTTGGATTGAGTGTATCGTTTTCTGTGCATGATTTTATTCCTTTATTACATATTATAACTTTTAGACTATTATTTCTACTTTAAAAGCTTACTTTTTTTTTTTAATCCAGTTGTTGGGGTTCTTTTTTTTTTACTTATGAATTTACTCATCAGTTTATGAAAATTTACTAAAGATATGAGCTTTTAATAAGCAATCTTGCCAGACAGTTAATTTGCCAGAATTTCAATTTTGAATAAATAATCTTGCTGGAAGTTTTTAAACAGAGTTTGAAGAGTTAAATACTAAGTTTGACAATGCACATAAAAAATTTTTAGGGATATTTATCCTAACCTCTTACTTATATGCAAGCCACTGATAAGTGTCCATTCTGGCTCTAAGAGAGAGGAGCTTTTTGTAGCAGATCCCTCTGGAGAAGGAACTATGAAAGTGCATCAGAAAATTAACTGAAATCTTTTGACATCACAGGTGTGTGATCAGTGTGATTTGATTCCTCTCTTCTCTCTAAGACAAAGCACTTGTAGAAGTTAGAGAAACTAAAAACTTTATTCAGCCCTATCTTGGGGAATATGAAGTGGTAACTTTAAATCATTTTTTCATAGTGGCTCTTATAATTGGGAGAAGAGAGAAATATTTTTGTGAGAGAGATAGACAAAAGAGACAGGGAAAAAAAAGGGGAAATTTTGCAGACATTTCAAGGCCAGCAAGGCCCCTGTGTTTTATGCTTACAGTGTAACTACTTTGAAGTTCAGACTCTCTTAGTTGTATGCTTTCACTATATTTTGAACATTGAAAGTGTACAAAGTAATACTGTCCCACAACCACTTATTATTAACAATAGTAACAAGCAACCCCAAAATTGATTCATATGATTTGCCAATCTGACATCTTTGCTGTCAGTAAACATTCATGCAGTCAAGCTTCACTTCCACCGATGTTCAAAACATTGATTTTCACCTTTGAATTCTGTGTTATTCAGAAAGCAAACAAAATCCCCCGCATTTAAGCTTGATTTTTACAATTTTTATTGACATGGGTGGTTACCTAAGTCACTCAGCTCAAGAGAACAGAAACAATGCATGTGACTTACATAATTAACACCAGGCTGGGAAGTAGTAAATGTTTGTGAAACCTCTTTGTGTGCTATTCCCATGGTGAAAACATATTTGGGAAGAAATTCTTTTCCATTTAAAACATATGAAAAGTAGACCCACTTTATTTCCTTTTGTTCACTGATCTTTCTCTGGCTTAGCACAGTTGCTGGTAGAGCTAGCCATGAAGTAGTCAATCACCCTTCTCATTTGCTTCAAATTTTTAAAATAACAAGGTTTCTCCATGTTCTCAATAAAGACTGAGCTCCCAAAAGACTTTGTGTCTCAACTTTGCAATTGGCAGGAACTAGGAGACACTGAAGCTGTTTGAAAAGAGGCAGCTGCCTGCATCACATAACCTGCCATGACCAGCTGATCCCATTATACAAACAAGAGTGTCTCCTGGCAAAGAGATCCAACAAGCTCCAGAGCGTATAGCTGGCTCTCAGTTCAGAGCTTTGAATGAAAACAAGAAGTTGCAGAAAGGAAAAGGTGCTGTGTAGAAGTACTTTTCACGTATCTTCTCTCCAGGGTTGGTGGGTGAATGTTGCTCCAAACTTTTCCTGGAAAAGGGAGTTATTAATTACAGGCATCGGAGGATTGTCCTGCAAAGCCAGCATGGGCCACATGCTGATGAGGAGCGAGCTGTCTTTGGAGTGCCTTAGCTGTGACCACAGTCACAGTGAGCTGTTAACTTTCTTGTGAGAAATACCTTAAAGCCATTTCTGTCTCCTGTGAGGCTTCCGCAGAACTGCCAACAAGGAGTGCAAATGTGTGATGATCGACCTTCCCTAGACCCACTGAACTCCAGACAAGCTGATATAGACATCCCGGTGGGGAAATCAGCCACCCACTGATCCCCCTTCTCAGGTTCCAGCAAATAAGTTAAATACTAAAAGTAATGATGGCAAGAAACAGTGTAGTTTGAATGGAAAAGACAGAATCATGGGAAAAGAAAGATGTAGTAGAGGTCTGGACTCACTGAAAAAGACTGTCTTTTTCCTGCGTAGAATAATCTTAACTTTAAATCATATTTCTTAATTATATTTCTCTCACAATCCCATAACTACACAGATATGATTACCAGAGCTGCCCTAGAGAGTTATCCAGGCAATTGCCAGTGTCTTCAACAGACCTCAACAAATCCATCATCAGCATAATTTTATACAAAAAGTTTGAATTGCTATCAAAAACCAAGATGCAAATTCCTTACATAGGGTAGGACTTTTCAATAGAAGGTTTTGCCTCTTATTGCTTTGCTTCCAACCATTGCTCAGACAGGCTAACGCTAGCACTGCAGAATAGAAGTCATTCTAGCATTTCAGAGTTATCAACATGCATTTTTACTTCTCGCTGTCCTGAACAGTGAAGATGTTTTGTTTGTTTATGCAGCACGACAGGCATCTGGCACCTCACAGAAAAGAAAAATATAAGCAAAAGATCAAGACTCCTGCTGATGGAGCTTTCAGAAACCACTGGAGCACTATTCTCTGGCTCTCCCAGGGCATTAATTCAAATTCTGTTGCCACTTAAGCATCCAAAGCCAGGCTGTGAATCTGTAGACTAAGTATGTCTGAGACTAGGTTCTCCAAAGAACCTATCCTCTTTTGTTTGAGGAAAAAAATACCGACTATTCTATTACGAAAATAACTAGGCGGGTTGTGAGAAATTTCTTGGACATGATAGAGTGATTTTCCTTTCTTTCATGTGAGAAATATGTTCCTCTGATCCAAAATAAAGCCTTCCTAAATATACGAACATCTTTGGTTTTTCTTTCTTCTCCCATTCATAAATCATAATGCAACAGATGCTGTTCTCTGTCGCTCCAGACTGAAAGATGTTTTGCACTTTCACTTTTTTTTAGATTCTGAAAATGCTGCAGCTGGTGATTTTAAACTTCCTATTTCCTATCAAAGTTGCTGAGGCTGCAGAATTAATCTCTGCAATGGTTACCATCTTCAAGTCTGTCCCAGATATCAGTAAGCAGGTATTTACTCTTCTATTTATTCTTTTGTCTGGAATGAAGGTGGAAATCAGGCCTTCTTTATAGATTTACAGCTAAAGGATTTCTCGAGATGTTGTCAAACAAAGCTAAGAAACCATACAATTATACTGGGTGTTTACAAGAAGCTGTTTATTGGATTAAAATTGAGGGGATGTTTTTAAAAAAGATGAACTGATAAGTGGTATCACAGCTACAGATTGATATACCACAGCAAAATGCAACCAGAAATCTTGTCTCCTCTGAAAACTGAATGTGGGTACAAAATCACAGCTATAGGCAGGAGAGAAGCAGTGAGAGAGGGGACACAACCATTTAGCATTTGACTCTCTGACACTTTAGAAACTGTTGCCAACTTTTCTTTATGAGCTGGTCAGAGCTTCTCTGAAAAAAAAAACCAAAAAAATCTGTAGGTTGTCTTTGCAAACTCGGGTGTAGAACCAAAATAACGAGAAGAGGAAGAGGCAAAATAAAGAGTTTATTGGAGACTGTGATAAAAATGGGAAAAGAAATGGATGAAAATATTCTACTAGGAAATGAAGGTGCATAAAATAGCTGTTGAAGGCTTTTGTTTCCTAATAAGGCACACAGTTGCTGCCGACAAAATAACAAAATCAAAAAATATTCCCTTTTCGGCCTTCAAGACATTTGGTCTTCGGCTTACAAAACCCCAAAACATCCTCTCCATTTTACAAGTTTTCAAAGAAATTCTTCTCTCTTTCCTTTCCCATAGGGAAAAACAAGCTTCTGCCAAGGCATGAAATATTTGATATTTTCCACATCTAACTTACAGTGCAACTAAGAAAATAAAAAGCTAGCTTCTATTCGAACATATTCAAGCTTCTGTCTCTCTCTGCCTTCCAATGTCGTTGCAGAAAGACTGGTATCACAGATTTCCTGGGAAACTTGCCTCTGACCTCAGTCGTGCAAGGCTTCATATTCCACCCCTTCTGCTCTTCCATTCAGATAGGGGATTTTGTCTTACCTATCTGCTTTTGAAATGTTCTTGTTCCTCCCACAACTGTCAAAAGGCAGGGAAAGGACATATTTCTGAAGTGCCCCCATTGCCCACAGCCTCCCCTTCTGGTCAAAGAAAAGAAAAGCTGCAGGAGCACTGCTCTGCCTGCATCCATCGGACACTGAGAGTGGGGTGGGACAAGGTGCCTTGTGGTGGGTGGCATCTCCCATGGGATGAAGGTGCAAGGCAGGCCCGGCAGCCAGTGGCAAGGAGTCTGATGGCCAAATTTGAAGGACCTTAGATCTGCTGTCCTGCTGACACCTTCCAGCCCTTGCTCAGCCTCGAAGCAAGGGGCCCGGGCTGGCATTCACCAGTGACCCTTCCTTTCACACATCTGTTCTTTGTAGAAGATAGTGTCCACATCCCCTCTGAGGTGTCACACTTTGAGCAAAGAAGCACCATTTTCCTAAAGCAGCCTGGAGGGGAAACACTATTCCAGCATTAAAGAGGATAACTGTCTTCTAATCACATTTTTTCTGCAGAGCTGATGAGCCAACAGCTGATGAAGCAAAGGAAGACATTTGTCTAAAAGTTCAATCACTCCCTGATTACCACATTTGTTGAAACTTCCCTCAAAGCCTCAGGCATGGAGTAGCTGTCAGCTCCTGGAACAGCTGAATCTCCATCCTGGCAGTCCTTCCGTCCACTCAGCTCTACAAGAACACATCACTAACGGTATCCTAGGTCTTACGTGTCCTCCCATGCAGCCTGGTTCTTCTTTTGCCTTTTCCCATTATTTAATGAGCTCTTGGATTTGACAGCTATTATCTCTAAACAGATGGCAGTACGCACACAAGTCTGATGTGGAAAAAGTATCAGGATATTGTCATATTCAATAAGGAATAAATGAAATCTCTCAAGTCACTTTGATGTCATTAATATTGGCAAAAAATATTAATAGCAAGAATTTATATGGTGATTTTGCTGCATTTTCAAGTCAGTCTATCTCTCTAACATCAAGCTGACTTCATGGCACCGTAAAAGTTAACACACTGAAAAATTCCAGTCTCATTTTACGTACTGCTTCATGTTTCTGGATCACTTCTGTGTTTGGTGATGATGTGCTACAGAGTGTTTCCCTCCAAGAAAATCTTGCTATCGCCTCTTAGAATATTTATACTGGGACATTAATATCTCAAAGCCACTTTAATTTTTGCAATTCCACAGGAAATACAGTTCCCTTATCCAAAAACCTCTCGTAAGCTTTAAGTGCCCTCCTTCTTTCTGTCTTAAAGGCACCCCTAAATTTTACTTGTGGAAGTATTGTTCTTCAGTGTTTTCTGAATTTCCTTAATTTCATTTTCTTCCTGAGACTTGACTGTGTGCTTCTGTGGGGAGGATATTTTAGAACTGTCTTCTTTGATGACAAGGAGAAAATTACTAGTTTGTTTGACTTGCCACAAATAGTGGGGAAAATTTTACACTTTTAGTTCAGGAGAAGTCCTGATGACTTCCATAAGAGGTTTCCTAAACATGTCAAATTAAAGGTACCATTTCTAGAATTCTGCTTAATCTGAATCCACCATAACATACTTGACATAAAAGCTTGATGCTGTAGACTTGAACCTGCATGATTAGCTTCAAAGAGATGCATGGTTAACTCAGGAACCATTCAATACCTGAAAGGGTACACTGCGACAACTCTAATTGTGATTTGTATCAATATGTAATCTGTCCTGAGACATGGCCTCAAAACAAAATATTCCATTTTTATCCAGAGATGCAAACATTGATATTTTTGAAAGAGAAAAAAACAGTCATTTGAATCTTTAGTTTCCGTAGCACAGAGTATTCCCGTGTCCCTGCCAAAGGGGTCCTATCTGATTTTGGGCAGATTTTTTAAACTATAAAATGTTTATAGGTGACCACTGTTAACCTGTTCCATATACACAAAATGTGTAATGTGAATTCCTTGGGCCAGATTTGGATGCATGGCTACAGCTGTATATTAGACCTATGGCTTGAACTCACTCGTTTCAGTAAAATCATTATCTTTAAAAAGCCAGGCTCTGGGTATTTTAAGCAGGTTATGTAAGTGGCTGTTGAGTGCTATTGAGACTTACTCTTTCTGTATGACTGACCTTCTGCATCAGCCAAGAACCTGAGCTCCAAGGCTGCCAGCAGATGCTTGTTAGCAGAAACTCCTTTATGATATACCCTGTTAAACATATTTTGGTAAAATGTCCAAGTTTTTAGCAATCTGCTTTCATTGCTTGAACACATAATTATTTTTAAAATATTTCACTTTTTAAATAATTTACTTAAATATATCCAAACTGATGAAAGTCCTGTCAAAACAAGTATTCATACTGAGATTGCTAACACCTGAAGCAATAGTTCCTTAGAGAAATGGTGACCTTATTAATGAATTTCAGTGACGCAAATGGTATCACTCTGCTACTGCTAGGACTAGGTTACATCATTTTCTCAGAACAGTCTAGGCAATGTAAGTCTAATTTATTTTCTGCCTTACTGCCTGGCCGTACCTCAGTTTGGTGTTATAACATACTTTTCTGGCATGACACTGCTTACGATCAAAAAATGTAAAAGTGCCAAGTTTGAAAAAGTTTGATCAAATACAGATTCACCTTCTGAATTTAGCTGTACATAGCAGCAAAGAAAAAGAAGTGGTGTACTTCCCAGACAGAAGCTTGCTTACAGTGTGAGTGCCTGTCAGCACCAGAGAAGTAAAATGTAAGAGCACTTTAATTCTCTAAGAGAGACATTACAGTGTTAGGGTACACATTGTAAGACTAAACTGAGAATGCTTGAAAGTAGAAATGTTCTTCAAGTGTAGTTCTAATCTTAGCTCTCTTCCACAGCAATACCAGGCTTTCAGTCCTCCCCTCTGTGTACCTTTTTATCTGTTACACAAAAAGTGCTAGGAGCATTCTCTGTGATCTGTAAAAGTAAAGCAAAGGATTCAAAGGTTGTGCCAATATAGGAATGAGATTGGATTTTTCCCATATAGAGCTATTCTGAATTCTCTGAGGGCAGGTATAAAAAGCTTGTTGCTCAAAACCAGTGGCAGAGTAGAAAGTGTATCCATTCCTGGATGATTGCTGCATCAAGAAATATCTCAAGACACAATCATCTTCCAAAGGAGCTGATTTCTTCAGACCCAGTAAACACCATACTAAATTGACCCAGGCAGGGAGGAATGTACTGTAAACATGATTCCCACAATTACTACTCAAACCTGCACCAAAACAAGAAACAAAGATCTGTGGATAATTTCTTTAGCACAGTGATTTTCTGTTTGCTGGCCTGGCATATGGCATACCTGTCAGGTATGTGCTGGTCAGCAATAGATAACAAGAGCAGGTGTATGAAGAGAAAGGAGGCTTTTGCAACGTGGTGAGTGAAGCAAAGTAAATAATATCATTGGTGATGTTTAGTGGCTTGATTTTTTGCAGTGAATACTTCTAATGATCAGGATTCTTCAACATTCTTATCTCATATTGTCTTCCAATGTTACTTTTTTTTTCAACAGTAAAAAAACCCAAGTGGATGGATATGCCTCCTTAATACTCTAAGCCTTCAGTGTTTTCTTTTTGAGCCATGTTGGTCAGCTCTAATTTGCCAGCCAAGTCATCCGATTTGTGCTGTGCTTGTTTCCTAGCTGAATTCAGGTGTGAGTGCTCCCAGCATGAATACTGACAGATGAGTGTAAAAAATTGCTTCCTCAGTACACCCGCACCTGTCACTGTGTTACTTGTCACTAGATTTTCATTTTCTGAAAATGTTCAGAAATGTTAGGTGAATTTCACTGCAAGCAAATACAAGGAAAGAAGGTGAATTCAGCTGGAAGTGCTGGAATTCAGGAACTTCGCTTCCCATTTTACCCAGTAAGCCTTACAGATCCAGCCTGTGTTGTTCTGGGGGTCTTGAATTTCAGAAGAAGTTTCAGAGAAGAGACACTGCAAACTGTGGCAAAAAAAAACTTTTACACATTTGAACACCAGAGTGTCCACAGACCTGAACCAAATAAACACCCTGCTTAACTTATCTGAAATGGGAACAAAACGTCTCTTTTTGCTGCTCATTGTGGTCCCAATATGTGAAAGAGGAATGGTCTTTACTGAGAATTTCAGAGTTGAGGCCAAGATTGAATTTATAATGGAAAACAAGTTTCGACCTTAGCAATGCAGAGCCAGTAGCCTCTCCATAATACAACTGTCAGTTCAATTTCTGTCAGCGACATAAACATGGAATTGAAATAAGTGTTAGACTAGGATTTGGATGAAAGTTTTAATCAGATGAGCACCTGCACTCCAAGTCTTACTAAACCGTTGAGACTGAAATTGTGTGTGAAACATTGCCATCCAGTGGCTGCTTGTACAATTTCCAACCTGCCGCAAAAACATTGGTGGAAGAGAAAAATGTTGCAGATTATGTCATTCCTCTTCTCTTTTACAAAACCACATTGGTCTCTGCATTTGCATCACAACTCTAGACAGAAAATTCGAACAGTGGTGGACTGAAGTTCCCTGAAGTTTTCGTTCTAAGTAAACATTTGTTTCTTAAAACAGTGCGTGGGATCAACATTTCTGTCTCAGAAAAAAAATTCGCTATTGCACCTACAGGGTATCCAACAAAAGAGGAGTTTGCAGCTAAGGGGTGAAAGCCCAAAGGGATGAAATATCAAAGGTCATACAGCCCAGATCCTGAAATCACAAGAAAATATTTTTTTTCTAGCTGAATGACGTTGTTCACTCCCCTTTATGTTATACTGTGCTTGGGTTTCCTGGTATTTCCTCCTTTCTTGAAAGAACCAATTCTGATTTTTACTTATAGGGGTTTGAAACTTTTGAAATCTGCACATGCTGCCGCAGGAAACTAACTTCTGCTTTACCAAAGAAGAGCTAGAGCATGACTGATAGTGACTTTTCTTCTGCCACCTTGTCACCCACACTCAGCACTGATCTGACGGGAAAAAATTTGGTCTTTATTAAGTCCTCTGTCCCTCTGCTGCCCTGGGATTTTCAAATGGCCAGAGTGAGGCAGAAACTCAACCAAGAGCTTAATTTCTGCAGAGAACACTGCTGGTTATCAATAAAAGCATCTGCAGCAGTAGCCACATTTTTGCAATGGGAGTGTTAATCCTAAGGAAATGAGATTGAGTGTAGATGTATTAGTTATTGCTATGACTCAGTTCTTTTGAGTCATGGCCCACACTAAGTGGAAATTAAGAAGCTCTGCTCCTATTCCAGGTCCATAAACCACTTGATTCTACTTTCTTATCACCACATTCATCTGATCTCCACCAGGTTGCGTAGATCTGTTTTCTCATCACTTCCTGTGGCTGTCTGGAATCCCATGACCATGAAGTCCTGATCCCCATTAAGGAAAACTGATGCCCACAAATACAACCATCATCCCAGCCAGCCGAAAAGCATTCCTTGCAGCATAAGATTAGAGCTTGTTCCTCAGCTCGATAGAGTTGCAGCATTCAGACTGGATGCTACAAAAGGACAATAATGAGAATAAACATTTGCATTCTTTGTGATACCAGACTGGATTGTACATGGCAGCTAAGTTAAAGGTCACACTTATTAGTAAAGATAAGAGGCTTAGTACAAAAATGTAATTTATTTTGTTAGAAGAAAAGTAGATACAGGATTGCAATACTCAAGCAGGTAAAACAAAGAAATTAGAAGCTTTTAAATAGGCCTGAATTCCCAAACTGTTTCAAGTTTTTCCTTTTGGAAGTCTGGCCCTGGCTAGACAAGCTCAGGAACAATCTCACAATCCTATTAAATGCTATCCTAACAGAATAAATCAAAAGCACACTAAATAACATGTAGCTCTGGGACTGATTCATGAAGCATTACCCTGGTTTATAAATATGCCTTGTAGATTATTCAGCTATGCATCTAAACAGTCGAATTCACCAAGCAGTAACCCATCCCCTCCCATAAAGGAGAGGAACTCATGAGTCTTGCCGTAAATCTGCAGAACATCAGAGGATTATAGTATTTAAACAAAACATCAGAGCCTTTCAGGCTCTCTGCTTTCTTTGCTTTGCTAATTAACTTTTATGTAACTCATTGTATTACCTAGCTGCAACAGGGAGATGGCACACTAATCCATCTGCAAGGTGACCCCTGTTGTGTGCTATGCAGATTGGGATATTGATATGCTGTTGTGGACTGCAAGACATATCTGTTTCTGTCCCTTGCCTGTCATTTGTAGATACAAAGGGAGGAATGGCTGAGTGTTTAACAAGAGAGTTTGATCCCACTGTGCGCCTAGGCTAATGCAGGGAAGAATAAGGCTGGGATAAGCATCCTCACTTAGACATTATGGTGATTGGCTTCGATGCCATGCCTACGATTGATCTGTGCTCTGAGAGACTTAGTCAAATCAAAGGTCTAAATAGATACAGCTTTTGTGATTGTTAATTTTAAGGCTGGATTCAGTGCTTTTTAGCTCCTGGGCTTATCTTTGCTCTCTCTGCATTTGACTCTGTATCATCAAAGTCCCTTTGGGAGCTGTAATTTACTGCAGTCAGACCCACTGCAGTTATGGAAGCCCACAGTAAAGATCAACACTTTTTCTTAAGTCCTCTAGACTTATTGTAAAGGCATCTGAAATGATGATCACTATAAATATTTTTCAGTGGGATTTACTCTGCTGTGAAGAAAACCCCAGGTGTTAAAGTTATTAGAAGTACGTCAAAAGTTTGCCACTTAATACCAGCCTAGAGGCATGTTTACCAACGATAACACCAAAAACGAGGGAAAAAAGTTCTGCAGGAATTAGGATTTGTCAGGTTATTTCAGAAAGTTTGGGATCATTTGGGGGAAACCAATTTTTGAGAAGAGAAGGCTGTGTGAAAGCAGTATTTCAGCAGTCAGACTCTCTAAATCCAAAATGTAGGAAACCTTTCTTGCATGAAATAGTGTGTTTCAGTTTCTGGTGGTATCTTTTAAAGAGTCAGTCAAAGATTATAGAGTTTACTTGCCCTGGGATCCCCAGGTGACAGCAGAAGTGTGGACAATGACTTGTAAAAAGTCATCTTTCACCTGCCCAGATCCTGGGCAGAACCAAGACTTTCCTGCCATTTCCAACACACCATTTAAAATATGCACCTGAACATCTTCCTTGTTTGTACAGCACCCCACCTTCGTGCCTACCAAGGTAACAGGAGTAGTAACAGATCTGAGAGCCTGTTTATCATTACATACAGATTATTCTCATATATATTATGCCCCATCAAAACAGTACTGCATATTCTTCTGCTCCCAGCTCAAAAAACCCATCACACCTAGTTTTTTTTATTCAAAAAGAGCTGTGCACTGATTTCTAGTCATGAGTTTTGCTACTGCAATTGCTACAGTTGTCTTTTGAGCAGCCCAAATTTTGTAAACTATTGGAGTGCGGGGAAGGGATTTAAAAGACAGAGAGATGTAAAGTAATTCTCTGGAATGTTTTGAAGTGGGGTTTGAGTGTAGATTTCCAAGAATGTGCTCTTTTAGAGAAAGAAGTGATTTTTGCTGAGAGCAGTGAGTGTTACTGATTTACTGAAGTTGATATTGACTAAGCTGCCTGGTTACAGTCCCAGGCACAGAATTATTTGCCTTCCAGGCTGCCAACATGAAGCCCTTCAACTCAACTCTATTTACTTCAGACACAGTCCAGGAGGTAGGAAAAGAGATGCAGACTTTGAAAAAGAAGTCAAGACACAAACAAACTGAGAAAACAATGGTTACATTCACCAGCAGTTCCAATTTTCACAAGTTTGTTCCAGATGCCGCAAGTCCGTGTCCAGGTCCTATAAAAGAGAATAGAGGGGAGGGTTGCTGTGTCTCAGAGAGAAGTGGGATGTCATGCAAGCAGTTCTTTGTAAGTGGTGTTTATCATGGGAACCAACCTGGTAGATTGAAAAACCTGGTAGCTTGATTTTTTTCCTGGTATTTAACCAAAGCAGTGTCCACTGAAACTTTGGCTGCCATTTTCCTTGGTTTGTGGTGATGAGCAGTGAGAACAATTGATCACTGTCCTCTTTCCTTATAATAATATTTTAAATTTTACTGAGTTGAAAGGTTATCAGCATTACCTCTCCCCAGTCATAGTTATTTCTCTTCCAAAAGTAAAAAATCCTTTCCTCTTTCGTTTCTCACTGATAACACTTTTTAAATGCCTCTGACTATTCTCATTGCTCTTTTTGGGCATGTCTTCCTTTTAATGTCTGGTGCTTTGACTTCCCCAAATAATGTCACACCAGCACTGCGAAGAGCAAATTCTGCTCAGTTCAGTGACACTCTCGCTAATACATCCCAGAGGGAGATTGATTTTCTGTATCACAGCATCTCACTGACTGGCTTTTTTTTCAGTCTATGACCCAGTATAAGCACCAGACCCTGTTCTGCAGCTCTGCTACCTTGCTAGGCATTGGATATTTTGTGCTTGATTTCATCTTATTATCATCTTCTACATTAACTTCTACTAAACTTCAGTTTGTTGACTTTAGATCATCACTTTCTCAATCCAGGCTGGCTCTGCATCTGGCACAAAGCCAACAATTACAATTGTTTTTACCTGTAGAGATTCTGCTGCTCAGCAAGTGTCCCAGCAAAGCAGAACCAAAGCTGGAGCTGGGCTCTCCAGGATTGGAGTCTCTCATTAAGGAAGGCCCCTCAGGAGCATGTAGAGGAGAAATAGCAGTAATGTTAGAGATGTAACACTCTCTCTGACTGTATTTGTTTTCTTTTGTTATAACTCTAAGAGCAAAAAAACAAAAGGAAAACCACACAAACCCCCACCTTCATTCTTCTGCCAGTAATGTCCAAGTGCTTTGGTCTTTCAGATATTCACATCTGCCTGTAAACAAAGGACTGGGTCCCATGCATGCAACGTTGGTCACAGCTGAACTGACCACTTTTATCTGGAAGCCTTCTGAAAGCAGCTCACATGCTAGTGGAAGAGATTATCATAGCCCAGGAAAGTCTTCCTAGCTTGATGGACCTACCAGCTCTTGACAGCACACTTTGGTCTACTGAGTAGAACAGATTGCTTCTAAAACACAACTGTTGTTAAGGCCCGTAGATACCAAATTAGACCTAATGTACAACAGCTTTTAAAAGTGTTTAAACCAGCAGATGCAAAAATTTAAAATAATGCAAATGCCTGTATTCACCAGATCCTTGTATTCTAAGAGAATGGAGCTTCGATCAAGGACCAATAATAGAGAAAAGATATTCTTGAACTTTTTGAAAGGACACAAGTTGAATAATGTTACTGTAATAGGCAGGAATCAGTCTACATTGCTGTCCCAGTGGCCGAGTGGTGCTGTTAGTAAAACACTTGCCTAGATACCCTTGTCACAGCAGATGACATGAATGTTTCACAGGGCTGAAAGGAATGTTCTGTTTCTCTACTCCCTAGCAAAAAAACAAAGACACTGTTTACTGAAGTACTTAATACATTTGAGGTGCGCTCACTCAAGACTAAAGAGAAGCCTCTTCTGACTCATCCTAACCTCCTTATACTTTCTTTAATAATTGCTACCTTCAAGCATATCCTGTATATAAGAACTTGAGCCAAGTGTGTTTGACCAAGTAGGTCTTCATTTTATGAAGACCATTTATAAAGAAAAAGTTATTAATCTATATCTATATCTAGATATAGATAGGTTTCTTTTCATTTATAAACTGTGCCACAACTGAGTTTTTTCGAACTGTGTTAGACTGGCCTAAGATCCTACAAGTGAAAAACTATCCAGAAGTGCATTTTACTTTATTACAGAGAGCACCCCATGCATAGGCAGGGGATTTCCCACACTATCTTTGTTTCTCTTGACTTCTTTTCATTCACTGTCTAGAACAGACAGTAAAGTATTCATACATAATACCATTCTACTTTTAATTTCCTATAGCTTGCTTTGGAGCCTGGCTCTTGTTTGCATCATAGACTGAACTCTCTGTAGCAGATAACAATTGAAATTCCAGTCCAGCCAAGGGAGAATACCTACTTTTGCTGCAGCCAGGGCCTTAATATGCCCCATGAAACAAGGACTCAGACACTTTTTGATATGCCTGCTTTGCACACACACCATCACTGCTTCTAGTTAGAATGTGTATTATGAATGGTATGGATTCTATTTTATGGATCAATCGTTACTAAAAAAAAAATTACACAGCAGTAGGCAGCAGCCACTTTCAAAAATGTCATTATCACAACTGCTGGATTAAGAAGGAATACCAAAGTGATTCATTTGTCTTAAGGGGGAACAGGCTGCAGGCTTTAATTTCAAAAATCAATTTTTTAATACATAGAAATAAAACAAATTTATTCAAATGCAGTGGCTTGTTACAAAACAGTCTCATACAGTTCTGGTGACATGTCATTAACACCACCAATGCACAAGAAGAGCTTGGTCAGTGGTCCTTTCCATCAGTGGTCCTTTCCAGCCATCCATATCCATGCAGTCAGTACGCTGAGACCAGCAGCCGTGGCAAACATCTCCTGAAAAATTACTGTGCAGGTTCAAATATGCTGAAAGGCATATTTGCAGTTCATGGGGAGTTTCATTCTCACAGATCTGTGTTACAACTTTCTGGGTGATTCTTGCCCATGGTGAAGCAACAGCAGCAGCTGTGTGGTGGCTCTCAGCCGTTGCACTTTGGACTCTGGTACAGCAGCTTAAACTGCTATCACTGAACTCAAACCGTGCAAACTGATGTATGAGGCTTTAAACCAGGTGGGAAACCACAACACGCCAAATCCTGAGCTATGCTCTGCCCACCAATGCACTGGCTACAGCAGCTCCCACATCACAGGGGCAAGGCAGACAGCCCCAGGCAGCGCTTCTGGAACAACCGCGACAGCTTCGTCTGCCATGGCACTGATAACACTTCTTGCTCTAGACTCATGTGCTATTTTGGTGGTAAGAGATAGCAAAGGCTACAGGGTGGATGGAATGGAGGTCAGGTTGAAGGTGAGCTAAATTAGTGTAGTTATATTCCTACAAGGAGTTCAGTGTGAAACATTGTTTTTTCCATGAAAGCACAGACTCAAACTACACACGGCTGTGCCCTGCAGATATTTGAATGCTGTCTAGCTTTGATTCATAGGTTAAATATATTACATAACACACAGAATCTGTTATACAAAACCTGAAACAGAACTGTCTAATTTCACGCATTCCTTTCAGAGTAAATGTGCGAGACACAAAGAAAGCCATTCCCGAACTTACCGGGGTATGATACAAACCTGAAGATACATTTAGGCCATGACTGTGCAAAATGAGTCTATTTTCTGTTGCAAATGTGATTAGACATGCATTAAATACGTGGATATTGTTAGATATGCTCTGTATGTTAATGAGTCAGGCAATAACAGACTAGCAGAGAATCTACCATTCTCTGCAGCTGGAAGAACTTTTGTTTCATCGCAGTTTGGCCTGATTTCACATTCGTTTTTCTAGCCCCTATGGTTGCCCTCTTTGCCTTGGCAAAAAGTCACCTACTGATTACTCTTATTTTGTCTCATTGTGAAATATACAGTATCTCTCTCTGAGGAGAGAAATGTGCACAATCTGCAGTGGAAGGAAATTGTGCAGACTGAAAGAAAATGATTGAAAACACAGTCACTGGAAGAAGAAAGTAAAAGCAGTCCTGGGATTTAAACTGATCATGGAGAAAAACACACGTGGTTTTGGGGAACCTACTCAATAATAAATGTAGAGGACAATAAACAAGAACTTGTTAGTGGATTAGTCTTTCCACCTGCAAAATAAACTGAAAAATTCTAGTTTTAAAAATGCAGCTCAAAAATAAATGTTCAAAGATCAAAGACAAACCAAGAAAATGTTACATTTCAGTGTCATATGAAGAGTTCTAACAGCAGCAAAAGGGTAAAAAACATACATATATAAAAAGCCTGTAACAGGAAGTAGAAGAAAATGCACTCATAATACAAAATTGTCCATGTTCCTGTATCCATACCAGTATCAGATGCAAATGTTCTTTGTCTTCTTTAAGCTATATACTTAAACTAAATCCTAGATGGAAGTAGACCGAGCAGAAAGTTTTCATTAGTATCACTGTGTATATTTTTTCCAGACAGATTAATAACAGCTCCTACTTCTTCAGCAACCTAGCTAAATCTGTACAGAATTCTGAAGAAAAGTTCAAGTTATTTTAAGCTGCAAGGATGAAGGTTTCAAGGTGGTCTCATAGGCAGTAACAATCTCCATCAGAAAACTGTCTTACAATTTCTGTCCACAGCTCTCAGCTGCACAATGCCACAGAAGCTGGACATGCTGCTAAGGGTACATCGTGTCAGCAAAATTCATGGCCACTAATTGTATTACTGGTGTTCCTGTAATTACTTCTGCCCTGCTGTGGTAGTGCCTGTAGCCTCAGGATCTCATTACATTCAGTATTGTATAAGAATATGAAAACTAGATGGTCTGGTGTTTACATCGTGTTAATGGAGGCAGTGGCACAGGTTGCAACGAAACAGTTAGGTGGTAGTGCTCACTGATATAAAAGGTGTGCACAGAACAGTGGGTGTCATCCCAATCTTGGGATTTGCAGCACAGAAATTTGGAGGGTGGGGTGGAAGTTTAAACAAAGCACCTTTGGACAGCAAATGACCTAACGTAGCAAAATACTTATTTCTATTAGTTTATTATTATCAGCTATAGTTAGCTGATACATGAAAACAAATGTTTAATTTCAGTGATTAAAACAGTAAGGTGCACATCCGTTTACCCCACCTACAGAATTAAATTGAGATAAAACATGAAGGTCTACATTTTCCATATTAGTCTTTGTCAGATCCATAAAAAGCAGACTTTACCAAGTTCAGTCAGCATGCCCTTCGTGTGACTAATCTCCCCTTTCTACGGCAGGGTGACAAAATGTGGCAGCTGTCAATACTTATCTGTTTTTAGAAAAAGATATAAAATTGAGAAAAATCATCCTTATTGTGGTAGACTTTGAACAAATATAATGTAGATACTCCTTAACCTGAAACATATGAAGAATGTGGAGAAAGCACACAGAAAGCTAAGTGCAGGTTTAGTTAATACCTTTTAAAGTGCAGAGCAGGGCTTTCTACTACCAGCTCCCAGAAAAGCCCAGTATGCTTTTCATTGCTGTTCCTCCATTTTGCTCTTTTCCTCCATCCTTCTGTAGCCCTGGTTAAAACGACATTTTAACCGTTTTAACCACCGTCATTTTTGACAGTGTGTTTTCTGAGATTCTGCTTGTCCCCTTAGACACATCTACCTTTGAGGATTGGCTGTGTTTGGGATTCCATGTGTCTGGGTAGGCAGAACTGGTGGACACTGTACAAGCTGTGAGCAGGAGTCTTAAGTGATTCCCCATCGTGTGAGCCTAGCATGTCAGTCCCTGTGCAACATCCATGCAGCACAGGTTCAGTGTGTCAGACATGAGTAGAAACAGTACTTGCAAGGCTCTCTCTACTGAGGACATCCCAGGCAGGCACATGACAGTCCATTCCTAATAAATTATTTCTTTTTTACTCCTGTTCCTGGTGCTGCGAAGTGCCCGACGCATGTCAGTGTGAGGACAGCAGGACGAACGCAGCCAGCCAGTGACACTATCAGCTCTGATCAACCTTTGTGGGCAGACAGCTCCAGGGACTAAACCATGTCCCCATGTGCCACATTTATAAGTTTTTTGAACACTTTCCAGGACATGGAAACTTTTTTCAATATCTGACCACTCAGTGAAGAAATTGTTCCTAATGTCCGGTCTAAACCTGCCCTGGTGCAACTGGAGGGCATTTTCATTTGTCCTACCACTTGTAATGTAGGAGAAGAGACCAATCTTCACCTCGATACGCCACCTGAAAGGAGGTTGTAGAGGGCAATAAGATCCCAACTGTGCCTCCTTTTCTCCAGGCTTAACCACTCCAGCTCCCCCAGCTGTTTCTCATCAGACCTGTGCTCCGGCCGCTTCATCAGCTCCATTGCCCTACTCTGGACACGCTCTAGCACTTCCATGTCTGTCTTGTAGAGACGGGCCCAAAACTGAACACGGTGTTTGAGGTGCAGCATTCAAATCACTGCCAACATCTCCCAGCTTGAGAGGCTTTGTCGTGCTGCCCGCCTCGGGTTACGTTTCCAAGGCAGGTTTTTATCCCCCTGTCCTGATGCAAGGGGCACACTGCCCGCTTCCCTGCTGACACTAAACACCCTCCACGTGGAGCAAGTTTCATAGAATCATAGAATAAGCTGAATTGGAAGGGACTTATCAGGATCATTGAGTCCAGCTCCTGGCCCTGCACAGGACACCCCAAGAGTCACACCATGTGCCTGAGACCATTGTCCAAACTCTTCTTGAGCTCTGTCAGGCTGGTGCTGTGACCACTGCCCTGGGGAGCCTGTTCCAGTGCCCAAACACCCTCTGGGTGAAGCACCTTTCCCTGACATCCAACCTAAACCTTCCCGACTTAGTTTCGTGCCTGAACTTTGTTAAAGCTGATGGCTGTGGCTCCCAGGTGTTCGTCACTGAGAGACTAAGTCTCTGTCAAAGCACACCCGCTGCAGAAAGGCGATTTTTTCATAAGCCATGGTGTCCCACAGCTCAGCTGGGAGCAGGGAGGTCTCTCCTCTCTGTCCAGCGAGGCTGGGCACGTCCGGGGGCTCCTCTGCGAGTGCCTGGCGGCGGGAGGCAGCCGCGGGCTGCCAGGGGCCGGAGCGGGCGAGCTTCCCACGCTGCCCACGAGGTGTCCCCCCGCACCAGCGCAAGCCCCGCAGCGCCGCCTGACAGCGGCTGTCGCGCCCGGCACGGAGCTGCAGTAACTCCTCGGGTTCATGTTGATGATGATCTCCTTTCCCCGCTGTGGTCCAGCTCGGGTGTCCGTGTGCTGAAGCATGGGCAGCCTCTGGCTGGCGGGATGGGCCCGGCGGCGGGGTCTGTGCACTCCCCGGAGCATCGCAGGAGTTGTCTCTCTCTGGAGTGGTGCTGCTAGGCTTTGGACATCCGACAAGAAAAGTGAAAGGCTTTATACTAGAAACAGTAAAAGGGCAGAGAGCAGATAGTGTATTTAGCAAAATGTTATTCGTATTATTTATTAATTGGCTCTGATTTCCATTCATGCCCAGATTTTGCCAATGAGGCTGGCACGCACCCTTCCCATTCCTCTACACTGCCCTCAGCCAGAGACAATTTCTGTATAAAACCAGTGGCAACATGTGACAGGCAGAGGATACAGAACAGAACAAACCAAAGAAATGCAACTGTTCTGTACATGCGGTGGTATCACAGCCAGCGCACAAGGGTGACGAGAAAAGCTATGAGAGTGTGCTGAAGGTCAGTGTCAGTGTGGGGCACCATCTGTTTTAAATTCCAGTTTGAAGATAACACTGCTTGGCCTCTGCACTCGGCAACCAGAGTTTTCTGTCCCCACAGGCAGATACAAGTGTGTAGAGGAAAGTACATCGGCTGGTTTTGGATATGGTCCAGTGAGCCCAAGCCCAAAATGGATGACCTCCACTGACTGCAAACTGATCAGTTCTATGTATTCAAATTAAAAAAGGTAATCCTGCCTAACCTTTCCAGGTTATTCTCCCACAGCTAGGGAAATGCCACCACATTCTATCTATCTCCAGTGCAAAGTTCACATGTCATTACACGATATTCACAGGGTTGGCTTCCTTTAAAAAAACTTATTTGCATTCAAGGATAGACAAGGGAATATATGTGGTATGAAAATAGTAAAATATGTCCAACTGTTTTATAATTTGGGAGTCAAATACTCTTCACTATTGAGAAAAATGCAGAAATGTGGTGTAATTATCCCAAATTTAAACTAAAATTTGAATACAGCTCTCTATATTTCAGTCATAAAAGACCAGTAGTAGCAACATTTACACAGATGTAAGAGTATTGTAGGCACTATGAAAATGAACTATTTAAATACTAGAAAGATAGAAGGGGAAGTTATAAAATTTGGAATATTAAAGGCATTCATTCTAGTTCCTGGTATGCCAGTATTAAATTCCACATATAATTAACCATTAAGGATCATAAGAAATTTTCTGAATAAGTACTTTCCAAAATCCTGGTTGAGAGAAGAACTTCATGGCCTGATGTGGACTATGGAAATTTTGAGTCCAAGGAAAGAAACAAAATCTAGATCAAAAGCAAGGAACATACTACATACTCTTCTACTTTCCAAACAGGCTCCTATATTTGTAAAAAGACAATAATACTGTTCATTTAAAACACTAATAATATCACACCAACTCTATCTTAAGACATTCATAAACTTCAGATTACCAGAAGCCAGGAGAATGTATTAGGAACTGCAATTCTACATGTGAACTTTTCTCACATTCCTTTCCAATTTCCCACTGTACAAACTGGCATATTTTGGCCAATCAAAAATTAAAATTCTTATGTTATTTCCCAGCTTAGTTCAAGGAATGTCTGATAATCATAGCAAGATTTTCAGTGTGATGACTGGGAAAGTAACACAAGGTTAGAATAAATTGGTGGCCAGCAGCCTCAAGAGAGCGAGCAGCTCCCTTTTGATAATTGTTGCTCTTCTCCTGAGGTTACTCATTGCACTTTTCTTCCTGGTACTTTATAGGATGTTTTCGATAAGCTGGGGCAGGTCCTGAAGCATCTTGAATATGATCACCAGAACAGTAAACTTCATTGAACACTGTAGAAAGTGCTTATAGAGACAGGAAGCCAAGTCTCAAGGGGGGCACTGATCCATCCTGTATCAATGACATTTTCATTCTTTACTGATCAGAGTACCTAAATACTGAAAATTTTAAGTCCTAGTAAACATAGTACTGTAGCCTAGCCAAGAATTGCATCGTGTCACTTTAAAAGAGAGATAGAGCTTCACAAAAAAAAAGCTCATCCCTGCCTAAGTAATACAAATATTACCTTAGCAGTATAATTATAGTCGTGTAATTGTGTAGACAACTATTTAAGTTACCTTTGTAAGTGTCCCTCTTATTTTATATAACTCTTCAGTATAAAACAATATTTTAAATGATGCTTTATAGTTTCAAAATACGTTGAATAGTAGGAGGTTGTGGTTCAGCTGCCAAGCAAATTACAGAGATGAGTACTCTCCTTGGATAAGAACAAAGGAGACAGTTCAATAGCAAGCTTGTTCAAGGAACTGAGAGTAGTTATTTCACAGCTTCTGACCCTAGATCTTTAGAGCCACTGCTCAGAAGAACAGAGGATGCTCTGCTTGTGCTTTGTCCAAAGGCAAATACAACAAAGTGAAGCTGCAAGTCTTAAATGCAGCAACCCAGAGATGGAGAGAGCAGGACAGGGGTGTGTATGTACCTCAAAACTCCTGTAAATATTATCTACTAATGCATGCATTCTCAAATTCCTTTCAAAAACGGTATAACTGCAGTGTGGGATTTCTATTTGGTTAGTCCATACCATGCTGCTGTCAGCATTTTCCCTCGGTGACTGCTGCTGTGTTTCTCATACCCTCTATTTTCCTATCTGAAACAGGAAGGGTTTAAGAAGCCCTGTGGAGACAGCTTAGGTAAAGGGAAGCTAATGCTGTATACATACATTTGCAGATATTATTGTCTAATCACAGGAATTTTTCTGCTGAGACAATGTAAAAAGCCTCTTCTCTTTCAGACTAAGAATTCAAATTGCCGAAGCAAAGGAATTTCAAGATCATGGTTTTCAAAAGTCCAGATCTCTATATGTTTTTACCTTTCCACAAAGTTCCCTCGTGTTCCCCAAGCCTTGCTACACCAGTGTTTGGGGTGGCAGGCAGTTCAGGGCTGAACATGAGGATTTCCCCACTGCTGTCTCCTGGCAGTCCTAAGGTGAGATTTGTAAAAGCTGAGAACAGAAAAGCTGAGTTTGCAAAGAGCCACATGCTTGGTTCCAGAGCTGTGGATTCTCAATTTGCCATTACCCCTTGCTCTGTCAAGCTGGCAGATTCTGCTCATGCCTCCTCAGCAGACAGTTCTATTCAATTTTTTTAGAAATATCTTCCCACAAAACACTCCAATTTTGATAAATCAGCACTTTTAGATGAAAAATAGTTCTACCTAAAAATAAACAACTAGCTTCAGTTTTGAGAGCTGTAGATTAGTTAATTGTATCAGCAAGTGTGGACTTTGAATCTTGGATATAAACACCTCTTTAATACCCAACCAAGCTCTGCTAAGAAGAAAGGATGATTTATAGAGCAATGCAGAAACGGGCAGAGCCTGAGGCTTGAGATTAAACCCTATCTTAATACTGGTTGATAATACTGCATCCTATGACACCCAGAAGGGGTGATACAATGCAGCAGAGAGGGACCAGGGGTTTTTGGTCATGCTATTTTCTGTTCCTGTTAATTATCTCCTAGGTCGAGGTGTACTCTGCATATGCATCTGCTAATGGCAGAATCTTTTACAGTCACCCTGAAAACATTTTACTGTCTGACCTGAGTAATAAGATAGGGCAATGTTGCATCTTGTTTCACAAAGAACACCCTTGTGTTTGGGTTCACTTCACCAATTATGTTCTAAATGCTTTTATCACACTGTATTGACCCCTAAAGCAAACTCTGTAATTCATAGCTATCTTTCTCTCCCATTTCAACTAAACTGGGAGGAGCTTACGCCTTTTTTGTGGGAAGCAATGATGAGCTATTTTTCTTAGAAACTGTTAAAAGTAACACCTGGAAGATTTAAAGTTCATGCCACCTGGCCACCATGTGGATTATATTCTTAACACCATGAATTTAAAGTAGGGGAAATGCATCAAAAGCAGCTGAATATCCGACCCTGATTACCCTCAGTTTTATGCAGCCCTGTACAGAAGAGGGAGCACAAAAGTACTGCAGCCCTTGGCTCCAACAGATACCAAAGTCTGGAAGTATGTGAAAATGCACTGGCTTCATATTGACTCACAAGGACAGGTTAGGCATAGATGGTACTATGAATGTGAACACAGAGTTCTAGGGCAGTGGTTGGAACATAGGTTTAAAAACTCTGAAGTATTTCTGTGAACTGCTCTGATCCCATGACTGCAGTTGTCCAACTCTCTGGCTCCATGTCTAATTGCTGGCATTTTCTGCTTGGATAATATGCAAAAGCCTACTCTACAAAGTGTATCCTAATCATTTGACATTTTTAATTGGTTTTAACTTCAAAATAAATGAAATTAAAATTGAATTAGGCAATATCATATTAGGTTTTCTTAATCATATGCAACATCTATTACATACATTATACAATGTGCATAATATTTCAGAGACTTCAAGCAGCATACCAAAATGTCCATTTCACAAAAAGCAACCCTCCTGACATCTGAAGAGAGGGGACATCAGCACTGTTCCACAGAGAGGTGGTTACACTAGATCCAAAAGGTCCCACTGCCTCCTTCTCCCAGCTGATGCTGGATTAGCTGGACAGCTGAATCCTTCTGTAGCCCTTCTGTCCCACCACATTGCCCTGGTGGCCGAGGGTTCAGATCACTGCACAGACTCAGTGCCACTGCTAATCCATAACACACTATGTGACACAGTAGCAGCAGAGCAACTTCACTTGAACGGCTCATGTGGATTCACTCATGGTGCCTGAGGCTCTCAAGTCACATTTGGACAGAGGATGTGAATTATGAGAACCTTGTGAGCTTAAGTCAGTGCTAGTACTCACTAATGAGGAATTTCCCAGCTGAACCTAGGCAAAGGACAGAAGGAGACATTCTCTCTCCCTAAATGTCCTGTAGTTCAGCCTACCCACAGGAGCTGTGCTGGTCTAAAGGCTGGAGTAGTCACTTTGGTGACATTACCTACTCAGAAAAAGCTCAAAGGAATTTGATAAGCCTCTCTGGCCCCTATCATCCCTAAGTTTTTCACAAGACTACCTTCTTCAATTCCTACAAGCTGTGGCAAGGCAGTATGTGCTGCTTAGGTGACACCCATATGCCAAGGCACTTCGGGATGGTGCACAGTAGCCTCTTACCCTCATTGCACAGCAAAGCTACATCACTTGCTGCACCTGCTGCAATCACAAAGAACTGCTTGCCTCAAAGCATACTTTGATCTCTGTTATTATTTTTCCTTTTTTTATTCAGAATTTTTTCCTTTCTCCCAGCTTCCAAATTTCTCCTAACATCTATCTGCAAGTGTTAACTACAGAACAATATAACTATCCCTCTGCAACATTTTTGAAGCCATGCAGAGATTCAAAAAAGGGAAGAAAATCTGGTCCAGAGAAGGGAAGAACTGTTGAAACGATGTTGTTATGTTTTGAAATTCTCCTTGGAGGAAACACATTGTTGAGAATAGCAAATATATGTGCTGGTTATTTAAGAATCCCTGCTTACATACCTTTGCCCCTGCCAGTTAAACTTCTATTAAACATTGCTACTTTCTTGCCCAAATCATGTTAAAACTTAATTGGCAATGCTTCTTATTTTCATGTTTTTATTTACCCTATTTTTCTCTTCCTCCAGGCCAGCTGGGTTTAGCCATGGAACCCCATTCCACCAACCTCAAAAACAACCCATTCCTTTTTACATCTTCATTTTTTTCCTGTTATTGTGCAGTTCTGTCCTGTTGTGTTTTTATTCCTCTCCAGCTACCGTATAATTTTTCCTGAGCACCAGCATTACCAGCATTACCACAGGCTTGAATCTTGAGGTAAATGTAATAACTCCAAAGAGTTTGTACAGGCATATCTGTGTTCTGAGGCCCTAAACTAGAAATGAGCACCAAATTTAGATCAGATCAGTTACACAAATCAGCTGTTTATTTAAATTTTTCCTGGTATCACGAGTATTGTAGTATCCTGTGGTGGCATATGCAATCCATAGAAGCCAGTTATGTCTGTAACACTCACTGTAAGTTAATAAAAAACAGAAGGAACACACTGAGATCTCATTGTCTCATCATCATCATCTGTGTCAGTGGTGAAGAACTGGTTGTAATTAGAACCCTTAGAGCTTCTGAATGTAAATATTGAAGGGCTCTTTAGAGCTTTGGAAGGGCTTGCCTGGAAGGATTTGAGAAATATCTGGAAAAGAGTCCTTCCTCCCTATAGCTTGTTAACTAGTAACATTATGGAAGGAATGTATTCCATGTTGGTAAATACCTATACGTTCTGTTCTACCCAGACCTTTGAGTGAATAATAAAATCCTGGCTCAGCCACACAGGGAAATGGTGAAATTCTTAAAAACCAGTCTGAACCCTCTGGTACCTGATAAGCTAAAGGCTTTTTCCTGAGCAGAACAAGAATTAATTACTTTAATAAAATATCACATTAAAAATACAATATATGTGAAATAGTTACATGCAAAACATTAAGACATATTTATGATAGAAAGCAGGGACCCACACGTACGCAGGTAACATTAGTATGTTTTCTTGTTAAGAAGCTGCAGTTTATTTCAATCCAAGTTGTGTCTTTCATTTTGCAAATCTTGATTACCAAGGACTTTTCCCTGAAGAATGTCTGACAATGCTTGATCATTTATTTGCCTTCCAATATTCTTCAAGGCCAAATGAATTAGCTATCTGTTTCTCTGAGTTAAAAATCAAAATGGTTCAGTCTTGGTTCCAAGTAGAATATTACTGATTTGTCATGTTGCAAGAAAGATGCTGCCTGACCTAAATCCCCTCAGAAACTGGATCAGAACAAAGAATTTTGGATGCTGACCACAGACTCAACAATAAGTATTTGCAGGCTGAACATGGAGTTGGATTTGTAATGGCTGAACGTGCATTGGCTTCCTTATAATTTGTCTTTCTATCATTTCCAGTAACATTTTCTGTTTGTCAGGTAAAGCATTAGCATACGGTGCCCTATAACACATTTGCCACATAGTGAGGCTAATGAACACAGAGGTATTTTAGCAACTTCATCTATTGTGCTTTCAACAGTTGATAATTGCCATAATGGGGCATTTGCTATTTTGACCTTGTAGAGCATGAAGTCCTGTTCATTCGTACACTAATCTGGGCTGTCTATCAGTCCTTGCTCACGTGAATAACTGTTTGCAAACTGTTCCAAAATACTTTGCCTCATGCTCTCTTTTCCTGTGGTTTCTGCAACTTCCAACACACCAGTTGTCTGACTCCCACACTTTTCCCAAACCTCTTCTCCTCTAAGATGTTCTCCTCCTGTGAGTTCATCATACACAGCTGCGTGTAGCAGAAAATAATGCTGTTTGCAGAACAACAAAAAAATCATCCCCCACCAAAGACTGTAGAAGAGCAAATAGTGGGTATATAAAAGGTCAGCTACTGTTAAGCACTTCAAAAGATGATGAAAAATGTCTCCCCTTCAGACAAATCCAGAAACCATCGCCAGATGCGTGACAGAAGAACCCTTCATAATAAACGTGTTTCCAAAACCTTTTCGAGTCTTCCCATGCTACCTTCTGTTACAAACATTTTCTCTATTCCACTTTTTCTGCATTTGGACTAGAGTCATACAATGAAATTAAGTCATATGACATCTTTAGTTGCATGACACCAGTCTCATCTATGAAACTCAGCCTCATCTATGAAAATGTATCTTTGCAATTTGCAAAGTTGGTAAGATACTTACATCTTTCTGAGAAAAATGCAGTTCAGTGACTTCAGCAGCTGCTACTAGGCATCTGCCATACAAATGACACAATCACTTGCACAAAACGATCAGCCCAGCTGGCCAGAGTTCCTATGTCCTTTGGATACAGTCTTTGATGAATAGACCCCCTTATTTTTCATGTCCAATCTATTATTAATAACATTCTCGGTGATCATCCAGACAAAAAGAATTAAGACAATAACTCTCTAAGTGAATAACAGAGCCTTAGCTTGCCCAGTGGAAAAACAGCCATTAAGCTTCTGCCAAAAGACCATTTCTTCAGACACAAGGATGAGCAATCACCGTACAGGCTTGAGAAGTGTTCATACACAGTATGTTAAGCTAGAACATTTCCCTTTCTCGGGAGTTCATTGTGGTAGCACCAAATGCATCAATTAAATTACCTAATGAAAAGCATTTCAATATAAAAAAATCTTCATTCAATGTAACTGTCTATTTTGCAATAATATAACAAGAATATAAATCAAAGTTTTTGTGTATGGCTGTCTTCCTGCAGACAAACTTAATGAAAAGATAAAAAAGGGTCAAGGTAGAGAGTATTTCTGTGTCACTGAAACAACAAAAAACTCTAGAAACTAACTTCTTGGGACAAGGAGGGAGATACGAAACAAGGAACAACAAATTCCTTGTCAACAAGCTTAACTTTATCCCACCTGACTTGGGATACTCCAGGCAGCCCAGAAAAACACTCTGGTAGCCTCACACTGAAATGCTGCCTCTGTCTCTCTGCAGTGCTGTGGTTTAACCACAGCCAGCAACTAAGCACCACGCTGCTGTTCACTCAGTCCCTCACAGTGGCAGCAGGGAGAGAACGAAAAAAGCGAGAAAACGCATGAGTTGAGATAAACAGAGACAGTTTAACAGATAAAGCAAAAGCTGCACACACAGGCAAAAGCAAAACAAGAAATTCAGTCACTGCTTCCCATGGGCAGGAAGGTGTTCAGCCATCTCCAGGAGAGCAGGGCTCCATCACGTGCAAGGTTTCCTTGAGAAGACAAACACCATCACTCCAAACATCCCTCACTTCCTCCTTCTTTACCTGGCTGTGCATGTGAGCAGGATGCCATATAGTCTGGAATACCCCTTTGGTCGGCGGGATCAGCTGTCCAGCTGTGTCCCCTCCCAGCTCCTTGTGCACCCCCAGCCTCCTCTCTGGTGGGGTAGGGTGAGAGGCAGAAAAGGCCTTGATGCTGTGTAAGCACTGCTCAGCAATAACAAACATATCCCTGTGTTATCAACACTGTTTCCAGCACAAAACCAAGACACTGTCCCATATGAGCTACTATGAAGAAAATTAATTCTACCCCAAGCAAAACCAGTGCGTGCCTATACAGAGAGGGAGTGTTCCCAGTGTTCTCATTAAGTATTGCAGTAGGAAGCTAGGACAGAAGCGGTCACGATGTGGGCATCACGTTATCCTGCAGAGAGGGATGATGAACGCAGGCACAAACACCTGCTGAGATCTCTGACTTCTTGTCAGTGTGCATGGCATGCCTGCTGTTGTTGGACAGCCCCGATACCATCGTGCATCCCCATCGTTTTTTTCTACCATATCCATCCGTTCAGGACCAGCCATTAAACTGACATTCTTCGTGCATAACTTCATGCTGTTTTCCCTTTCAGAAAGTGACCTGTCAAAGGGAGAGAGCACATTGCACAACAACCATTCCTTGGCTGTACTATTTGAACATATAAAGGAAATAAGGTTTATGGGCTGCAGAAACTGGAGTTTCAGCCTTCCAAATTTCATATCCTCTTTACATGAGTTCTGTGTATATCTTCCTCTCTATAACTTTCACTACCTTGTCTTTTCAAAAACCATGAATCCTTTTTATTTCGCTCACCAAAATCTCAAACTAAGTAATTGTTTTACCACAAAGGAAGTTTAAATATGGAACTAGCACAAGGCAACACCCAAATTCAGAATGCATCCTGAAACACAAAGGTATTAGGATCTGAGATACGTATCTATCACAACATCCTTCTCCCAAATAGCTGAAGTTCTGCATCCGGTCTGCAGAACTGCAATGCTCTCCTGACCCTCCCTAAATTGTAAGCAAACTCAGGTCTAGATTTAAACTTCACACACAAGCATAACTCTTGTTAAGAGAACACAAACATTATAGGCCCCGTAGTGCCCATTTTCGAGTTGTTCTTTCACTTGCAAATGTAGGGAAGGAAAAGCAGATTGCTACGCTCTGCTGTTACAGAAGGTGGCATATGATAAGAACGAAAGCTGTAATAGGATGACCATAATTCATTTACCTAAAAAAACCCCAAACCTGTATATTTCGCATCTTAATCTTTCAAAGAAAATACAACGTATTTCTCAATGTATCTCTTTCCTGTGCATACAAAGGCTTTTTTCTGGATAAGAGTGATGACCAGAAGATTGCTCAATTAATCCATTCATCTATCTTCTGATACAACTTCTGTCCTGAATATACATCTTTTGGTCAGATTCCTAGACTGATCTAAATAGTCCCACTAAGTTGCATCCCCTAAACTTTGAAATATTCAATGGAGTTGTACCAGTTGATGGACACTGTAGAAGTGATTTCAGGTTTAGGAACTGACACACCCCTAAGAGTTAAATACCTTTGCACTTGCCTTCATGTTTTCCACTTATCCTGAAAGTATCCTTAATATAACCCAGATTAACACAGAACAAAATTGAAAAAGCTTGGATTCAGCATTGTACTGGAACTGAGCCACTATACAAAGTGTTTGCTTTCTCTCCCTTGTTTGAAAAAACACCTTCAGGAAAAGGTACATTCTAAATACATTAATCCTTATTTAGTTGATGGGGATGGGGGGTTATTTATTAGTAGCAATAAGCTACTATTAAAATTACTAATATAATTATTTGTTAGAAGTAAATTTCAGAGCATTATGAGTTTACATTTTTAAGTCGCTACAGGAGGCAGAGCTGCTTTACAAATAATTGCTGACAATTTAACCTATTTTAGCTCTCTTTGCCTGCAACTTTACAATTTTTTGTATCTAAGCAATTTAGACATGCATTCTGGTTTCTAAATATTATCTTCATTCTTCATCTCCTTTCTTGCACTGTACAGGTCTCTTTAACATGCACCTAACGTAGGGGTCCACTGTCTGTCAGGTTCTCTGATTAACACATACTGCCCTTGACAGTGCTTAGCTGTAAATAGTCAAGCTCAGCTTTTAATCATTTAATGCACAGTTGCAATAATTTTCGCCTTTTTAACACAGCTGAAATTTCTTATACGCTTTCTTGGCTTGGAAGCTAGACTTATTTAAAAAATTGGTAACTTATGATTGGTGCAGTTGATTTTAAAAATAAAAATACATTGTCTGAAACTAGTGAGGTTTGTAGACGTAAGACGAACATTCACTGTGGAAATGTCAGGTAAAGAATTTGCTGAGTAATGCAGGACTTCTGCATATGAAGAGAACAAGATTTAACAATACTAAAGTCCATATCAAATATTTTAGAGTAACGTTGACATGCAATATATTTCTTACCTGACATTGTGTGTCTTACAAGTTAGAGAAATGTTCCGAGGACTTTCAGGTGTGCATAATTATATATGCTAGTCACAGATGTACAGCTCTTACTTATAATACTGTTGGTTGTGGACTTCTTGTGAAAATCTGAAATAACCTGCCTGAAATAATTCCGAAAACCTGAAGTTTCAGACTCAGTGGACCAGTAAGTTTATTTTTTAAAGTTATCAAATAAGTTTGTTTAAATTCTTTTATTTTAAAAGAGGAGTATGTAGGTTCAGGATTTTGCCAATGTCAGACTGATTTGATATCTTCAGCAGAAGCTCATCAAAAGTGTAAAATATTGTTGGCATTTAGCACTGAAGTCCTTCCAAATAGCTCAGTCTTCATGCCACTTAGAGAACAATGGTTCTAAAAATATCTTTAGCATTTCCCTTTTCATCTTTCTTTAACCATGTCAGAAAAGACTGTGCCCCCCTCATACATGTAAACAGAGGAGCCTACATAATTTCTTCCAATATGAACAGTTAATCTACAGAAAAACTTGACTTCTTCCGTCTTCTTTTTTTCGAAGTTTCTAACGTGCTGTAATTAAAAGTATATCAGTGTGTCAGCCTGAGAATGTTGACACGGCAGAGTCAAATTGACAAAAAGGTACTCCCTTTCTCTGGCTCCAGGCAAGAGTTCTTGAACTCTTTGTGACTACTAAATAAAGGAAGAGGCAGGAACATACATTCATTTGGGAAACCTACCATGCTCAGTAATAAGGACGTACACTGCCGAGACAGGCGACTGGGATGGCGTGACGACACAAGTTTAAAATTTTTTTTCCTCTCAGTCAGCCTTGCTACACTGAGAAAGGGCAACCACACAGTTACCCAATTGTAGGTGAAAGGCTTCGTTTCATTTTTTTGCAAAATTCCCAAAAATGTAAGTCCTTCCCACAGGCATAAACAGGAGAAGTAGTCTAACAGTTTCCCCATTTCCTGCTCCTCTTTATCTTTTCTTTTCTCTTTTCTACATTCATTATTAATAACAAATGGACGAATGGACTCCACATCTGGTTCAGCTCTGGTGAGAACTCTCAGGATGCAAGCGGCAACAGCTGCCAAGTGACTTAATTTCAAAATGGAAATTCTCCTATGAAAACTTTGTGTAAGAGACTGATTGATTTTTGCTGCCAAGTGGAACGGGCCAGTCCCATAGTTACGACATTTTTTTAACTCCTTTCCTTTCCAAACACATACTAGCAAAATGCTATCCATTATTTCAGTTAAGAGAATGTGAGGGAGGGGAAATGAAAGAGGTTTTCTCCAGCCATTTTGACCCAGATTGCTAAAATTTCATTTTATGAGCTCATTTTGTGTAAGCTGAATTGGATTTAGGAGATATGATTCTTTGTTTTTCCTATTTTTAATGTAACAATTATGTAAACAGTAAAGTCACATGTCATCTATCAAACTAAGTGTGAG
Organism: Oreocharis arfaki; assembly: GCA_013398015.1. Classification (NCBI taxonomy): domain Eukaryota; kingdom Metazoa; phylum Chordata; class Aves; order Passeriformes; family Paramythiidae; genus Oreocharis; species Oreocharis arfaki. The sequence continues at coordinate 673,645 of VZRR01003991.1, read as the reverse complement.
TCAGTAATTTTACTGAACTGTAAAGTAGACCACTTCAGAATTCCACCAGAGGGAGCCAGTGCAACTGAAAACTTGAAATTCTAAGTCCAAAAAAAAAAAAAAATCAAATCCAAAAAACACTTAGGGAAAGATCATTATCCTACAAAATAGCAGACTGAAAAGAAATAAAGACAATTCTTCAGAAGCATGATGTTTTTTTTCTTTTGAAGCAAAATTCTTCACATTCAAAATAACAGATAATGAAGATCAATAACATAAATTAAAACCAACCGTGCTTATATTTTTTCCCCGGGAAATGCATTATTTTGTATTACAATGCACTTTAGTAACCCCTTATTTTGATTTTTTATTATCACCTGGACAATGTCTCCCTTCATATTTTGCCCCACACCAATTCCTCAGCCTTTTTCTCATCTCTTAAAATGGGCATCTCCAAACCAGTGGTTGCAGATCATCATCTCCCCAACATCAGCTGTGAGAAACCTGTAAAATGTCCTGTGACCCTACCTAGCAATGCATCTGATATATTTTCTTTTAACACTTTTTCTTTGATTTTACTAGAATTAAGAGTATTTTGGTGATTGTCAGGCAATATATCGCAGATACACAGCAGTGTTACGATCTGACTTCCAGTAGCTGTGCTCTAAGCACATAGTTCTCAACAGTTCCTCATTTGTTGTTTTGGCTATTAACTGACTTCATTCATCTCTTATTTCAAATTTAAAGTGTGCTGTGATCGATTTCTGCTTCTTTTTTTAAGTGTCAGGCTTTTACAATTGAGCAAGATAGTTAACCATCATATCCTGAGCCATGTATGTTGAATCTACATATTTGGTTTTCTCTGCCATTAATAACTTTGGAAACGGCAATTAATTTCTCTAATGGCTTTTTAGTCTTTCATTTTGTATCATCTTCCTTTTTCCATCTGCTAAATCTAGAAACGTATCCACTTTCCTTCTATTGCTCATTCACCCACCAAAAATAGTGTCAGTAGCCAAAGAAGCCAATCCCAGCACCGGCATGGCTGAACAGGACCAGTAGTTTCTTCCAGCCTTCAGGTCACTCTTTGCACTCCCATGACTTATATAAGACATTGGGCATCCTGTTTTTCCTAAGGAAATAAACAAAAACGAAGGTGGAGGGTGGGAGAGGAAGAATAGTGAAAAGGAAGACAAAAATCTTCTGAGTGGAGAAGTCAGAAGTAGGAATAATGGTACAATACACAGTAAGATAAAAATCAACTTCTGAAATGAGAATTATGCCTTACCTTTTTTTTCTGGTTATTAGGGCTATTCGGGATTTCTCAAGGTTTCCCTGTGCACGTGGGTTACTGCAATTATTGGAGCACACCCCTAAGTAAGGGAAAGAAGAACGTGGCTTCCGTGCCAATGTGGTTCTTGTATCATAAGAAAGGAGAAGGGAGGAAAGTATAACCCCATGAAGCCACAGGTCTGTCTAGAAAGGGAGCTGTTCTTCTGCTGCCCATGCATGATACAATGAAGTAGCAAAAGGAGGAGACTGGAGGACCAGGAATGCACAGTGAAGCCCACACTACAACAAATTGCTGGAGTGCTGGTAGCTTTGAGCCAGTTTGGTTGTTAAACAAGTTGTCAACTTTGCCTTTTGGTGAGACTATTCTTAGCACTTTGGGACTTTTGAACATTTTTTTTTTCCCCAAAACATTCATCAGGTTCTGAAGGTGTTCTCCTGTGGAACTCTTAAAGCAAGATTGCTAACAGAAATTGTACTCTTTATATAAGCTCCATTAACTCATGTGCCATTGAGAAGATTCCAAACTGTCATTCGTTATGCTTTCTACTTTGTGTTCAATCCTTTCACAGACAAAACGTACCTGATGATGCACTATGATGTTTTGATATCTGCCCACAACGCTGCTTTCTCTTTCAGCCCCAGTGTTTTCTAAACTCTGAGTTTTGTGTGTTCATTAACACATTTTTCAGTAATGCATATCTTTCTGTCATGTAGAACTTCTCAAAAACTTTACAAAAGCAGCAAAACATACAGAAATTTCCCTTTATACTTTCACTAAACATTCTGACAGTGTTTTCAAGGTGAGGTCAGTTTACTTTGTGTTAACTACTAGATAAAAACCAAACTGATTTCTATTCATTCTTGGCTCTGCACCCTGATTTTTTTATACCCTCTGATTTTTCAGTACTACAGCAGTGCAATTTGTCAAAGCTAGAGAACAGCAAGCACTGTTTAAGATCTGGAACATTAGTACATTCTGAAGTGGAAGAATGTTTGGTTTTGTTTTCCTGTCTTCTGCTGGGTCTTCTGTATATTTTTCATTTCATACCTTAAGCAAGCACCAAGATTTGGTTTTAACAGCAACTCTTCCCTATGTTCATCTTTGGTTTCATTGTCATATTTCCCCATTGTAATAATGTAGCCTGCACTTGTCCATGAGGTCTGTATTGAGTGAGCACTGGAATGTATGAAAATCTGATGCCTTCCAAGTTAAATTCATTGCATATAGACTCATTTATACTTTTGTAAAACCAATACCTTTAAATGTCTCCCCATGCTCATTACAGCATCACTAATTTCTCTGCATATGCCTTTATCTCATGACATCTTTGTTGGGTTACCTAACTTCAGTTTATGATGCGTTTTCCTGTATTGCTTTCTGTGGGTTTGACTATCCCATATTTTTTCCTGTCTCTACATTTCATTTAGCTTTATTAGGTTCGTCATTCCTTCTGTTTTGGTGGGTTTTTTTGAATGACGGTTGTTTACTTCTAGAATGAATATGATGTGAGAGTCAGTCCTGATTGTTATAACTTATATATATTAGAGTATTTGATTTTTTCCATGTTTGTCCCTAGAATTTTACTTCATAGGCATTATATGACAGGTCTGTTTTGAGGTTAATCATGGACAATTTCAAGATCCTAAGAAATGCCGTATTTCAAACCAAGTCAGACCAATGAAATTTTTGAGTCAACTGTAGTCTTCCATCACAGCTAGAAAGTTGTGATTATTCTTCTAGTCTTTTGGTAGACATACTGCAGTATCCAGAACTACATTACACAGGAATACTTAGATTAGTACACAATCTATTTGGATTTTGGAATGTTCTGGTGTGTGTCTAAAGACTTCACTGCATAAACACTCTTTTGAGATTACTCTGAAATAATGTATCTCATACACAAAGAGAGATTTATTCTTCACACAAACTTCAATCATCTTTGTTTTAATTACCAAGTCTTATCCTTCTATTTCTAAGCAGGACCTCTCTCAGTTTTTGCTATTGTAAAGTTGAAATTATTCATTAAAACCAGCCAGCCTCTACTTTTCCTGGCTTTCATTTTCCAATTTTTATGGCATCTCTTTAGTACATTTGTTTGGCAATCCCTTCTGAGGACAAGTGATGAGAATGCAGATCCCCTCCAAGAAGGAGTTTATTCTTATTGGAAGCATCCACTGGATGTAAACCATGCTATAGGGCTAAAAATGGCCAAATTCAACTGTTCAACTTTTTGCTTAAACAGAAAACGCAATTGTGCACGGGCACTTCTTGTCTATTTTATTTCAAAATTCTTAGGACATAAATATTCAAGCCCTGAGACTCCTCCAACAAGTTTTTAAAAGGCTCCATTTATTAGACAGTTCACATGACTGAACACGGAGGGGAAGCTGCCCAGCTGTGAGACTGCATTTAGTACTGCATAGCCTATGCTAGGCTATAATAGGGGAAAGCCCCTTAAATCCCTCCTCCCACTAATCCCCCAGGCACTGACGTACAATGTCACAGTCCTCTTTACCTGGAATTTTTTCAGCTCTTCAGCTGCTAATTTCACATGGGATGCCTGATCACTCCTTCCCTTAAGTGATGTAAATGGATTTTTCTAATAACTTCTAAAACTTCATTTTAGCTTAATCAAAATACACTAGCACAGAAAGAGATCACTGAGTCACACAGACCTCATTACAAACCCATTACACTGGACAGAAATTGTATAAGGCCAAAACCATACAGAAAGAAGCCCTGTAAATTAAGATGCCATTTGATAACTCATATGTTCTTACTGAAAAGCTCATTAAATCTTGTGCTGTGAACTTCACAGAGTGAGAGTACATACAAAAATTTAAAGGAAAATAAAACACAAAGAGCAGATGGAGGGTTGGATATGTGTGAATGGGCAGGAAAAAGAGCATACAAAATAGCTATGAAGATTAATCAGAATCAAATATATTCAAGTTGCAGCAGCTGTTCAGGATTGTGGCATCCTAAAGACCACACCCCGTTAAGGGCTTCACTCCTTATCGAGGATTTGTGGGTTTTCACTGATTTAGAAGAATTAATTTCTGCAGCTACAGGAGGCTCCGTCACAGTTCTCATTGCCATAATAATATCAGCTGTGCTGAACCTCGACATGCCAATAACAATGTATGCTACTTGCCAAGGCAAATAGGTATCAGCAGGTGACTCAGGTAGATGACATCAAACTGAGGGAAGTAGCTGATTCCCTCAAGTCCAGGGCTGTCATTAGCAGGACTCTGAAAGGCTGGGTACGTGGGCCAGTACGAATTTCTTCCAATTGAGGCAGACATAAAGTCCTGCACCTTGGATGTAATAAACCAAGAGGCCAGGTGGTGACTGGGTAAACAGCAGCTTTACAGAAAAGGTCCTGCAGGTCTCAGTGAGCAACAAGGGTAGACTTGAATGAGTGATTGCTCTTATAGCAGTGAAAATTAGTGATATACTGGGAAATACCACTAACAGCATAGCTAGATGGGAAGTGATTACGGCCCCTGTCCCCTTCTGGCACTTGTGAGGATATGGAGAACTTGTGAGGCTGCCTATAGAGAACTGTGCACAGTCCAGGGCAGTGTGAAACAAGAAAGATACCAACAAACTAGAATGAGTCTACTGAAGGGTCACCAAAAGAACAGAGAGCTGGAGCACGTGACAAACAAGGAGACACTGAGAAAGGTTGGTTTGTTCAGCCTGAAGAAGGGGAGGCTACAGGATGATCTTACGTCTTCAGCTACCCATTGGGAGAGAATAAAGAAGATGGAGCCAGACATTTCCTGGATGTGCACAGGAAAATGATCAAGTTGCAACACAGCAGATTCCAAGGAGGGGGTAACGTGGAAATTCTTCACAGGGAGGGTGGGCAACCTGTTGTGGCAAAGAGGTAGTGGAATTTCCCATCCATGATGACATTCAAAACTCAACTGGATGTCTTGCAAGATAAGCTTCAGCTAAGCAAGCTGAAGGGGAGGTAACTAGCATCCAGTCACTACGATGTGCTAGATCCCAGCCCTACTCCTGCCTATGGCTGTAAAGGGCCTCTTACAGGTGACTTTCTGCAGTCATCTTTTAGCAGCCACTAGGGACAAGCTAAACATAGAGCTGATGCAATGATGAGGAACTCATGCAACAAGATCGTTAAACTGGACACATGCAATAGCTGTATATAGACCCTGAGGAGAAGACAGAGCCTCCACAGATCTTGGAGCATTGATAGTAGCTCCCAGTACCTGTTCTGCTTTGCATTTGCATGTCTCTGTGACAAATCAACAAGGAATGCATTTGCTCTGTAAGTGCAAATCATCGCAGCCTCACAATAGTCCATCCACTTCAAAACAGCCCTTTTGCTGTGCTGACTCATATCTCCATGTCTCTTCTTGTGCCCCTTCTCAGGCGTTTTTGGATAAGTCATCTTGGTTGGGGTACATAAAGATGTCTGAAGCTTACCTCCCTGACCACAAGGGTTAATGAACAGAAGAAACCGAGAAATTGCAGGCAGAAAGACCTAAACTGTGTGTGGCCCCATAAAATGCAAACAGGCAATGTTTGATCCACCAGAAAGTCTCCCAGCTTCAAGTGAACAATCAGCATCTTTTGAATAAAATTTGAACATGCACAGCAAGTGTAGACCAGCCTGGCAACACTGGTTTTGATCCTGCTCTGGGAGGTTTAAAGCCTATCACCAGATCACAGCCCTACAATATGACTCATTACACTACATGCAAAGTAATGAAATTGTTATGAGACTGTAGTTGCTATTTTTCACTTATCAGGACAAAATTTAAATCTGTTGCATCCACTGAGAAACACGTATTTATATTCAAATGTTTAAATGAGCAGGCCAATTTTCAGAAATGCATTGTTTACAGGTCACTTATATTTAGAAGTCTACATATAGGATGCTGTTTGCTCTTTAGCTATTATTATCTGAAAAAGCTAATCTGGGGTTCCTTTATCCAAAGAAATACTAGCAGTAGTGGAGGCCATCAAAAGAGAACACCTCCAAACGCTTGTTAATTATATGGGGTTAATTCTTCATCTCAGAAGTCAGCAAATTAAATACAGTTTCTTGCCTAATGTCACTGTGATACAAACCTACAACCATGTTTCTGCTGACCGGGTCAGCATCATGCCAGATGGTCAGCCCATGTCCTTCTGCCGTTTACTCTCAAATCTCACAGCAGCTGGTTTCCATTTCCCTCGTTCCTTTTTTAGGTAGGTAAGGAGCAGGTGCTCGGGTTCCTTCACCTCAAGGACTGCTGACTCCAGCACTTCCCAGGCTCCCATAAAAAGAAACTCTGCGTGAAGAAGATGCAGAACTACAGACGCAAAGACACCCGAGCTGCCGGTGCTGCTCCGTTCCCCCCGCCTCCAGCCGCTGTTTCCAGGGGGTCGTGCCCGCAGGTCCGCGTGCGGCTGCGCGGCGGAGCGGGAGCGGGTGTCGAGCCTGTCCCTGTGGGTGCCGAGCCTGTCCCTATCCCTGTGCCCGGTGGGTGCCGACCCTGTCCCTGTCCCCGTCCCCAGTGGGTGCCGAGCCTGCCCCGGTCCCCGTTGTGCTCCCCTCGCCAGCTCCGGCCATGCCCACCCGCGCAAGCGCCCCGGCCCGCGCGGAGGGGGAGGGGCCCCCGCCGGGGCTGCGGCGCCCGTGACTCCTCGTTAGTATAGTGGTTAGTATCCCCGCCTGTCACGCGGGAGACCGGGGTTCGATTCCCCGACGGGGAGAGCTGCAGCATTGCGCTTTTATCGTTACTCCCTTTTTTTATTGCTCCCGCCCCCTGACTGTAATATGTTGACAAAAATAACTCGCCTCCTGCAGTAAAATGCGCTGCGTGCCCTCCCCGTCGGGGAATCGAACCCCGGTCTCCCGCGTGACAGGCGGGGATACTAACCACTATACTAACGAGGAGCTGCCTTGGCCGGGTTTTTGCGCTGCTGAGTTTATGAGTAAATCCGCACAACCACGTTCCTGTTGGTCGATCGTAAATGCAGCGCTCTTGGCGGAGGGACAGCAGGGGCGACCTCCGGCAGCGAGAGCATGGACCCACGAGCCTGCCTGCGGCGGCAGCGGCAAGGGAGGCCAGCTGGGGACCAAGGAGCGAGGGCGGGAGGCCCTTCCTGCTGCGGACCACTAGCGGGGGTGTGGGTGGGGAGAGTTGAGGTGCTTGCGCGGGAAGGCGGTGACGGAACAGTGTCGGAGCGGCGGGCCCGGCCCAGGGGTGCGGGTGCCGCAGCGGACGGGTAGGGTCCTCGGCCGCGCCGGTCCAACCCGCCCCCGCCCAGCCCTCCGGGCATAGGGGCTGCGCGGCCGGCGGCCATTGGCGGGTGAGTTCTAATACTCTGCCAACGAATACGCAGCAGGACCTCGTGGCGCAACGGTAGCGCGTCTGACTCCAGATCAGAAGGCTGCGTGTTCGAATCACGTCGGGGTCACCTAGCTTTTTCCTTCTGTCAGCTTATGCCTCCTTCCTCGCACAGGAAACCGAAGAACGTTATAGATATTTTAATTTCTTTTGTTTTCCCCTACAGCATAGGGTCTCCTCTTTTGCTTGAGGCTGAGAGGGCAGCGCGAAGCAGAGAGCTAAATAGGGGTCAAGGCACAGGACTGCAGCTGTAGCAGTGTAATCATAAAGATCCCGTTGGATAAAATTGGCATGTCTTTGTTTACAGTCTTTGTGTATATAGGACTGTCTGATTACACATTTAAACACAAAAGGCAAGAACGTTTCAAAGATTTACTTTATTAAGACAACCAATTGTGTGGAAATGCTGAGAAAAATTCAGAAAGTTGTATAGAAAGTGTAACTTTAAATTTTAAAGGGGACAGAGGCCCCAAAAATGGCAGAAATACCATGTTTTCAGTACAGAAATTCACATAACAAGGAGTAAAAATAAAGGCAGAGGAAGCAAGTGGTCTGACGGAGCCAAGATTTCAGATGCTTGTCTTAAGAACCCCGCGGAAGAATGAAATGCTGACAGGGAGGGAGAGGGAACCAGGGTGCTGGTGGAGGGAACCTCAGAGGGTGATGGGATTAGGCTGTGGAACAGAAGAGTTTTCTCAGAGTAGCCATGTCCACATGCTGAGGTGGACAGGTACCCATGGTAGAAAGGCACAGAGAGTTCTTAGCTTTGATTCAGACGTGAGATAGCAAGTCCTAGAAGTACTACATTAGTGATTCAGATGGACTGGAAAGTTTGACACTTGATGAAATTTAATTGGGAGGGAAACAATAGTTTGTCAAGGGCCTGAATTGAGAGAGAATGCCAGAGATCCAATTCTAACTTCGTAGGAACTGATTATTAGTGTTGTAAACCATAGAAGAAAATGAATACAGAAGTCTCAGAAATCAGATTCAGCAGAGTCAACAAATTATGTGGGGGTTATTAAACCAAACACTTTGGCTTTTACAGGCTAATGTTTGTTCTATATACCCTTAAAACCTTTTAAATACAGAAATTCTACATCTTCCTTAAGTGATCTGTTCCAGTACTTTGCTACTCTATTACAAAATGACTATGTGTAGTTTAACCCTGACATCTCTTTTGCCACAACTTAAATCCAGCCCTCATGTCATTGTGCTGGAGAACAGTTTATTCCCTTCCTTTTTATAGGTATTTCTTACATATTTGAAATTTGTTATGCCTCTCTATAGCTTTTCTAGCATAATAGACTGTGTTTGCTGGGCCTCTGGTTATTTTATCGCTTGCCTCTGGAGCCTTTCCAAACAAGCTGCATTTTTAAGCTCCCAGAAGTGGTCACAGTATTTCAGCTGACTCAGATTTTACCAGGTCTGAATGGACAAGGAAGATTGCCTCACATGCTATGCTAACAGGACTTCAATTTAATGTGGTTAGTCTTTTTTTTTTTTTTTTAATGCACAATCTGTTAGATGGATGCATTTTGTATGAGATGCATAATCTGTTAAACGTTCCCCTGGTCCCACATAGTATCTTATCTCTCAGCCTCACCACCCATCAGAGTGCTGGATGGAAGAAGCGGTAGCAATCTGTTTGCATTCCTGTACCTCTGCCAAAGCAGGTGCCCTGCTCTAAACATTCCAGATTGTTGCCACACAATATCTCTGGCTTGCAGTAAGGGCAATATCTGCTTACAGGAGTCGAAGTTTTCAGGGTGTGGGTTTCACACTAGTATACTTGACGCGTGCAGCTTGTCACAAAACAGTCTGTCTCGCTCTGCCCTGTCCATCCCTGCCCGTGCATTTTCCCTTCCACTTGGATCACATCTTGCAATGGCACTGCAGCAGCTGCTGGCTCAGCATGAGAATCTGGTGGCACAACTACTAGATCCAAGACAGGAAAAGCACCAGGAGCACATGGCCTGGGACAGGATAGAGAGCGGGATCATCCCCTTCAGCAACAACCAAAAATACTAGTGGTTCAGTTAAAGTTTTTGTCAGCTGTTCTTTGGGGAGAGAGGTCACTGTCGCTAAATCAAAATCATCTAGTGACGTTTCAAAAGTAAATGAAGGAATTCAATGTGGCTTAGCTATGTACAAACTCTCCCACACAGTTTCCTATTGGTGAAGTGAGGATAATAGTTCTCCTTGATCTTACAGTTGTTTTGTCAGGTTGACTCAATTCCAAGGCATCCAAGTATGCTGGTGGGTATTTATCTCTCACCAGCATTTCAACAGCACATGTGCTCCTGTGCGCTTTGTCTTTTCCTAACTTTTAAATACTGCATTTTGTAATTTGGCTGATCTCTTAACAGAGATGTTTTTTCTTATGAAATTGTTACTAGCTAAATATAGACAAAAATGTAAATCCACTTAAGCTTCAAAATATAGTGGAGCTGAAGTAATAGCTTATATATGGTAAATATAGCTTCTGTGTTTGACAGAAATAAATATCCAAATAATTCTGTTTTGGAAATGATTCAGTGTAGGAAACTACCCTGAAAACTGACCATTTCACTTCTGTCAGAGTACTTAAACCAGAGCTGATACTTCTGTTTTCAATCCTTGTTGGTATAAGCCTTTGACTATCACAAGATCAGCAGTAAGAAGTTTTACAGCAGTTGTACAAATGTTTGTCCTCACCTGGGGACAGCCATACAGTGCAGGGCATCCCTTTATTCACCTTCCCTTTGTTCACCGTGTCAGGCGACACGGGCAGAGCAGCATTCCCAGTGGCTGCCAGCTCTAGAACTGCTCTAGAAGCAATATGCTCCATTATCCTAAGGCATGCTTTCTTTCTTATCGCTTTTCCATTTCTGCTCCAAAACCAGACATTTCTAATGAGAAAATTAGAGTTATTAAGAAGCCACCTAATTTTTCTAAATTAATCGAGAATGTGGAAAAGAAATTATTGATTCTAGAAAGCACAGTTACACTGTGCTATAAAGATTAGGCAACTGCTCATTTTATTTCTAGTAAAGCTTTCCAGTTTCTGTTGTGTTTCTCAAAGGGAATATCATTTTCATAGTGAAACCTGCTGTGCGCCAAGACTGAATTAATACTTCATACAGCTTTTTTATATTTCCTTATCAGCTCAGTCTAAGACAAGAACATGTCTGTAACACTTGCTTAAATGCCTTTGCTATGAGTTTATAGTCTTCACAATGTTATCTATTATGTTACATATGAATCAAATTATACATCTATACTTCATTATAGATTGTTTTCCTGATCCTGCACTGAATTTAGGATACTTTTTTGAATGAACATATATAGAAAAATAATTTTTTCAGCATACTGCATCGTAAACTAATTATTTCATTTTTATGGGTGACATTAGAGGTTAGAAATCACAAACTTAGAGAAACTCAAGCTAGAAATCTGAGGCAGTTTAAAAGGCATTCAGTGTTTTCATGTCAAAGATGAATGTATGGTTGAAAAATCTCTTTCTCACACTCAGGAAACCTAAGAAATTCCAGACATTTGGGAGGGTCCTACAAAGGAATGATTTTTGGCTTCTCCTTTCAGCATATTTCACATTTTTAGGCAAGCTTAGAGCAGTTTTTTAACCACCGGAAATGGCCATAGTCTCACAACATTTGCACTTTTTTCCCTTAACTTTGCTTTTGTCAGCATTTATACTGACAAGAGGTAAATTGTAACTACCTGTTTCTCAGGTAGAGGCAGGTATTCTGGTCTTTGAAAACTAGAACTTGCAGTTAGGGATAAACATTCAAGTACTGGAAAGCGTCACAGAAGGCATGGTAAAACAACAGTTCCATGCTCCAACCTTTAAAAAGCAAATTACTGAATAGGCATATGGACCAGAGACCTCATATTTATGGGGTTTTTTTCCCCCACTGTAACAACATTAGGAAGATCTGGGCTCATTCACAATGAACTCACTCCCTTCATCCCTTTGACTGCTGCCTGGTGCTACAAAATGTGACTTCCTTAAAGCAAAACAAACAATAAAGGTGCAGATCCTCTGCTGTATAAAGGTCTAATTGTCGTGACAGCTGCAGGTTCCAGTGTCAATCATCATGTATGTGCACATTTAAGTGCTTTCTTATACTACTTTCCCTGTCTTTACCTTGCCTGGAAGACGCCTGTTGATCCCAAAGTGCGACAGTAAAAAGCGTAGAACCAATAAAGGACAGTTTTGTGCCAAGGACTGGTTAGGGACTTGGCTTCCTAGAGAAGTCTATTTTTTGGAAGAAGAGTGACACTGAAGTATTATATAATGCTTCTCTAGCTTTGGCTGCTTTGGAAGCAACTAAAGGTAACCAATAAAAGAGTTCCATGTCAGTGCAAGGGAGTTGCATCAGGTTAACAATGTAACAGAGAAAGTAATTCACAATAAATACATTTTTTTTACAGTTGGGGAAACAATTTTCAAAACTTAAATGGACTTTCAATATGAACTTTAAGCAATGTTAATCAGAGCCACAACTTCAGTGGCTCCACAACAACCGTACTGGAGCTTGAACAAATAGCCAAAACATATGATAAGTTTCTGCTATATTTATGCTTCTATGCCAGTTTCATCTGACAGCAAAAATACAAAAAACACAGATCCAAGATAAAGCCAGTCAACCCATCCATTTGTTATGACCAAAGCTGAACTGTGAGTGTAACTGTAGGGATTTACTACTTCGTGCTGTATTCCTGTAGGGTTTTTCTATGCTACACTTAATGCATTAAAACCATACCTACCATCAACGTTCTTAGACTGCAAGCTCTCTGCAAGCTCAGCAGTTTTATTTCCTTCCACTCCTAAATCGCCACTCACAAGAAAAGCCAGCACCAACTGTATTGCAGGATCTGAACAGTGCAATGAGTTGCAAATGGTGCCTGCACTCTTCTAAGAAGCACTGTCAGGAAACAAGCTTCAGGCCTACCATACCATTATTGTCCACGGGGATGTAAGATGGTGACTGCACTAACTTTTTAGATCGTATTTTCACTGCTAACTTTGGCTAAAATTTCCCAGACCCAGTTCCCCCTTATGCTGCTTTAAAACATTTTAGACTTGATATGAGTTGAAGTTGTTATTTTTGACATTAGTATGATACCCAAAGAATCTCTCTAAAGTATGATGTGCAACTGGTTCCATAGCTGAATAAGAAGCAAATTCTTAAAGGTAGGGGGAAAACTATTTTCCAAGCCACTGAGAAGCTTTTCAAGGTGAAAAATACTATCTATGTTTTAAATTAGCATTATCAAATTTGTAGAGGGATTAAAATTTCCTTTAAGCACTTCCAAAACCACCTGTCATTTAATACCCATGTACCATGTAAAATGTGGGTAAAATATGCTGAAAAAATAGATAGAACCATCTAATTTGTTCTATTCAATCTTAAAAATAAGTGCTACTAGTCAATCCACACTGATACATTACTTTTTACTGTGTACATGTGTGGTATTAATGGAGGAAGATGTTTCTAGCCACTGTTCAGCCTCGTTGTCAAACAAACTGAACAGGTAGAGTATGTACACCAAGAACCAAGCACTTTCAGATACAAATCAGAATGAATTTCAGATGACTGCCACCTCATAGAGCTACTTGCACAACAACGCAAATTAATTGCCCCAAGCTAAGCTTCTCCCTCTTCTTAATTACTTTGTTACACCACACCAATTTTCAGTGGGAAGCGTCAGGCTTCCTGTGGGTGGGTCCTTGATCTGCCTCGAAATTACCTTCCACGAAAAATAACCCTCATCGCCTTCATAGCTGATGCTGAGGCTATGGTACGACAAACAGAAACAACAGGACAGCTCCATGGTGGAGCACACAACAGTAGTGGAAATCTCTTTCCCCAACAGCAATTTAGAACTGTTTCTGGAACACAAAGGGGAGTAGGTGCAAACACTAACAACTCTGTTTCAGGTCCATGACTGATGAGAAAATTAAAATAGCCACATTTAAGTTCTTATCTCCAGTACTGCAAGACAGCTCTCAAAAGCATAGGATATAGAGTAAAATCTGAACACTAAACCTTTCCCATTACAAAAGAGAAGCAGTGCATGTTCCCAGTAAGCAGCCTGTAAACACAGAAGGATTTAACCCGCTTGTTTAAAAACTGTAAGACTGCGGTCTTGAACTTAGTCGAGCTTTCCCAGCAGGGACACACGTGTGACATTCTGGGAGTCGGCTTTACAAATAAATAAATAAAACAACTATACGCCTTTCCGCAGTACTATAGATGTGAGTTTGGGGGGTTTTTACGTTTAAGTCAGCACAACGGCGGCAGTCACACTAACAGATTAGCTACGGATTTCCCGGCTGGATTTCTTCCGAAGCCCGGCAGCTAACGGGTTGGGCGAAGGCGGCTACCCGGGGCAGAGCGAACTCCCGTGCTCGCCCGGCCCGCGGCGCTGAGCGCGGGAGGGAAGAAGGGACGCCCGCGGCGCTCTCCGCCAGGGCCGCAGGTGCCTGCGGGGCGGTGGCGGCGGCAGGTGTCGCAGCAGGACACCGGGATCATAGCAGGTAACTGGGATCTCATTAACCGCCTCCCCGGTGCTCGCGACAGGGAGGGGCGCTCCCGGCGGCGGCGGGCCACCGTTAGTCTTAGAGGGCCCCGGGGAGGCCCCGGCGTCACCGGGACCTGCGGGGCGGAGGGCTGCCCCCGCCCTGCCCTGCGCGCACGAGCACCGCCCCGCGCGCCTCTCCCGCCCGAGCCGAATTTAAACTGCGTTACTGTCCCTCGCGCAAAGCACCAACGCCGCTGCTCCCGCGCGCCCTGCCCCTTCTCCGCCCGACAGCCAATAGCGAGGCCGCTTAGTTGCCCTCCCCGCCAATCAGGGCGCGGTTTATTGCCGGCTGGGAAGAAGCGCTCGGTGCGCGCGCCCGCCCGCTGTGGAGCTGGTCCCTGGCGCGGAGCAGGCGAGCCCTCCACCTCCTCCCGCTCCCCCGCCCCTTCTCCCCGCGCTTTGTTGGTGCCTCTCCCGGGAGAGCGGCGGCGGCGGCTGTGGCCGGCGGCGATGCCCGAGTTCCTGGCGGATCCGTCGGTGCTGACCAAGGAGAAGCTGAAGAGCGAGCTGATCGCTAACAATGTGAGCCTCCCGGGCGGCGAGCAGCGCAAGGACGTGTACGTGCAGCTCTACCTGCAGCACCTCACCGCCCGCAACCCGCCCGCCCTCGCGCAGCCCGACTTTTCCAGCGACGAGGAGCGGGAGCCCACACCTCTCGGCGCCCGGAGCCGCGGCGCTGCCGCCGCCGGGCGGGTGAGTACCGCTGCCTCCCGCCCGCGCCGCCTCGGCTTCCCGACAGCCTCGGGCCCGCTTTCCCGCCCGAACGGGGCCGGCCGCCTCCGCCCGGCGGCCGCAGCTCGGGGAGCGGCACGACGCGCCGGGGTCCCCGCACGGGGTCGGGAGAGTCTCCGGCTCGGCTGAGGGCGGGATCGTGCCCGGCCAGGACGGTCCCACCGCCTGGGGCAGAGGGGCAGCGGCTCTGCCGGGCGACCACCCCGCGTCGGGGGACGAGCTGGGACAGCGGGTCGGTGTTTAGGGGCCACCGGCTGCGCCTCTAGGATGTGTCCCGCCTTGTGCGCCTCTTGGAGTGGCTGGCTCGGGTGGGCAGGGGCAGCGCGACCGCGCGAGGAGAGTGCGACAGCCCCCGACTGCAAATTGGGAAATCTTTACAGTGTCTTGGCGGGCGGTCTCCTAAGTAGACTATTTCGGTGTTGGAGGAATGAAGCAAGAGAACTGCCCGAGATTGCAACTTGCTCAGGAAAGGACTCCCGTCCTCTGTCTCGGTTGTACGGCAGCAACGCTACTCGGTGTAAATGCCTCTAGATGAAAGGATGAAGCTGTGAGGGAACAGCTGGTTTGTTTCGCTTAATGAAGCGGATTGTTTAGTGTAAAGAGGGTCTGTGTAATGTAGGCGTCTTGCTCGTACCTCTAAGATGTTTTATAGCAAAGCGCCTCTGGTGCCTCTTCAGTTCGTCCACTGTGCTTGTTTTCTTAAACTTTATCACATGTGAAGAAAAAGGGGGAGCTGATGCCATTTGGAATTTTTCTCTTTGGGAAAATGTGATTTCCTTCTTAATTTTTCTTAAGTGGACCATAAATTTGCATATATTGAGAAAGCAAATTTATCAGTTTGGTAATTGATAATTCTAAGATGTCTGGTCTCAAGAAAAGACTTGGATTATGATTGTCAACTTCCAGAGTCGTAATATGTGTGATAATACAACTGTTTAATTGTAGATACCATGTTTCAAAGGTCATTAGTAAAGAGAGTGCCGCGGAACAGAGTCCTTTGAAGGTCTTTCACACCTTAACCTTCAAAAGCCCGAAAGATCACTTCTTGAATAAAGAAATTGAAAACTGCAATTTCAAGAGGAAGAGATCCCTAAAACCAAGTTATTTACCTCTTTTTAACATCTGACACTTAAATGGCATTTACTGAAGTAACTTTACGGTGAAACAGACATTTCTCTGACTTAGAGTGGGCTGCTGATAGCACTCATAAGGTGCTTTTGAGTGAAACAGGATGAGCTTGAATCTGACTTGTTTCATGCTTGTCAGAGGAGGAACATCTCAGAACTGCTAGTTCCTATCCTGGATCTGATTTTCCCTTTCCACAGTGCTTAGGTTCAAACAATTATGGGTGACTTTTTTGATGTTTATAGAATGGGTGGTACTCCTACACTTTTGTTAACAATGTCTGGAAGGCTCTGTGCTATTTATGCTTATCTCGTGTGTCGGTATCGGAGCACTGTATCATCAGAACTTCAGCAAACAGTCTAGTGAGAGTTGCCCAGATTTGGGTCCGTTGTGTCCCGTGTTGGGTCGTCTTCCCCCTCAAACGCCCAACCCAACCCCAAACCAAAACACCCAGAAGAATCCCAAACAATACCTGCCAAGCAAAACAAACTTTGATGATGTGTACTTGTTACCTCCTTTGTGCCGCTTGAGTACTGAAACTGCTTGTAGCTTGAGTAACTGTTGTCTCTGTTGATGTCTTTTGGCATGAGGCTGCTTCTCTGATCAGCTCTCCTTCAAAAAGCGTAGCACACGTGTCTCCAGAGTGATTTGCCCCAAGAACAGTTAGAAGGAAGAGTGAGGAAAGTCTGACATCCCAGAGGACTCTGGGATTCTGGTGAATAAACGAAGCAAAACATCTTGATAACATTAAGAGAGGACAGGAGGGAAAGGACTCAGACGTCTGAAAGAAATTAGAAATAAGGGGCAAAGGGGGGAAGCTGGGACTGCAATGCTTTACGGAAAGGAGGAATAAAATAAAGGAACGGGCCTTCTCGCATCCGTCTCTGGGCCCGCTCACCCTTCCCTTTATTAAAAGCAAATAGAAGCCTGTCTGAGCCTGCCGCCAGGCTGAGTTGCAGTCCTCGTGTGTGTGGAGGAGTCCGAGGGCGGAGCGGCGAGGGTGCGGCCCGTGCGGCGGTGCGGGCAGGGCTGCTGGGCGGGGCCGGGCGCCAGGGGGCGCGCCGGGGCAGGGCCCTGGGCAGCGCCGGCTGTCGCGGGGCGCTCGGACCGAGCGGCGGCACCGGCGGCCTCGCTCGGCGGGCCTGCGGGCCCGGAACGGGGGCAGCCATCGCTCTTCTAAAGATGGCTGTGAGCAACAAGTGCAAAGGAATAATCTGAATATCTGTGCTGCAGGCACTGAAAGCTAGACCTGGTCTCTTATACTGGCATTAGTGTTTTGACATGGCTGTAGTCATTAGTAATTTGAACTGTCTACATTGTCATTTTAGTGTTCTTTTTTCTAAGTTCTGGGCATCTGATAATGCACTTAAAAGTTAATATTGATAAAAGCTGTGCGGAGACAAAATCCCGTAGTTTGAATTCTGGTTTTCTGTGTTTTGAATTCATCGCTCTTCTGGCTTAGCTCTATCTAGCCCAAGAATATATAGCTGACTTTGGCCATATATTCCTACCAGGAGAGGAAAAGCTTTTAAAATCATGCCTGTTTGTGCCTCAGTCTGATAATATTGTCTGGAGGAGCCAGCTTCTCCAGCTCTACTAATGTTTTTGAGCAACTTTGGTTTTTTTCCCTAAGCCTGTTTAGCATAGTGGTATGAGAGGACCTGTAAGTGGGTATGCAAGACACGGTTTTGCTGCAGGGGGAACCATCTGCATCTGAATGCCACTCGTTCTGCTTAGTTATGGGCTGAATATCAGGACAGGTAACTCACAGGAAAAGTAACTATGAAATTACATTTTTGCCTCTTTATGGATCATTATTTTAAAGCACATACCAAAAATATTGTCTTGGCTCTGTTGTTAAATGGGAACTATTCAGAGCTTAGAATGTGTAGATTATTATGACTGAGTGTATTGGTGTATTATTACATGTCCTAGAAAGATCAGTTCTAAAACATAGATTGAGTGGTATTTTTGACCTTTAAAGTGACAATTTTAAAAGGATCAGTCAAGTGTCTTCTTCTGTTAATGAAGTTATGATGGGAACATCTGGACCTGAAGGGCCTGTTTGAAAGGTCATAGAAGAGACCTATCAGGTAAAGATGTTTGGTTTGATGGGGGGGAAGAGGGGGGTAGTTGTTTGGGTTGTTGGTGTTTTTTGTTCTAATTAAGTAGCCACGTAAGTAAAGCGGCAGCTTCAGCTCTTCATGGTCAGAATGATGTGGTTGTGATAGCTGTAGCTGAGGTAACAACAGCTTCAACCCCTTCCTTATTGGAAAAGAGAAGGTAATAGTAAAACTGGTAGTTTATGAAGATTAAGTGTGTGGAAAGGGAAACTGCATGTTTGGATAGGTGAGACAGTGTAAAGCATCTATGTGTGCCCAATGAAGGACGAGAATCTATTTGGTGTTTCCTGTGTGGCTGTATGTCTTAATTACGACGTGCTGCACAAATGGGACTCAGAATACAGTTTAAAACCTTTGTGTCCTTTTAAAAGGCACTCATCTGCTGCCTGAGAGAAACCTGTGAGCAGTAGGGATGAGATGACCAAGGTAATTCCCACTACAATGAGAAGTTCTGCCATGCTGTTCTGCACCTTCAGACTTTGAGTGGGTACATTTCCGTCACCAAGTAATGTGGAAATTAGTGTCTGAGAGGAGAAGGGGGTGGAAGGGTTGAATAGTCCATAATTGTGTAATTTACAACTGTTACTGTACATAGGCTTGGAAATTCTAAGTCTGGCACTTACTAACTATGCTTAGAAGGTAGTGAATTCTCTAAGTTGTGCGTATTGGTGTCTTTGAATTGCTGCTGCATAGTTTCTTTTCCATTGTTTATTTTGTCTGTCTTGTAGCTTTTGGTAAATATTGTTTCCAGGACTTTGAGGTTAAAAAGTTCAGTAGGACTTGATTTTTAAAAAAGGAAATTTACTGCAGGAAATGTTTGTGTATGGTAGAATAAAAAGTACAGGGGGAATAAAAACCTATCTATTTCACAGTATAAATCTGTTATTAACACTTTGCATATCCAGTTCCTTATCTTAATCTCTCTTAAGAGAAATAGTTATTTGTTACCAGAGGGAACTCTGCAAACTGGAGAATTAAACAGCATTCTGTTGGTGTGATTGGGGCTTTCTTTAGCCTTTCTTAACCTCATTCAGAGAAATCATAAATAAGCCCTGGCCCTTTCTACTTCTGGTGATGAAGCTGCACCTGTTTGGGATTAAAATCATTGTGTATCTTGATGTAGATGCTATTTAACTTGGGATTTGAAAATAGTCTTCTGGTGATGTCGCATAGTTGTTGTTTTTATTATTTAATGGCTTCTTCAACACGTCTCTTATGCTTATCTTTGGGACAGTGCTGGAGCTAGTACAGGTGCTCATGAAGTTTGTCTGATTAAGCTGATCTCTGGCTGTTCATTTCTATTCAGCAGGAATGCCAAAGGTGAGGTAAGGGGTAGGTAACTTCCAAGTTTGAATCCTGGTTGCTTGCATTTTCTGCTCTTCTTGCTAGCAAAAGAACATAAAAGGTTTGTGCAGTCAAGAGATGATACTTGGAGAAGATGAACTTCTCTTAGGCTCTTGTCTTTCTGTAGCCCTAGTACTGAGAATGTTGTGTGGCAGCCCCATGCTTGTAATTCACTTCAGGACTTGTTTGAAGAGTTCGTTCCTAGGTGATAGGAAACCGAGACTGACAGATACCACTACCAAATTGCTATCTCTGATGTGAGCAAATCTCTTTCAAGTGAAGTATGCAGATAGTGTTCTATCTTCTGTTTTCTAGAAAATAGCAATGACTAGAAATATATATTTTTTATGCTGTTAGCTCTGGATGGGAGTAGAAGATCTTCAGATAAAGATTTATTGTTTTGGGTATATTGTTGCAAAAATATTTACATAGATTTGGGTGTATTATTGCAAAAATATTTATATTATGGGCAAAGTGGTCAGCTGCACCACTTAACTTTGGCAAATCCTGGATATTGCCACAATTTCATTTTAAGCACTTCATCTCTGCACCACAGCAAGACAAATTTTACTAGTGGTCATGGACCAGGAAAATGCAGGTGTGTTTTTTTGGGTTTGTTTGGTTTTAATTTACAGTGATAAACTTTTAAGCTAGCTCTTTTGATCTGTTTCATGGTGTAGTAGTCCGGTGGATAAGTTGTCATGATGCACAGGAAGTGTGGTGGTGCATTATACTGTAATAGTAGTGGTAATTAAAGCTAGTGCTGTTGCTGAAGTTAATGCTGTCATACCAGAGCCAAGGTGTGAGAAATTCTTCTATCCTGCCTTATGCTTTTAGGGACTCATCTTGTGGTCCAGTGAATGGTTAAATGGCAGCTTTCTGCTTGTACAAGGGAAGTAATTTGCTCCTGCTCTGAGGAGAATAGGTGTTCAAAAGTAAAAGTTGTGACCTTGCAGAACACAAAATCAACACATCTGGCCCAATTATTGAAGAACACAGATTACTTTCAACTTTTTTCATCCTCTCCCTACCCTTTTTCTTTGCTGAAACTGAGTATTCTGATGATCTCGGTGTGTGACAGTAGTGCAGGAAAAAGTGAAATGGTATTTTGAAGGAAAAAACCGCAAAGAAACCATGAGATATATGAGTTTATTTGTGTTAGAGTACCCTAGTACTCATTAGTTGCAGTAAGATTTCTGATGGCTAAGATTTCTGTAAAGCATCCGGTAGAATGCTGAATAGTTCTTCTGGTGTATTTTGTTATAGTATCTTCTGTGGTTTCTGAGTGAACAAAGGTAGAGATACATTAAATTAGGTTTCCAGTTTCTCTGAAGTGTCATTGGACTGCCAATTTCCTGCACCTTGGTAGTTTTCTTCTGAGATACAGAATAGCATCTTGGTTAATCTGCTTGATGATGTGAGCAAGCACCAAAGCTGTCATTAATCTAAACAGATCTCAACAAGATAATGCAGCATTTTTTCAGAACTTTTTTCTGTTTGGACAGTTCAGTAGTCCAGAAAAAAAATGCATTGAATATGAAATTGAAGTTAATGTGATACTTAACTTGACATAATGTTATGACCAACATGTTCAGAAGTTAATAAAAGTCTTGTGCAGCTGCAGGTTGATTATTTCTGGTGTACTGTGTGAGTAGGCTCAATTGCTTCAAAAACTGATTAGGAATGGAATGACTGCTGAAATGAGTTGTAAATCTGTCTTTGGTCAAATCTGCTGCTTTAATGACCTTATAGCTTCTTCAGATTATTTGGAGTCTATTTTTGAGAATAAAGAAATACCATGATCTCTTGGAGATTCTGTTGCGCTTCAGCAGCTGATTTTAAGTTCATCGTGCTGGAAAATATTCACAATCCAGGAGTTAGAGGAAAATCTGTAGTCAGATATATTTGGGAAATCCTCATACAATCCCTGCTTACCTTTAACATACCAAGATATTTGAGGCAAGACCAAGCTTGCATGCAAACAAATACTGAACTGGCAATAATAGCTGGATAGATACTGTTGACTCATGTCAATCATCTTAAAGTGTTTTGTTACTATCTTATAAAGTGCAATAAGAAAAAGACCTGTTAATTGTTACTGAGTGTTCATTTCATGTTTGTATTTGGAATTTTAGTCTTTTGTTAGTACCAGATAGGCCCTCTGGACAACTGAGTTGAGAAAAATGTGAAGCGCAGAAATTGTTTCTGTTTATATCATACAACTTTGAGATACAAATATGACATTTCAAAGCAGTATCAAGGTCTTTCTTAGTAAAGAGCATGCAAATCCTAAGCATGCTTTTTTCTGTCTTACCTCTTCACTTTCACAATGCCTGTTGTAGTAACAGAGGCTTCCCAAGTTGAAGAAATGTTATGATTGCTCTATTTGGATTGAGCAGAAACTGCTAATTCAGAAGTAGCATCTCAGCAGATTGTTTTGATAACCATCTGTATGTGGTGATGGTGCATTGCAAACTGTTCAAGTAGTATTGCCGGAGTTGGGTTTAGGATTTATTAGAGCTATAAGTAGTAGAGGCCTAAGCAAACAAGTAGGATTTTGAAAATTTGAGAGTTTTCTGATTTTTGCCTTTCTTGCGTTCACTTTGTAACATCATGTAATCTCACAGAGAATGCCAAGACAAGTAGGAATAGGGGTTTTGCAAACGTGGTTGGAAGTATGTAGATACTAAAGAAGTTGTTCCATATCATTAGAGGACGAAATGTTGACCTACCAGGTAGAAAAATAACACAAAGAAATTACAATGTAACATAAATATTTGTTGTTTTGTGTAGTGATGGTGAAACAGCTAGAAGCTTACTTCTTTGGTCACAGGAAAGCAGTCCCTTCCCCCTGTATACTTGAACTTCAAATTAAAACACAAGACCATAATAATGAGTGATTTTTTTTTTAACTCTAGAGGATGCTTGTAATGGGTATTTCCTTCCTAAGAAGAAAACTTGTGTATATTTGCTGAGTAGGTGTAAATGTTTGTACTGTTTCACATAAGCTTTAGTAGTGATCATGGGGGAGAATAGAATGGATTTCTTCTGGGTTTATATGTTTAGTACTCTGATGTCTTCCTGTTCCCTTAGAAAAAAAAAAAAAGATGTGTCCAGTATTAACTGGAAACACCCTGTCTCTCATTTCTCCCTCCTGCTCTCAGAAAGCTACAAAGAAAACTGACAAACCCAGACCAGAGGAGAAGGATGACCTAGATGTAACAGAGATGAGTAATGAAGACCTTCAAGAGCAACTTATGAAGTATGGAGTAAATCCTGGCCCGATTGTAGGTAGGTCAACTGAACTAGTAGATATTAATCTATTTTATCTCTCACTAAACCTCACGTGTGAGTTCTCTAAGTTCCCCTGATACAGTTACTTTTTAGTACTGGTACTGTTGCAATCCTACATAGGAAGGAAATTCCCACATAGGATATTTGCATTGACCTGTTTATGTTGAGAAGACTTGAGGCATTGCAGGTGGGCAAGTCTCCAGTTTGCTTCTCATGTGTTCTAGGCCAGCTGGAGATGTTCCAACTTCTGTTCTGAGCTGTGTAACTATTAGTTAAAGTTCAGTGCTGTAATAATTAGGTCTTCTGATACAGAGGTTTAGATCTGGGCCCACTTTAATAGGAAATACATGTTACATAATAACATAATAGTATTGAGAGCAGAATGAGAACAGGGAACTTCCCTTTCCCTAGAGCATTTCCTACTCACTGCATTGTACAGTAATGTTTTCCTTTGCTGGTGTTTTTTTTTCTCGCCTAGCATTCTGTCCTGTATGCTGGCCTATGTCAGGAGTAGTCCTGACCCCAGCCTAATCTCCTGCCTTGGGCACTCATCTGTGGTATGGGATCAAAGCGCCTTGCCTTTCAGATTGTGCAGTAGCCTAATGGCAAGGGAATTTGATTTCACAACTCTTCAGAAAAAAGTTGTTGTCTGTAGTATGCAGTGCCTTCTGTGGAATGTTCTTGCAATTCTAAGTGGATGGAAATGTCCATGACTGAGCCTGCAGTCCTGTGTGTATTCCAAGTCTTATCTGTAATATTTTCAGTTAGCTGATTCTGCATGCCTTGCCATTCATCTTGTACCTCTTGGATAGTACTCAAGTATGAAAAACTCGAGAACCTATGTAGTCCACTGGAAAGACATTCAAATTTGGTCTAATTTAAAGCCTTTAATTCTTGAAGGGTGTGGGACACTGTTTCTTGATAGGCTGCCATTTCTTTTTAATAGTGATTTCCTCTTATCAGAAAACTTCAAAGGTTGGAATTTTTTTTTCTGCAGCTAGCAGCTCAGGCACCAGTCACCTCTACAGATTTTTGCCAGCAAAGTCCAGATGTGGAAGTATGTGCTAGACTTGATACCTTTTAAACAGCTATCTTCTTAGATCAATCAAGCCGACGCGATGGCTAGATGGCAGCAAGCAGAAAGTTCTGTTATTGCTGCTTTCTTGCACCACCTCTGATGCTTATTGTACTGAATTTGCCGACAAGGCAAAGGCAGGGGCATTAATTCCAGTGGAAGGGAATTAAGAGAATAGTAGTGCAATCTGCATGGAAACTGTTACCCTTGCAATATCAAACTCACTAATTTTTTTTGTGAGGGCATAACAACTTGTATATTGCAGCATATGAAACAAAACATGTAAGAAGCAGGTAAATTCCCTTTTGATAGGTTTTCTTTTTGTGACTTTCAGTGTACAAAGACGTCTAAGTTTATCTAAGAATTCTCTTAAATTGAAAGAGAATTAGAGTTGGGGGGGGTGGGGTGTATATATATATAGAGAGACAATCTAGGCCATACCAACTGATTAAAACTTTATGTTCAGAAATTCTCGAAGAATATGGAACAGGCAAGTTCTATCAGTCAAGTCAGGAAAGATTGAAACTGTATCTTTAGCATGTATCCTTCCTTGTTGTAGCTACTACTAGGAAACTTTATGAGAAAAAGCTTTTGAAACTGATGGAGCAAGGTCCTGAACTGAAGGCACCTGTGCCTCTCCCAGCGATTTCAACTACTGAGAATACCAGACAGAATGGAAACAATGATTCCGACCAGTACAGTGACAATGAAGAAGGTAAGACTTAAGTGGAACTTGCATGGGAACAATTCAGATTATACATCAATATTACTTGCAGTCGAAGTAACCTAAAGAGAGTATGATCTTGCTTTGAGGTGAGGCTGTAAGATACTGCTGTGGGCCATGTGAGTCATATATTTGATCATGCAATACTAGAACAGTGATCCAGGTACCTGTTCTGGGAAAGGAAACCTTTTGCTACTGAACTGGTCCCTGTTATCCATTTTCCCCAGAGGGGAGCCTGTAAATCCAATAGACTGGAGAACTGCATATTGGGTGTTTCAATGTTCTTTGCACTTTATACTTAAGTACTAGTCCAGTTTGTCTTATGGTGCTCACAGTAGTTATTTACTGTGGGATAGTGAATGAATGTTTGTTTGTTAAACTTTTGTACTTTTTTGTTTAATGTCTAGTACTTATGATTCAACCCCTTTTATGCTGTGTTCCTTATGGACTTAGTCGGGGGTGGATTGACTGGTTGGTCCTGGGTGTGGTTTTTGTGATTTTAATACCAAGTTTGTATCGAGGAAGTGTAGTGGTGGGGTATGCGGAACCTAAAACATACTATTGTGCCATTTACAAAAAATAAAACCAGCACAGGTTTTAAAGAACTACTTGAATGGAATGTTAGAAGATGCTTATTTAGTGTGGTTTGGTTTTGGTAGTGGGGTTTTTTTTTGTTTTTACAGGAATTTCCATGGACATGGGACAGAAAGGGTTGAAATACAACTAGTAATTGGATAGATCTCCCTTGCATATTTGGTCTTGTTTTTCAATTTTTATCTCTTACACTTTTGAGACGGAAGGATGTTAGAGATTGATTTATTAGTTTTTGGGACAGCCAAGAGCACCCAGTCACAACTGACAGCTAACTTCTTAAAATTATATATGCTTCATACAATCACTGAACTGTTAACACACTGGGGAAAAAACTCAAACCCAAAATTTCCTTTTTCCTCTGCCAAAAAAAAGCTTTTTATAGATAAATATTAAATATGTTGGTGTAATGCTATTAGAATTCTAGAAAAGCAGTGGAAATAATACATCTTCTTACTGGTGAGATAACTGTTAACCACTCTTCTTTCTACTGCATCCAAAATTGGGTTTTATATAAAAGGACATATTTTAAAGGAGACTAAGCTAACAACTTCAAACAGCATTGACAAGCTTCAAAACCTTTGCTACAATCAAGAGTAGAATGGTACTTTGGTTAAAGGAATTGCAATTTGATACCAGTTTCTAAATGGAACTGCTGAATTGGTCAAGGCTTATCTGAAATGTAGGATTTTTAGCACAAACATAAATACATGGGTCAGTGTTTTAAAATAAGTTTAAGGTTATTCTTCAGAAGTCTTTGTTGTTATACACTCAACAGAGAAATATACCTGTTTCACAGCTTTTTAAGGAAATGGTAACTCATAAGAGTTTTGTTGCCTCTTAAAATGAATTTTTATTAAAATACATTTTGTTTCAAGTAGTACAACAACCAGTAGTGTTATAGAAACTAGTTATATTAAAACTGGTTGCAGATCCGAAGACTGAGCTGAGGCTTGAGAAGAGAGAACCTCTGAAAGCCAGGACGAAGACGCCAGTAGCAGTCAAACAAAAAAGAGTTATTGAACACAACCAGGTATGTTTACTGTAGTGTTATGTGGAACAGCTACTAACTGCAGGTGATGTGCTCACTAAACACCTTACTACATTTAACATCACATTTGACCGAGTGAGCTATGCTGTTTTTTAAAAGTTCTTTTAGAAAGCCTGTTCTAATACAGCATGAAAATCTTGTGAATTAACTATAGTGGCTGTTTTTAGCCTGTCTGATAATTTTCAAAGTTATGGTCTGCTAAAATCTGTTTGTCTGACTTGCCAGCTGCTGTAGCACCTCCTAGAGAAGAATAGTAGGCAATCTTAACATGTTTAGTTTTGGAAATCTGACAGATTTTTAAAGTCACATGGGCTGATGGCTTTCTGTTGGATGTTTGTAATCAACTTGATTTAATAAAATAGTGTCTTCTTAAAAAGAAATTGTTTGGGAAAAGTGGTGTGCGAGTTTTTTGGGTTTTTTAAAGAAGTGTTTTTAAATACATATATATATATATATGGTGAAGTATCTGTAGATACAGGTATGCATTTTAAATACATCTATTTAATGACTGATTTAGATGTAATATGTGAAATAATGTATTTGGGTATATGCCTATATATAGGTGTGTGTATGTGTGTACACACATACACGAGCTATCTATATAGTATTTTTTTCTTCAGCTATGTTTGTAGCAGCAGTACTAGAGTAGACATGAATTTGTTGAAAAGCTTCTCCTATGAAGAAAAAGAATAAATAAGAAGTTTAGATCTCCCTCTATGTACCACTTGTCCTTTACTTATAAATACTGTTCTGCTGTCTTGATGCAAGAGGGATTTTACAGAAGCACCTCTGATTTTCAAACTGCTGAATACAGGGTTTGGTAGTTAATGGCTGATCTGTCCTTGTGATGTGAAAGTGTCACTAAATACCTTGTTCCCCAGGTTAGGATACTTAGAGTCTTTACGGTGTTGTTCATCTGACCAGTAAGTAGTGGAGTTATGCTACAGTAAAGGACTTATATAGAAATATTCAGTGGCTCAGAATCTGACTTGTTAATCCCTTGGTGTTTCTTAGCAGATCCCAGTGACTTTTCTCAGCACTTCGTTAAATGCCAGATGCATGCTATTTAATGTGTGTGTGTGTGCATGTATGTATAAACATGCTTTAGCTATGGATGTCTCTTAAAGCAGGTAAAATGCTGCTATATGACCTGGAGTAATACAACACAGTTATGAAGATCCATAACTAGTTCTGCTTATTTTAAGTTGGGAGTTTTGGGGTACAAGCTGAACAGATTTTACTTCAAAAATTTGAAACACGCACATAGTTCAACGCACCAAACATTCTTTAATTTGTTCAGGCAACTTCTGCTCATGATAGTCTTTATAATGAGCATCTGACTCTTTAGGTCCTTGTATTTTAAGAATTACTTTTTTCAAAATTGTTATTCTGCCAGAAATCCCTGCCAGCTTCAGTGTAATAGAGAGATTTAATTCTGCTGTCAACAAACGAAATTTATAGTCTTCAGGAGCCCACTTACAGAATTAAAGCGATTTAGCGATGTATTTTTGTGGCATTTTAAGTGATGATTTGTTTACTCAGTATTTTGTCATCCAGTTTCAATAAATTAGTATCAGGTCATTACTGTTTTATCTTGCAATCTTGTATGTGCAGTATAGATGCAATATTTTGCAACTTGCGTATTTTAATTACCAGGAGTTAATCAAAGAAATATCAAAGGAATAATCAAAAAATTATTTAATTTCAAAATTGCCCAATTCTTCAGAAACTCTTTAGTTTGCTAAACCTTTGGACTTCTGATTGGTTTTTGTTTTGTTTTTTTTTTAAATACAGCAAACCGACAAAACCATCTAAAAAACCTACAATAAACAGCCCCACCCACCCCCAGTAAAATTTTGCAGCTGCTTGAAGCCAAGAACAACTTAATGCGTTGGCTAGCAAATGTGTGTAGTCATGTATTTTGCTGAGAACAAAACCAGAAGGCGGAGAAGATTTTTTTTTTCTTTCCTCCCCTTCTTCCTTTGGAATTGGATTGTAGGTTTTCAGCTAATATGTCAAGGGACTATGCTTATTCTGCAGAACTATTTCAACTGTTGTGCACTTTGTGGCATTGGCTCAAAGATCGAGGGTCTGAAAAATGGCGAGGCTGAGCTGGTGGGCAGTGTGGTGTGAGCAGACTTGCTAGTTACTTCTAGGTCCTGTGCAGCACTAGTTTTAGACCAGACATACATAGCTGACATGATTCTGTCATTTGGCCTGGCTGGATGTAGCTGTTCTCTTAACAACAGACTGCAAATACATAGATATTTATTAAGCAGACTGCTGCAGAACAAATTGGGTGGGGAGGTTGAGCAGGCGTATAGGTCTTATCAGTCAGTTAGCAGTGGAGGGCTGGATGAACTTGAGCTCAGCTGTTTGCGTTTAATTACCTCCTCATAGTGAAAAGTTGGCTCAAAACCCTAATTTAAGGGGGCACATACCCCCTTCTAATCCAGTAGGTGAATCTAAAGTTGGAGTTCAAAACTGAGCCTGACACCTCATAGTAAATGGCATTGGACAGAAAGAGGCAGGCTAAGCATTCTAAATGTTAAGGAGCAATGTAGAACTACTGTCTCTCCTGAGACTTTGTACAGTGACATTCTGCATGTGCGGTGTTCCCCTACTCTACCCTGTATTTTCCTTGACTACCTGTTTAGTAACTTGGTAAGTGATAGGTGAGGTGAAGTCATAATCTATAGCTCCACTGCTCATGAGTTATTTGATAGTTAAAAGCACATGCTGAAGGCTGCTTGTGCACCACAGCGTAGTAGTTTCTCTGGTTACATACGGAGTGTTGGTGTACCTAACACAAGTGTTACATTTTGATAGGGTTGGAGGCCTGCTTTGTTGACAGTGAGGATAACTGTAACTGTAGACAACAATTTTTATTTCTTTTTTTGTCTGTTGACTGTATTCTACTGAAGTCTGGATGGGTTTTATGCAGTAGATTCTGGTTTTTCCTAGACTTTTCATGTAAGAAAAAGATTGAAACTTGGTACTTAAAACATATGATTGAAGCATCTGAAGAAGAGAGGCAGTTATTAGTGAAGTACTTCTAACTTTACATTAGAAGATAAGTAATCCTAATCAAATAGTCTGGGATGGGGAGCTCTTTCTTACTAGTATGAATGCCTTCCTGCTTTCCTGAGTGGATTGTTTGAGTAGAAAACACTCTGAAATGAGTATTTTTTTCTCTAAGCTTCTAAAAAACACCTCAAATAAAAACTGTATGGGGTTGAGGTGGGGAAGTGTGATTGTAGGTGTCAGGAAGGAAGAGAATGCAGTGTCTGATAAATATTTAGGGAGGGGTTGGAAGATATTTCATCAAAAGTCTGTTTAAATTGTAAAGAATTTTTGTGAATTAGGCTGAGATCTATAATTCTAAACAAAAAATCTGAATCTGTTTGGACCTGAGGTCTGTGCATTTGTTTTATAATGTACTTCAGTGACTTTGGAATGAAGTGAAACACTTGTGCTCCCTCTGCTGGGTATGTAGTAGCTGTAATATAGAATTTTTCATATCTAGCATAGCAGCATAAAGCTGGTCAGCTTCTGGTTTCACTGTACCCTCTCAATTAATAAATACTTTTCAGCCTGTTCTCTTAACACATTGTTTTGGGGCTAATACTGTTCTAGTGAAGTAATTTCCACTATTGAACCTGTAACTGACAGTTGCAGTGTATAACTTTATCCAGCAATGAGTGTAGCTTCCAAAAACTTGGTAATACATCGCTGTATGAGGTGTTAATGTGCAAAGATAGAAGTATTAACAAAGTAGTAATTCTTGTTTTTAAACTTAACCTAATAAAAAAGAAAGTACTGTATGTCATCTAGAAGAAGCAGATCCACATGTCCCTTTCCATGCTGGAATTAGTTTTGAAGGGGATATTTGCTTTGAGCATGAAACTTGCAGTAAAGCATAGGGAATGATCTGCATTTGTTAATGGCTATAAAAGTTTAGTGCTTCATGCTGTAACTTAGATTTGTGAGAGATCTGTGTCAGGCTTGATTGTTCAAACCTGCTGTTATGTGAAAGTTGTTTGTTTCATCCCTGTATCTGGAACTTTTTAAGACCATGGAGTGTCTCCCCTTGACTCCTGTGGCTGAAGATTAATTCCTGTTGAAATGTAGGCTGTGCATTAACTGTTCCCAGCTCTGCTTGAGAGAATAGAACCCTATCTGTGTAGGGAAGGTGATGCTTTTTGCTTACGCTCATAGATTTATTTGTATGCGTGTGTGTGTAGGCAGGAAATATAGTGGACCTGAAAGCATCATGTCTGCTGTCCATGACTTGATGTAACTCCTTGTAGTGTTAGCTCATTCAAGGGCAGTGAGCAAATTAGCAGTTTTTACTGTTGGGCATTATCTGTTCAGTTCTGTATTTGAACAACAGTGTACTCAAATGTAAGTATTACTAATCTAGCTAGCTATTCATTATTGAATGTATTAAGATCCATGTTTTTTTGATTGTAGACATGTTGCTTTTGGAGTTTGCATGCTATTTTGGCTTTTGGTTGTGAGTATCCAATGTTTGGAGCTGGTTTTCATGTATATGATCATGTGTTTGATGCTTGAATAGACCTATTCTCAAGATGAAGTTACTGAGGCTGTCTGGACAAGTGGATCTTCAAAAAGTGGACCTCTGCAGGCATTTTCTAGGGAGACTACAAGAGTGTCAAGAAGAACACCAAGAAAAAGGGTGATGAGAAGCTTTTATAATAGACAAGCTTCTTTTTTTTTTTTTTCTCTCACTCTTAGGGTCCCAGTGGCTCTTTTATTCAACTGTTGTCTTTTGTTTGTTTTAAACAAACAGGTGGAAGCTACAGCACAGTTGCCTATAGATGATGCTGTAATATCAGAAAATACTCCCATAAATGAAACTATAGTGGCTGCAAGCAACAAGACCCTAGTAAATATGCTTAGTAAATACGTTTAATCAATTGTGGTATTCTTCTGTAACATATCTTCACTGACAAAATCATTCTGTTTTGGACAAATAGAAGACTGTCTTAAGGAAAGTAAGACTATTCAGTAGTCTTTGAAACCACATACTCAGTATCTGTTTTAGTACCTAATGCTGTTCACTTTGAGATGGGAATAGGTTGACACCTAGGTCCCATCGAATGACTTTTTTGGGGGGAGGGCTGAAAAGAATCACTTTAAAAGCTTAGAGACTTTCTTAATTTAAGTATATGCAGAATATTTGCTTTTAAGTTTGGCTTTTCTTGTGAACTAAATAGCTTTTGTTTCTAAATGGCTTAAAAGAAACTACTTGGAATGATAAGCAGTGTGTTTCCTGTGCTGATCTTGGAGTATGTGTTACATAACCTTCTTGAGTTAACTTCTAACACGCATATATTCAGTGCACATAAAGGTTTTGTTGTTTGGTTCTGCCACCTTGCCCCTTTCCATTTTGTATTTTGGTGTTTCTGAGTTTGAACAATTTTGAATCTCGGCAGGTTGGCAATAGGGTGCCTGGAAATTTCAAGCATGCAGCTCCTACACTGTCAGTCAGTGAACTCTCAGACATGCCCAGAAGAACACCAAAGAAACCACTGATGACAGCTGAAGTAAATAAATTAAAACTCAGATTGCTCTTGCTTACTCTCTGTGAACAAAATTCTTGTGTGTATGTGCTTATTCCATAGTACAGAGGGGGTGGAGGATGTCATTGCCCAGGTGACACCAGTCAAAATAAACTAGTGTTGTCACATGACATAAAAGAATATAAACTTATTTTTATCTTCTTCTTTCTGATTTGTGTGTGTGTGTGAAAATCTGCTTTTTTCTTTTTTCCTAAGACAAATATGTTTTGATGTGTTATTTCTCCTTGTGCTGCTATTTTTCTGAACAAAGTGTAGATTTTTTTTTTCTGTTAAGTTCTTTGAATAGCTCAAAATAGAGTAGACTTGGGTTATGTCCCTTTGAGCTTGTAAATCAAACACAAATTCTGAAAAAACACAATGTACTTTAGGGCATCAAGTAGTAGGATTACTACGGACCAAATGTCTGAATTAAGAAAGCATCTGTAGATTTCTGTCAGTTATCAAGAAAGAAAATAATTCTTTTACTGTTAACCTATTCTGGCTGTCAAAAATTATATCTCTTGGAGAACTGTCTAAAGCATCTGCAAGTATGTGTAATTGTATTAATGTAATACTGTAATGTTGTGGAATTTTACATTGCAAGATACATGTTCATGTAGCTGTAGATAAAGCTTCTATTAACACTTCGTTTACATTATGACTGCAATGTAGACTTAGTTGTCAAGTAGAAGGTTGTGGGTAAACTTGATGATCTATTTCAAACTGCTGATTTTTTTTTCAGTCAGTATTTTACTGTACTGTGGCATTGTTTATTACAGCAAGAAGAGACAGATTGCCCACATCAGTGCTTTTTAAACTATGTTGGCCACAACCAGTCCTGTGACCTGTTCAACACAGCCATGATAGAGGTGATGGTTAAGTTTTTTTGATCCTCTACATTGTTGGCTGGCAGGCATATAGGATTTATACAACATATTCTTTATCTTAAAGGAAACTGAGGAGATCACTGAATGCTTTAAGACACCAAAAGTGACCGGATGGCTGCCAATAATTAAGGTTAAACAAACTTCTAAAACTCAAGAAGTAAACTTCTTGAATGTCACTGGGTGACTCATTCATTCTTACCAATTGCACATGGTTGTGGTCACTGAGATAGCTATGCAGAAGCTTTTTGTTCTGCTGTCTGTTTGGCCTCTAACTGTGTTTAATTTCCTAGGTGCTGGAGAGAACTACAGAAGAAAGAAGAGTAGAAAGAGATATTCTTAAAGAAATGTTCCCTTATGAAGTATCAACACCTACAGGAATTAGGTATCTCTAAGGTTTATGGGAGCTTTTTTCTCATTTCTTGTAAACCTATTTAAGCTGAGAAATATCTTTTGATTATATTCATAGATTTCTGAGGAACAGTTTTTGCACTCTGGCTCAATGACATTTGTGACAGCCACCTGTTCTTCCTTTCTATGTACATAGATTTGTTACCAAAACAGCCCCCTCTTTATTTGAATTGGAAGAGGGAGAAGAGGGTAGTATTATAGTAGGAATTATTACTGGAGTTTCTGGATGCTAGAAGTTAAATGGAAAGGACTTTTCTGTAGTAATGACTTGCAATATTTAAGTTTTTGGGTAGATACAATTGCTTAGGCTTGCTGTTAAATTAAGGAAAGATCTCCCAGCATATATTTGAGTATTCTTTTGCAAAGCCAGAAAGAACTTTCAGATAGCCTATTTTTACCCTTAAGTGGTAGTCCTGTTGGTTACTCTTAGCATGAATAAAGATGGCATCTAGGAAAGGCTATTACTTGTAGCTTTTGGGGTTTTTTTTGTTTGGGCTTTTTTTTTCCCATCTTTATATTTAAACAAAAATTGAAGCAACCCTCTGGTTATTTAGGCAATTTAAAAAACTGC
The DNA here is from genome assembly GCA_013398015.1 of Oreocharis arfaki. Classification (NCBI taxonomy): domain Eukaryota; kingdom Metazoa; phylum Chordata; class Aves; order Passeriformes; family Paramythiidae; genus Oreocharis; species Oreocharis arfaki. The sequence continues at coordinate 639,906 of VZRR01003991.1, read as the reverse complement.
TTTGTTTAGAGGATATGAGAAGAAGTTTCCCCATGTAAAGATGTGAAATCATCTCCTGTGTTTCCAACATGTTCTATAGCTTCAATTTAAACTGGAATTGCATAAAGTCTTAACCATAAGGAGAATATATAGTACCAGTTACTACTACTGTAGTGTATCTGCTGACCACTTAAATTTGCTCTCTCTTGTTTGGAGGTCTAGTTAAATCCATACCACATTTTTTTTTCTTTTAAATAAAAATCGTATATGTATACTCCTTGTATAAAAGAACTTGGCAGTGTACATGGGGTTTTTTAATCCTTACTGCTTTGTCTTCTGGCTCTGTGTAATGGCTTAGCCACCAGTAGATATTTTATTGGCCAGAGATAATCTTATATTTAGAAATCTCAGCGGGGCTGCAAAGGGATCATTAAAAAAGAAAATAGAGGGAGACGCTTGCTACAGTCTGATTGCCTTTTATGATCCTTTTTTACGTGGATAGGGTGAAGTAGCAACTGAGATTTTTTTTAAAGAGTGTTTGCTTGAACACTGAATTATTAACTTTAACGTGTCTTGAAGCTTGACAGATGATAAAATAGTATTTCAGGTACTGTATTCACCAGAAATAATTCCTAGTTCTTTAATTGTACCAAAGCTTCCCTATGTACTTTGGATTGCTCTTTTAAATATGCAGTATTTCAATTTTCTTTTTTTTTTTTAATTAACAGTGCTAGCTGCCGTAGACCAATCAAAGGAGCTGCAAGCCGGCCCCTAGAGCACAGTGACTTCATAATGGAGGAAAATTACTCTAAGTATGTGCAAAAATACAGTACCTCGGCTGACAGCAAGTCGGAGAAACCACCAGTAAAAAAAGAACGCTCCGTTCCCCTGTGGATAAAAGTTCTTCTCTTTGTTGTTGTTTCAGTCTTCATGTTTTTGGTTTATCAGTCAATGGAAACTAATCAAGGAAATCCTTTCTCTAAATACCTGAATATGGTCACTCGGGGCAGTGCCAAATGAATATCTTTCTGAAAGGCACACCCAATTTGATCTCCTGTTTTTTAATTGTAGAGAACTCTTCTGCCCTCTCATCGGCTCAAGGACTTCTTACAAATAATGTGATTGGAACCTGATAAATTGGATAAATGAAGAAATATTAAATGGACATCGGTAACTTTCTGGACTTTGGACTAGTAGGAGATCACTGCCATAGGAGTACCATTTTTTTAAATCTTTGAACTTTTTGTAGGCTTTATTTTTTTAATGTGGACATCCTTTAAATTCACTTTTGAGAAAATGTATATTTGTTTTTGCAAGAACTTGGAAGCTGAGAAGGGCAAAAATGTAGTAAAATGTGAAGCTGTGTTTTTAAAGCTTTTCCTTTGTACAGAAAAGAAGTTGTACTTCTGTCTCTAGATTATAGTGGAGAAGGATTTTAACAAGGGATAAAGGGAAATGCATTTCTGTATGCATTTTTTTGGTAACAATATAACTGAATTTTATCTCTTAGGATGTAGAGAGAGTACAACAGCAACCTTTTCTGTAGATTACTGTAACTTTTTAGTAAATGTAACTGTAAACCTGTTTGCATTTCTGTAAAAGTCTTAGTATCATATTAGTAACTCTGTTTAAATGTAACTTCATTTAAATGTATCCCTTCATTTTAGTGCTTACTGTGTTGTAGGAGCTGAATACAAATCTAATTGGCAAGAGATGTCTTAGAGGAACTTATTTATTAGTAATATGTGTGGGAAATAAAAACTACATCATAATAATTTGCTACTAAAATACTTTTTTGGGTCAAGATTGTTATCTGAAGCTGTCTAAATTCCAACCTTAGCAGTGGTCTTTTTTCTTTTTTAAAAAAGCGAGGTCTTTCCAACACAGCTTTATGTGATTATCTTCAAATATTCATGTAGAGAAGTATTCTCAAAGTGTGAAAATTCCATATGAAGTTTTATTCTTGTATGAAGAGGGCATTGCTGCATTTTCTGCTACAGTTTCATCTTTTAAGGTGAGATTTACTACTTTCATGCCATTGACTATTCTTCTCAGTGGAAGCATGCTGAAACACTCTCTATTGTGTAACTTGGTTGAGCAGGCAGCTGACTTCACTACTACCAATGAAGAGTGATAAGCAACAATTTTTTTAAAGTGAATGTATACATTTTTGGTGTGCTTAAATCTGCAGCATACAGATGTTCAGTCTTACTGCTTGGTACAAAATTGCAATAAATCATACTACTTATTCTTAAAGTGCTACTTATAAAAAGCTGAGAACATTAGTTAATAGTCAATATCTTTTTACTCTAGGTACAATTATTGTGTAGATTATAGCTATGGGGAAGCTTTACTTTCTGTGGACTTTGGGACAAACATGGTAATTTGTAGCAAAGCAATAGTTTTGGGGTTTTTTTCCTGTTTAATGTTTTTTTTTCCTTCTAAACTGCTTTTTTGAGTAATCCAAATAGCTAAACTTGTGTCCATCCTATAGAGAATTGTAACATAAGACATTCACTTTTGGTGTCAAAAATGGAGAAAAATAAAAATGATTTTAATGTGTGTGGATTTTCCTTATCAAAATAAATGCATTGCTGAACGGCAGCAAAAGCAAGACAAGTGATGTATCAGTGGTGTCATTTTGTGCTGCTGCAGTCTTCCATATTGAAAAAAAAGAACTAAAAAACTGATAATAAACTCAGTTCATGTCACTTGGTGGGAGGAATATTCATCATATTTGCAGTATCAGTGTTTTGCACCATAATCCTTTAGCCTCTGCTAGGCCTTTAGCTTGGATGGGGGGAGAAGATAGTTTTCATTTGTTTTTCAATACTTAAGGAACTTCCTTTTCACTTTAATCAATCTCACACCGATTTGCTGTGTGTTTTAATGTAAAAGATATCTTTCTTTCCTAGTTTCATGAAATACTTTCAGTTGACCTCCTCCAGGGGTACTATTAGCATCATCAAAGAAAAAAAAAAGCGCCACAATCAAAACAAACTGCAAACTGAATTTTGTTGCAATTAAATATTATCATTCTTTCTTTTTTGCACTGTTTTGGAGAATGCTCTCGACTTCAATGTTACTTCACAGATGGTAAAGAGTTTTCTAGATCAGTCCTCAAAGTAACCCACATCTAGTTCAGTTGTAGTTGCTGAAAGAAATAACCTTTTTTATATTTGAGACATTTAAATGGTGTGAGGTAGCCCTGAGACTAGGACCTTTCTCCTGGCCCCAAAGATGAATTTTTTTATGGTATTCTAGAAGTAACACATGTAGTAGTGCTATTAGCTAACTAGTTGTATGTGCTTAAAGCCTTCTAAATATTGGTATATAAGTTATGCTGAAGGATACAATTATACTGTAGTCTTTGTAGCAAGTGGTGAAGCAACAGGAGCTGATGTTCCTTTCTTCTTTTTACATATCCTCACTTCTGTTCCATTAGCTCATCTTGTCTTTTAGACAGAGCCAGCTTAAACTTTCGGAAACAATGACAAAATAGAGCAATTTTATGGACTAGTATCCAAAATCCAGTTGCAAAAATGAGTGGAGTTCTGATATAGTAAGTACTGCTTAAGTCCCTTTTAGGGCAATGGCTACAACAAGCTGGAAGAAAGACCTGGGGAAGTTAATGGGCTTGACAATGTTACTTTGGGTTTGGTGGGTTTTGTTCCCATGATTGGTCATACTGCTCAGAATGCTGTGCTGAAAACCTGGCAGGTCTTGATTTCCTGTCTGAATTGGAGCTAACACACAGCTTGTATTTTTACCCTTAAATTCCATGCTAATCTGTCAACATGCATCCAGTCTCAGGAGCCTGGTATCAGGTTGCGGATCACTAGAGGATTTCACTTGCAGTTTCAAGATTAATCTTATGGTGTCCGATCTATGGTGAGAGTGTGAGAACTTCAGTAGTGTCTAAGACAAGAAATTTTCAAGAAGGATCTTAAATTTAAATTCTGTGCATGTTTTAAGACCTTTATTTGTATTTGCATAGGGAACAGTGTGGAGGAACTTCTCCAAGTCTGCTTGCTAACAGCATGCTCAGAACTGCCCTACAGAATGATTTCAGATCCCTCTAGGCTTTGTGTTTTGCTTTGTTTCCTGTGGCACAAGTTACAAAACTTCAGGGCATAAAAATTCCTGCTAATTACCTTCTCTGCTACTTTTGTGGACAAGATATCTTTTAAAAATATGTTAACTAGTTTGTGCTGAGTCAAAGCAGAAAAGCTGAGTACAAAAAGAATACCTTTAAATAATAGAGCTCCAACAGAAGACTGTTCAGCAGTAAAATTTATATAATTGCAAATGAAGCTGGTAAAATTGTGTGGCATGTCTTGTGTGTGGGTATATTTGGCTTGCTTTGCTATGGCTTAAATAACATATTGGGTGGAATAGGTACAGGGGTGGGTTGTGATGTGTAACTTTAAATTTTGTATTTGCAAAGGTAGGTGTTTCATCATACCCTTAGTTATCTGTTAATATGGCTTTTATTGTATGTTTGGTAAGTCTACTAATCTTTGTCTAAAACTGTCCTTTGACTTGCTTTTCTTTTTCCTGAGGGAGTGTGCCAGGCTGCGTTGCACCAGTGCAACAGCAAGTTACTACAATGGATATGTACATGCACGTGTTCAGACAGCTCGGGGTCTCCAAGCTAGCTGAACTTGGAAAGCAGTCCTAAGGTGCCATAGACACCTGTAAGTACTATGTATATGCTGATATTTTTAAAAAATCCCTCAAGTTTCCTGTTCCACCTCACTTTGCAGTTCTTTGTTAGCACTGTTAGTCTGTGATTAAGACAATGTAACTGCAGTCTTACTTATTTCTTCTTTAGGGAAAAAAAAATTGTGATGTTTAATAGAGATAAAACATGTAATGTGCAAGGAGAATTTAAAAAAAATAAATAAATATTATTAGGTGAGGACAGCCATGGCAGCAATTAATAAGAATATAGGTTTCACTTCTTCCTGTCTTGAGAACGTGTGACTGCTGTTCAGCCTTGGAAGCTTGGATCCTGGTGAAGGAAATGCTGCAAGTTAAGGGTTCCCTTGGCCTGTAAAACCTGATGCATTAATGACTCTAGAATCATGGTCAAGTAGTTCTGGTGTTGAAACAAGGAAAGTATATATAAAATACAAGTTTACAACCCAAGCAGATGCTGCTCTGCTAACCTGGTCATGGTTGTTTCACTATCTCATTGTATATTTTTGAAAACAAGGTCACCTGGAAAACAAGCTCATAAGAGCTTTGATTTTGCTTGCAGGCTTCACCATAATGTCAGAACTGTGAAAAGGTATTGTAAGACAGGAACTAGCCTGCATTTTTGTGATTGTATGCAGTTTGAGGTGAAATTGGGGTGAGAAATGGAATGGGTGTGTGGTGGGTGTTACAACAGATGGATAGATGAAATTAAGAACACTTTGGAGTTGCCAAACTGAAATTTTCCTAATCTCACAAAACTTGAAGAGGTACCGATTAAAAAGATTGATTTAGTTTACAATAGCTCTTTTTACTGTGAATTGGACAGAGGTTGACACTAGAAGGTAACATCTTTCAAGTCTTCACCTATTACTACCAGCAATGTCGCTCAGAAATCAGATTAATCTAGGTGGCTTGAATTATGGGCTATTGCTATTTTATTCCTTCACATCTGGGAAAAGCTGTAGATATTTTCTTTGTAAAAATATATATATTCAACAGGAACATATATTATCCCTGTATTTTCATGGGGCTATCTTAGACTGCTGTTTAATAGCTCTTGTTAATAGTACAGCTGTTAGAAGTCAATTATCAGTTAAAAACCAGTTTGTTCCGGAAAAGTTCCACAGAGTAACTCATAAGCATCTGTATAGTTGTGCACACAAATTGCCATTAGATGTCTGTCAATAAATAGTCATCTGTTCATCCTTTGTAATGGGAAGGAACAGAGGTTTTCTGTATGTTAAAAATTGGAAAAGTCTGCAGGAATTGTAATAATTTATATGCAATTTCAAGATAAGAGCCCACATCTCAATCATGCTTGGAGGTTACTATCTAATTGAAAATAAGTGTCAGTGTTTGGCTTTTAAGTAAAACATTGGTACCAACAATTGTTTAGATGCAAGTGAATAGGGCAGAACAGGTAATGGCAAAATGAGTAATTCTGGCTTGTTTTCATTGCTATCACTGCCAATGAATTGAACAGCACTTTGGGCTCTCAGCTGGTTGCTAAATGAAAGTATTTGAAGAGTGCAAGTTTCATTTGACCCTTTCCTACTGAGCAGCTGGGGTCTAGTTTATTCAAGAGGCACTTAAACAACCCTGATTTCTGTGACAGCTCTATTAGGCACTTCTGTCTGTGTAGGACAGTCTCCCAGGAGAAATAGAGCGAGTAGAGCCAAGGCCTAAGGGCCTTCCTTGGAAGTTCGATAGAAGCTGCCGAGCTGACAAAAGTGGGGTGTTTCTTCAGTGTGCTGCTGGTGGTGTGCTGTTATTTGCCCAGAAGAAAGAGCTGGGATGTTCAGCGCATCTCTCTTGCTTTGCTGGTGTATGTTGTTGCAGAGCACTATAATGGAAGGAATATGATCAAAACTATGAAAAAGCGGAGGTTTTGCCTCTCGGTTACTGGAGAGCTGAACTTGTCTGCGCTAGTCTTGTACTAGGTAAGTCACTAAAATGAGTGAAATCACGCTGTGTTGGAAAAGGCATAGTTTAAGGTAGGTTAGGCCAAGCATGGGCCCTGTGTTAGGTAACATTCTGCTTTTAACAAACCAGTAAGAAACAATTCTGCAAGCAGCTGCAGCCGTTGTAGCATAGCCCACGTCACGATGCCCTGCAACCTTACTCTCCAAAGGTGGACTTCGGCCAGGGAGACTGCACACAGTGCTTTGTCGTAGATCTGACCGTAGATCAGACAGCTTTAGAGAGTGCTGCAGCCAGAGTGTGGTGAGAGGGGCGAGCTTTCTGCTGAGGGAGCTGCATCCTGTGTCTTTATCAGACCCGGAACCTGGGGTGATACTGAGGCCTTTTTAAAACTAATCTTAAAAAATGGGTGCGATGCTAGGGATTGGACTTGATCTTAAACGTGTCTTCCACCCTCAATACTTCTATGATTCGGTGTTAAGTGCTGTAGAACACGGGTCAAGGCCAGCACAGGGAACTCGCTTTCGGGCGTGTCTCTGGTTTGACATTGCCCGGGGCAAGGCTGCGGGAGCACGTGGCGTAGCTGGCAAGCTCCCCGAGTCGGGGGCGATAAGAAAGGAGCAGAAGTTGAAGCGCGGGTGTCAGCGCCGGAGGGCGCGCTCAGACACCGCGAGTAGCGGGCAGCGGCGCGTCTGTGCCCGCGGGGCTGCACCGGGGCTGGACCACTGCTGCCCGCGCTCCCGGGGCGCTGCAGAGCAGGCCCACAGCAGCCGGGGGCCGGGCGAGGCCCCGCCGGGGCGCGGGCGCAGGCGCGGGCGGGAGGGCGGTGGCTGCGCGTGCGCGGCGGTT
>VZRR01003991.1:609858-632418 GCA_013398015.1 Oreocharis arfaki | reverse complement strand
CGGTAGGGCCGCCTGCGGGTGCGGGGCCGGGGCCCGGCAGCCGCGCCGTGGCGGGGCTTCCCGGTCCCACGTCGCTCTGCTCTTCTCACCCTCCTCAGGTCGCCATGTTCTCGTCCATCGCGCCGCTCGCGCGGCACAACCCGTTCTACGCGCCGCACTTCCAGCTGGTGCAGGACGGCGTGAGGAAGCGCCCAGCGGAGCCCGCGGAGGCGCCCGCCACGCGGCGGGGCCTGGCGGCGGCGTCCGCCGACGAAGGTGAGAGCGGGACGGAAGGGCCGCGGCGGGGACGAGGCCAGCGGGCGTCCGGGGCGGCGGTGCTTGCGCTGCCCCCTCCAGCGTGGGCCTGTGCCCGGCGGGGCGGCGCAGGGAGGGTCAGCGCTTAGCGGGGCTCAGCCGGGCCGGGAGGGGCCGGCCCTGGGCCTACGCGCCCACTTGGAGGACGAGGAAGGGCACGGGCGGGGGAGGCGCTGGCAGTGCTTCCGCTCTCCCGGCTGTGTGTGCTGAGGAGCAGGAGGGATCCGGCCTTGCCGCGAAAGGACACGGGAAGGTTCTAGTGCAGAGTAATCACAGAGACCACCATAGATTTTGTCTTGGGGAGCAGAGAGCTCTTCTTCTGGTAATGCAGGGCTCCTGCAGCCTCGTGCACTGAGGTTGTAGGCCCGTACTTCTGTCATCGGTTGAGAAAAGGAGTGAGTGACTGTGGATTCGAAAGACCATCTCTTCCATTCTTTTTGCCTTTTTCTCTTATTTTTTTCGCTAGTTTACTCATAGCTGGGCATCTGAACACTTAAATACATTAGGGGTGCTTGTTGCTGTTCTTTTTTAGTTCTTTTTGTCTTTTTTACTAGTTGTGGGGCATACACCAGATAACTTGGTATTTAAGATACAGGGATGCACTTAAGAGTTAAGTGTAAGATTTCCCCGTATGTTTGCCAGTCACTTTTTTGACTTCCAAAGGTCAGACCTTGATGATACTTGCAGTATCATAGAATGGGTAAGGTTGGAAAGGATCACCGTGAGTCATCATCACAGGTCCAACTTCCCTGTTGAAGTGGGGGGGTCATCCTTGAGCAGATTGCATGGGATTGTGTCCAGATGATTCTTGAATATCTCCAGGAAGGGAGGCTCCACAGCCTCTTTGGACAGCCTGTTTCAGTGTGTGGTCACCACAGTAAAGAAGTTCTTCCTTATATTCAGATAGAACTTCCTGTGTGTCAGTTTCTGCACATTGCCTCTTGTCCTGTTGCTTGGTGCCACTGGGAAGAGCCTGGCTCCATCCTTTTTACACCCTCCTGTCAATACTTACAGACAATGATGAGGTTCCCTTTCAGTGTTTTCTTGAGGTTGAACAGACCCAGCTCCCTCAGCCTTTCCTCATAAGTGAGGTGTTCCAGTCCCCTTATCATCTTTGTTGCCCTTTGCTAGACCCACTCCAGGAGCTCCGTGTCTCTCTTTTACTAAGGGGCCCAGAACTGGATACAGCACTCCAAATGTGGCCTCAGTAGGGCTGAGTAGAGGGACAGTATCACCTCCCTCGACCTGCTGGTAGTGCTCTTCCTAATGCATTACAGGATACCATTGGAGTGGCCTTCTTGGTCACACGGGCACACTGCTGGCTCACGGACAGCTTGCTGTCCAGCAGGACCCCCAGGTCCTGCTCTGCAGAGCCATTTCCAGCAGGTCGGCCCCCAGCTGGTGCTGGTCCATGGGGCTATTCCTCCCCAGGTACAGGACCCTGCATTTGCCTTTGTTCACCTTTAACACAGTTCCTCTCTGCATGCCTCTCCAACCTCTTGAGGTCCATCTGAAGGAATCCACAGTAGTAGGGGTGGATATTAAAATTTTAATTCTTTTAAGCTGTCGATAACTTACAAGCATCTGTCTGGTTTTACTTAAAAAAAAAATTAGGAATTGCATTCAGCAAGCTACCTCTTCTGAAGTACCACGATTATTGAAGCGTTTTAGTGTACTTGCATGAACATTCATATAATACATGAAAGAGAGAGAGAGAGGTTAGGTTTTACAAAGTTTTCAGCAAATTAGTTGCAGCTTTCAGTGTAGTAATCCTGCTGCCAGCTAACTAAAGCCCTAAATCGCTCTTTGGTATGCTAAATATATTCGGTAGGTGCACTTATTTCTTTAAAGCATTATGCTTAATCTTCATCCTGTTTGTAGGCAGTTATGGGCAAAGGTGGCCAGAGTTTTTCAGTCTTTGTAATCTTTTCTGCCGAGTTCATTATTTCACGTGCCAGTTGGTTCTCTGGCTTTTGTGTTGAGAACATAACACATTGCAGAAGATATCTGAAGTTGTACAAGGTCACACAAAGTCAGTACAAACCGCGTGACCTTCTGAGATCAGCTCAGGGCATCAACCACAACGCAGCTCAGAGACCAAGTGTTTTATGACCAGCTCATGGAATTTGTCCTTGTTAACGTGTCAGATGGGAAACAGAGATATGAAGTAGTTACGATGTAGCTGTCTCAACAGAGTAGGCATATTTTTATGCCATATATTTATATTTGAGTAGGTTAAGGGTGTTTGTCTTAAATCAGTGCCTGGGTATGTGAGAATGACTTTCTTCTCCTCTGTACTGCGTGGTCAGCTGGTTCTCTTCTCAGGTTATGGTTTTTAAGAAATTTGACTCTACTTGTGAAATAGAAAGTCCAAGATCATCTGTGGCTCTATTTTCCTAATACTACTGTACCACTACAAACCTAGGCGCCTCTAAAGAGCTCAAGCCTAATTGATGCTGGCTTTCTTAATTACTGTGTTTGAACACCAGGCTTTCAGGTCAGTCTGAATAGCATTGTAATACATCACATACATAAAACTCTACTTCTCTGTGGCTACTATGCAGGTCTGCCCCTGTCAGTTGAGGAGTATGACTTTTTAACAGTAAATTACGTGCAAAAGGTGGTGTGGACAAACAGTTCTGGGATCTGGGCAGTACAGTAGCAGGTACAGGGCTGTTGTGCTGTTGGCCATCAACACAGCTAGACAGAGCTGCCCTGAACAGACCTAGAGTCTGCTCTCTGATTACACCTGCATAGAAAGCCTGGTCTGTGTATATTTAACCAGCCATTCTGGAAAGTCGTAAACAGACTGTTTCTGCTGTCTGCAACTCTGCTAGCATAGCCAGGCTATCTCAGATCTATGTGTAAGTCCCAGACCAGCATATTTACAGTCTTTATCAGTGTTTCAATTAAAAATAGGTTATTCTGATAAATGAATTTTAGCTTTAAGCTTAGGTTCACTATGGCATCTGTGATTTGATATTTATTATTCTAGAATAAAGGAAAACTTTTTATTGTTTTGGTAATTTTTAAGAGTAAGGTGAAAAATGTAAATACAAAATGTAATGTATAATCTGGAACATTTGTGGGAAGGAGTTCCTTTAAAATAGCAAAGTTATGAACTGAATAAGCCTGCTAGTGTTACCTGCTGCTCTGTTGATGCTGTTGAACATCATTGTCAATTTGTCTTGATGTTCATAAAGGAATTAATAACCAGAAAGATTGGGCAAAGAAGCTCTGCATAAGATAGGCTTTTGCTGCCTTTTAGTTTTCATTGGTGTTTCTTGGAGATAGTTCTTATTAAGTTGTAACACTTTAATGTCTATTCCATTACATTGAAGTAACACCAGTAGATTTAGTAGCAAAAGATTAAGCCTTTCTACTTTGGGGAATTTTTTTTACATGGTAAAAAAAAATGGTATTATTTTCTGTATGCTTATTCAGTACATTAGTTCGGCTTTTACTTATACATTTAAAATGTTAAGCATAGTAGTAGAACTGTGCTGTTACTTTATGATTATTTTGTACTGATTATTGTAAATTTGAGTGTTTTCTGTTTGCACTCACTGATACCTCTAGCTTCTTCAGAAATGAAAGAAGAAAATGGATTCTTTTTTTCCAGCTCCAGTAAATTTGCTCTATAGGAATATGTGAAAATTAATAACTTGTTGTTTTAAGATTGGATGGTTTTATACACAGTATATACGCTGTATGGAACAGTGAATACGAAGTGTCCCTTGATTAAATGTGATTTGAAAGATTCTTTAATGAACCTTGTGTATGAGCATTCAATGGGATGATAAATAGCAATGGGCAGTTTCATCGAACAAGCTGTATGCATGTAAGATTCTGTATTTGAAAGAAAATTTTTTTAAAATCTCTATAAATAATCTGAAAAATACCTGAAAATATATCTGCGTATCTCCAACAGTGATATTGTAGATTTTTATAGTCTCTACTTAAAGACAGAAGTTAAGCTGTCATAAAATATTTAACAGAAGAAGCTTTGTCTTTTGAGTACTAGAGGAATACTGTTCTTCCTTAATTCCTGGATATAAGAAATTGTTGGTTATTGCAATTTTGAGTCATAATTTCTGCTAGTAACTTCCGGGATTTATTTTATATAGTTTAAGTGTGCTTCACTGTTTCTTCCTTTGCTTATTTAAAGGGACAAATTCAATTTAGAAGGCTTAGAATCAAATCTTGACAGTCCAAACTGTTTTAATTTGAAGCAGAAGAATTATTTTTCATTATAACACTATGTAGTCAAATAATACAGCATGGGAGATTATTTCAGTTTAATACTTCTGGGAAAGTAGCACTTAGTTTTGTTTTGTTTCTGATCATTGTTACCATTTATGATTGATCATGTATGTGTAATTTTTTCCGATTGACTAGAATACAGCTGTGCATATGGCTCAAACAGATTCTTTGTGCTTTGTGGCCTTGGTGGGATTATTAGCTGTGGAACAACACATACGGCACTGGTTCCTCTAGACCTGGTTAAATGCAGAATGCAGGTTTGTTCTGCATGTTGGTATGTGATGACAGAGCATGTTTAGTGTGGTATATTTAATTACTAATGAATTGGAGGCATAAACTATACCTAGGACATCACTGTCCAGCAGTGCATGGAGTTTGTATAAAAGCATGGTGTGTCTTTATTTTTTGCTGCAGAATACAGCTGTGAATATGGCTCGCTCAAGTTTTATGCTCTCTGTGGCGTTGGTGGGGTCCTAAGTTGTGGCCTGACACACACTGGTGTCGTACCTCTGGATTTAGTGAAATGTCGTATGCAGGTTTGTATAAACTTCAGTATTTCTTGAACTTTCATTTTCTATCTAGCCAGCATATTAAGAGTTTGCGTCAGGGATGCAGTCTTTTGTGGATGACAAGAAGCAAGTAAACTTGAATGCTGCTTTATCAAATCTACTACTGTAAGACTAGCAAAATACCACTTTCAAGAGAAGTAAAGGTATTAAGGATAATCTGAATGGATTTTTTTTTGACAGCATTTAAGGCATGTTTAACTGACTATATTTGCCGAAAGGCACCTACCACAATGTTACTCTGCTGGCTGGTTGGCTGTCCAGCCTTATTACAGTGCTTTTGGAGTAAGGAAGTAGTATCTTTTGGATCTACATTTTTTAGCCTGGAGTGACATGCATGTGTAATTTGATCCATTAACACTGTGGATATCAATGCATGGCTTATGGGTTGGATATTTTCTGATGATGCCAAATTGAGTAGAGTGGCTAAAACGTGATTCAGTATCAGGAAGGCCATTGGTGCTTGTGACTGCTTTCCTTGAAGTGGTTTTTGATTAAGCTGAAAGGAGCCTCATTGCATTGCACTTTCGATGAATTAAAGTCATCTCGTGAACAGCCATGGATGAAAACATACTAATGGATTTATTCAGGCAAATCTGCAAGAATGAAGCAAATTAAAACACACTTGTATATTTCTGGAAATACAGTGGTTAATGATTTCCCTGTTGCATAGGCTGACACTGATTATAAAAATGGCCAGTTTGTAATTATAGAACACCTGAAATTAGGAAGGAACTATGAGTTAGTGAGATCTCCTAATCTCACACTAGGAGTATGCATGTGCTGTTCTTCAAAATTGTGTTCTTTTGAATGTCCTTCATTTAACAATGTTTACCAGAGAGGCTTTTCCATATTCTTGAGAGCGCCTGAAATTCTGTTCTCAGACTAGGAAATCTGTAACACATCACACATGCTCAGTGTGGGCTACCAGTTCTGGTTTATTACATTGTAAGGGTGGTGATACTGCCCCTTCACTCTCCAGCACTTAATGGTAGGTTCATGACGAGGGGGGTTCCATGTGGATTCCAGGTGTGATCTTGTAAAACCTGTCAGCATTTATCTCTTTACAGATCCAGTACAGAGCATGTTACTAATCCTTCCTAAGTTCTCCAGGAAGAAACCTGTTGCCTGCCCTCTCATGTCTTTTTAAGAAGAGGTCACCTTTGCCATGGTTTAACTGAGACCAGGACACCTGTTACACACCTAATAACTAAGCATGGGTCTGACTTGAACATAGTCTCATTTTACAGTGCCCGATTAAAAATCCAGTTTTCTAAAATTATGTCTCTTTTTAAAATTGACATATTTAGGTGAACTAGATCTCAAGTATCTTGCTGTTAGACTGCATGACAAAATACCAGTCAGTGCAGGTTGGCATGCATGTCCCATAGCTCTTTCTGAAAGCTTTGATTAGCTTCCAGTTTGGTGTCTTCCTTCTTATCCTCTGAGGAACTGTTGGATGATGTCAAGTATGAAAAGTCACAGTGGAACGTGACTTACTTACCTGTTAAAAAATTTCTGCTAAATTACTTCCTTTCACCTGAAGCAAAATTATTCAAGTCAGTCTTTTTCAAAATTCTGCTAAGTTAATAAAATCTCACTCAGAATTTTGTGGGCAGAAAACGATTTGTGTGTAGCCTTTATTGCCAAGTCGAAGTTCAAGTGCAGGGGTTTTTAAGTACTCTTTGATCTGCTTAGCTCCATCTGTCTTTGTCTGACTATGTGGTGAGATCACACAGGAGAAACAACTGCATGATTCTCTGATTCGTAGTCAGGTGAATCCTTAGGTTTCTGGCAATGCTTGGGTGTACACAGGTATAGTGTGTAAAGTTGATGAGACTGCTGACGGGACCCATTAAATTTTTAAAAAATCTGATCTATACATAGTTGCACCAGTACACCACTGACAGTGTTAAAACAGGGATTTCAGTAAATCTTTTCATTACAGTCACATTGTTAATTTGGAGAATTAAAGTAAAACAAAATTCAGTTCGGTGGTTTCTGAGTTTTGAGGAACATACTGGCTGTTAAAATAGGTCAGGGTTTGAGATTAGCAAGCAATCATTACGGTTACATTCATGTAACTTTGTGGTGAGTACATTATCTGTCCAGGGAATTACAGGAAGCCAGCTCTCCGACGAATTTAAAACCTAAAAATTTTGGATGGAGGTGTGAAAAGGAAGATAGTAAGCTATATCAAACATTTAACTGCCTATTCTGTTTAGGTTGATCCACAAAAATACAAGAGCATCTTCAATGGGTTTTCAGTGACAATCAATGAAGATGGTGTTCGTGGCTTGGCTAAGGGATGGGCTCCAACCTTTATTGGCTATTCCATGCAAGGGCTTTGTAAATTTGGTTTCTATGAAGTTTTCAAAATCCTGTATGGCAACATGCTGGGAGAGGTAAGCCTTAAATGTTTTATGTAAAGCTATATGTCTGCAGCATAACAGTATTAGTGATAAGGGGTAATCACAAAAGCATGGTTTATTAATAAAAATTTGTGTTTAAATTCCTTTCAGGAAAATGCCTATTTGTGGCGTACTTCACTATATTTAGCTGCATCTGCCAGTGCAGAGTTTTTTGCTGACATTGCTCTGGCTCCAATGGAAGCTGCTAAAGTTCGTATTCAGACACAGCCTGGATATGCGAACACTCTACGGCAGGCTTTACCCAAAATGTTTGCAGAAGAAGGCATCTGGGCGTAAGCATCTCTTCATTTTCATTGAAGTTTTTGATGTTCAGTACATTTTGTTAATGAAGAACTGGTGCCATAACTAATTCTGGCCTTAGTTTGTAATACTTTTTGGTCTTTGTATTTCAAGATAACACACTTCAGGGAATCTGTGCTGAACTGGCTGTTATTTCCACATGCTCCTTAGATCCATCTTTGTGAGTATCTTTGTGCTGAGTTCTGCTGGATAACTTCAGTTTCTAGCAGTTCCAGTCAGAGATACTCAGCAACTTTCTGGTTGTACAGTCAAAGATGCTTGAGTCATTGGCATGTGAGAGTAATATAACTGCATGTTAGCTTTCTGTTCTGATAGAAGTGGCTGTAGATGTACAGGTCATGTCTCACTATCAGGACTTGGCTGGTATGCAGACATTAGCCTTACTGTACTGGTAGTATCAGTACTACATTGCTGCAGTGCATTGTAATCTGAAAAGTGGCTATAGGAACTGCTGTGCAGCCTGGGGATCAGGAGAATTTCAATTTGTGTTGCTGTTTTAAGGTAGTACTCGGGAATTAGTGTAGCTCAAATTTCAGTAGGTATTCACAACATTACAGGGTCAGTATGTAGAACTTGTATTCTTGATAGCAGCAATAAAGAAGCTATTTTATTTCAGGTTAGGAATATACCTTAAATACTGAAGAAAATGAAACTGAGTTTGTCTCTTCTCTGATTAAGTTTCTATAAAGGTGTTGCTCCACTATGGATGAGGCAGATTCCGTACACAATGATGAAATTTGCCTGCTTTGAACGTACTGTTGAAGCTCTCTACAAGTACGTCGTTCCCAAGCCACGAAATGAATGTACAAAAGGAGAACAGCTGGTAGTCACATTTGTTGCAGGCTATATTGGTAAGGAGTCTCTAAGTCCTACACGTCATAAATGGGTTAATACAGCTCTAGAGATGCGTTGCTTTCAGAATATTAAGCAGATGTTACTAACATGGGAGAAGTTACTTGGATCTTTAAAATATGCAGGGGAAATAACTGCAATCAGTCTGTTAGGGGAAAATGGGTCTGTAATAGGACACTGCTCTTAACTGCTCATATATATTACCAATGTTGATGGCCAGATTTAGAAACTGCAGCTGATTTAAGTGAAAACTTGCATATTTGTCAGTCTTGGGAAGGTAAGAGAAGTTTGGATAAAAAGGGAATTTTGAATATCCAAAGATTCAGAAGTTTTCTTCTGGTTGTTTTCTTCTATTCAGAAGTTTCAGCTGGTTGTACTTAATGTACACAGTAATGCTACAGCTGAAACACCACAGAACTAATGTCAAATTATTCTTTCAGCTGGTGTGTTCTGTGCAATTGTTTCCCATCCTGCTGACTCTGTGGTGTCTGTGTTGAACAAAGAGAAGGGCAGCTCAGCTTCACAGGTTCTTATGAGGCTTGGATTCAAAGGTACATTCTTACTTTCATGTATTTTGGATCAAGAGTTTTTGGTGTTTTGGGGACGATTTCTGGTTTTTGTGCCATTTTATGCTGCTCATGCTTTATGGTTTCCTCTCCAGGTGTATGGAAAGGTCTGTTTGCTCGTATCATTATGATTGGTACCCTGACTGCACTACAGTGGTTCATCTACGATTCTGTCAAGGTTTATTTCAGACTTCCTCGCCCACCTCCACCTGAAATGCCAGAATCTCTGAAGAAGAAGCTTGGTCTAACTGAATAGACAACTCATGGACTGGCTGCTGGCTATCCCAGTGATGAGTTTCATGAAACTTTTATATATTTGACTATGTAGAAAAGAAACTCTATACAATGTCATTATTGGTTGTGCCCTCATCTCACATGAGGGTTTAAATTCTACCACTGTCATTGCCTGAAATAAATGAGAAACAGAGTGCTTAGTGTCTGTTTACTACTGCATATGTAAGCTTCATTTCATAGTAGCAAATACCTCAAATACTCTCCTGGCTTCCCCCTCTGCCCCCCCCCCAAATTTTTTAAAAATTACCCTATTCCACACTTCAGAAACTAGAAAAACGTTACTCTTCCACTTAAAAAACAAAATTAGGCTTTCACTATTTCCGGAGAAGTGCCAAGAACCTGTCCTTGCAGAACTGCAGAATCTTAACTGCAGTTGTGTGCACTTTGAGCCCACTGATCATTTGCCTGTAGTAAGCTGTTACTGTAGAACAGCTGAACTCCTGACTGGCTGAGACTCGAGTCTGATTGGGCATCCTGGTCATGATATCAGTGTTCCCTGCAGAGATAAAAGGAACCTTATGCATACTAGAGCTGTTTCTGCCTTGGGATGGTCATCCCAACTTCTGCTTACTTGACTAATTTCTGCTTCTGCTGGCTTTGAACCACACCAAAGAATTTGGCCCTTCTGGTTGTCCTGTGGAATTAAACAGTAGTTGCTACCTCTTAACTAGAGAAAAGCTGATGTTAAAGATTTTCAAATATATTTGACTATTCACGGCACTCCTCAGCTTTACAGTAAAATAAAAATGGCTTGTTTTTTGTTCTCTAGAGTTTAAAAAACTTGCCAGCTTTTCCCTACATTTGCTACAGCTGTAGTTTTTTATTTCATTTTTTTTTTCTGAATTAGTTTAATACTGAATTATGGTTGAACCATGTATTTCTGCAGCATGAGGAGCCATACCAGGTTTTTTGGACCTTGATGTGAAGAAATACATGCTCCTCGGCACACAGGAGACAATTAAAGCAATGTTAAGGTATTTATTTTTGAACTTCTTTCTCAAGTCTTTTAGTGAAGGATGATTGTGCTGCCTTCTGTATTTCACCTGTTCAATAACCCACAGTTGGTAATCACTACATCCTGTCCAGTTCTACTTTGCTCACAAAGTAGAGCTGGAGCTGACGTGGTTTTTGTGCAAAACTGTGGATATGCTGCCTTACAGCATGTGAGCTGTTGATACTGAACTTAGCTTGGCACTCACATATGTTATACTGCTTCTTCCTCTTTACTTGGCTTCTTCAGAGCCAAAAGGACAAATCCTGCAGGTGCCATTGGAATAGCATAAATGTACTGACTGCTGCATCTTGCTGGAGTCGGATGTGCCCGCTATTGTAGCATTGGAGCTTCTCACCCCCTGGGAAAACCCTCCAACTTCCAAGATTTTGAATGATTATGCTAAATAAGAAAGCTGGGCCTTATTTTAAACTGTTGCCTTTTGGAATGTGGAATAAAAGCTAAAACTACACCATTTCCCTGTCACCATGACAGTAATAAAGGCACTCGTAGAGCGGCTGGTATCTGCCTGCATTACACAGCAAAGTCAAATACCCTAAGTCTAAATAAAATATTTGTACAAGTACTTTGTAGTTGAATTAAAATTATTTAATGCTAAAAGTATGTAAACCTTGTTTCCCCATTGTGAATGGGAAGCTTTGAAATTATATGAGTCATTAAATGCTTGTAAGAGCTTCCTTGGAGAAGAGCGTTTACTATGACTTGATCTTGTATCAAGACTATTGATGTTAAATCACCTTTTGAAATTGTGTTTATGGTGCATCTTGCTAGGCAAAACTGTCACTTATGTACTGGATATCAGTTTCTTTAGAGGAATGTTTTAACTCAGTAGATTTTTCTTTGTTTGCTGAAAGTTCCTTCTAATCCTGGGGAAAGTGAAGCACTTCTGTCAAATTTTAAGGCTGGCAGAAGAGTGAAACAACTTTGGCTCATGAAGTGAGGTAGTCTGTCAAGCAAGCTAGTGCTGTGCTAAATTTCTCAAGTCTATCACTCTATATGTGGAGCAAAATCGCACAATTTTTCTCTAGGATTGAGTCAATGTTGCAGAGCTGTTAGAAATATGTACAATAATAGAATCTTAAGTCCATCTCCTCATTGCTCAAGGGTAGACCTAAAACTATGTTTTAAAGATGCTCAGATAATTTTATCAAGGTAGATCTGAGATAAGACTACAAGGAGCAGCCAGCAGTTCTCCTGTAACTGAGAAAGGGAAAATACACTTAGTGCTCCTTCCAGTGTTATGTTTCAGTGGAAAACCTAAGAGGGGGGGAGACTTGCCTTGCAGCTGCCACTTTCATTGACATTCAGCTGTAGGATTGTTCAGATGCGTGTTAGGAAAGGGTGTTGCTTGAAGGGTCACCTGCTGGTATTTTAAATAAGCTTCAGTGGGGAAAATGTAGTATTAAAATGCATTTTAAAGGTCAGCTTTGTCATTGATAACTGCTTTGTGCATAATGCCTGGTACATTTTCCAAAGGTTGAGATAGAGCAGTGGTGCTTTTGATGGATTTGCACTTCCATTGCAAGGGAAGTCCTGTATCAAAAAAGGGTACCCCAGTTTGAACTTGGATAACTCTAGACCCATCACTAAACCCCAAAGTGCTCTGTATGGATTATGTATATGCTGCTTGTGTATATTTTATGGAGGAAACATCCTTTCTTGCTGGTTTTGGAGCTGAGATGAGCTTTCTGGTTTAAAGCATACCACATATATAAATTTGGAATAACAACTGCATTCGCACACGATGTTTGTTATCAGGTTGTACTACAAGATGAAATGTGCTGACACTTGCTGATACTCGCGGAAATGTCTGTTGCATATCATTTTAAAATGGGCTGTAATAATACAAATAGTTGTAACTCATTTACATTTCTACATAGAAATGATGTAGTTCACAGTGAAAACAATAAACATCCTGCTTTTTTATAGCAAATACGAGTACCTTGGGTAGATGAGCTTAATAGCTGCATGGCCTTGTTACAGAGTACAATTTTTCTAACTCAGTGCTGGGGAGAAAGAGACTGCTATCAGGAAATTCTTGGCTGAGCAGACATTCTGGTGTCTAAAAGTAGATTTTAATATTTTGGGATTACTTTGCTCATGTAATTTTTCATCACTGATCACTTAATGCTGTTGCTGGCTTTTGGGTTGTTTTTTTCCTTTCAAGTTGCTGTCAAGAATATTAATTGGCCAGTTTTGTACCTAAAAACTAAATTTAAAGCGAAGATGGCCTGAAGATCACTACAGGCTGGGCTCCATGGGATGATCTGTTTTAAGTAGCATGGCTGTAATTTTCATTATTACCTGAATCTCTCAATCATTTGATAAAATTGCAGAGTATCACTGCATGACTGTAGAAATGAACTAAGGGGTTGTAGTTTTACTGAGCTGATACTCTCCCCACCACTGACAGTACTAAAACAAGGAGGTATGGTTACCAGTCTGCTTTAAATTTTAAAAAAATACCTCGCTCTCTGCTCACCTTTTCCACTGTAGGAAGAGCTCTCTGCTTCCCTCCTTAGAGCAGTCTAATCACAAAGCTACTATAAAACTTCTATTTTTTAATACAGTGGAGATGTGTGCTTGAAGAGCAAACAGAGATTTGTAATAGCTGTGCTGATTATGGGAGAATTTCTGATCGCTCGCCTTACTGCCGAGGTCAGTACGGTGGCGTGACAATTTTAGATAATGTTTATTCTAAAATATTTTTTCCAAGTGAACTTTACCTTTGTGACTTAATTCTTTTGTCTTGCTTGCAGCAAGAAAAGTTTCTGGAAGGATTATAATGCTTTAGACCTGCACTTCCTGGGAAAGAAGGGTGGGAAGTCTGCATATGTCTAAAGGGAAAGGGAAATGAGTGGTCCTGTAACATGTTTTGCATGATTAACTTCCCTTGGAGACCATGCACAGGACTGTACACTCAGCTTTTCACTGGGAGATGTGTTCTAGAATTTGGAGGTTGTAAGTGAAATCCACAGTTGTTTATCCTGGCTTGTTTTCTGGTTACTGTTCCAAGGAGAGAGAAGACTCTTTTCATGCAGACAGACCTTTCTGCTGTGTCAAGGCTGCTCAGATTAACTGTGCAGCTGGAATGTATTTTCCACATCACTTGTGTCAATGTTGCTCTACTGGTTCTCCAGTTCTGTCCCTCCAGATTCTTACTGGCTGTGGCTACTGACCACAAATGATGCATTCATAAAACTGAAAGCAAAGTAAATAAAATTCCTGTAGCCCTTGTTGCCTTTAATCCACAATGTATTTATCAGGTAACCCTCAAACTACTAAAGTGTATGTGCCATGTGTACATACACTGTTTCAGGTATGATATGTTATGCATGCTTTAGCATGGCTGTTCTGTATTTTTTCTGTCTCCTTCAAATGCCATTTGGTTATTTTCAGGGGCTCACTTAAGAACTCTGTGGAAGAGCAGCAGGACAAGGGTTGGAAAACTTGTCTTTTGACAGGTTATTCTTGCTGTCTGTCAGTTAGACTGAAAAGGGGTAGAAGAAAGGAGGTGTTTTCCTCTATACCAAAAAGAGGAAAACTTTAAGCAGAGTATTTGAGGCTGACTGTGGGCAACGAAGCAAAGAAGGTACAAAAGACCAGCAACATGAAGCAGACCAAAAGATATGGAATGCTGAATGAGGAGGAGAATAGCAAGGGAGAGGAATGCTTTTCTCTTCCATACAATCAAGAGTCTAGTAGTTGCAAGATGTTCAGGTATGGCCAACTGAGAAGTTATAAAGGCCTTACTGTATACTTTTATGTCTTGATATAAATTCATTTACAGGGATTTTCTGAATTGCTGCATCGCTTCTAACTGATCTTTATAGTAGCTTTTATTCCTATTTAATGCACTTCCCTCCCCTACCTTCCTCTGCTAAAACCATTCCCACTATCTTGTGAGCCTACTTCATTTTCAAGTGTCTCAGATCTGTTGTTCTTCAGCACCGAAATAGTCCCAGTAGTTCAGAGCAGTAGCCTTTTGGGACATAAGCAGCTTCTTTTTCCTAATTCTGCTGCTCACTATCGTATTTTACAGACTAAGAAATAATAAATGAATAACACTGTTAGGATTCCTGAGCAGACACTGTGACACTGGGACAAAGCCATCAGCAGCATCAGTAGGTCTTTCAGAGCATTGTTCCTATAGAGAGTTCAGTGTTTTAAAGAACAGAACCTCACTACACTGAGTAATTTTGATTTACTATTACAAAGTCTCACACAAAGCCTTATACCAATTATTCCATCTAAATGTGTGACAAACGTTTTGCAAGGCATCAGCAATATTTCCGAGCATTTCTTGCTTTGCTGCATTTACCTTGTTAAATATTATTTTAAAAAGAAACTAGATTACAAAAATCATAGAGTGAATTTGAGACTAAGTGCTACTGCTGTTTGACTACCTCTTGTTTAGCTGGAAACCACAATTTTATTCCTTTGGAGCAGGAAAGCAAAACTGGACATCTGCCATTCTTGAGTCCTGCTTTCTTCATGAAAGCAAACTCTTAAGCTAAGAACATGATTTTATGCTTTAACACTGCTTTATTGTACAAAACAATGCTATTAAATAGAGCATCTGTCATTCTTCAGAAAGACAAATACATGCAGAGAGATATGTTTTTTGTTCACATTATTATTTCTGTTGAAATAAGTATAACTTTTTCTTGTCCTTTTCAAGGGAATAGGACAAATTTCAGGTTTAGGTGTGCTTCTAAATGAAGCCTTTAAATATTGTCCGTCTTCTCAGTACTACACGCGATGGGTTAACAGTCCTCAAACACTATTCTTCAGGCCGTGGCCTTTCAGTGATCAATTAATGTCTGAAATCTTGGTTATTTCATCTTTCACATCCTTAATCTCAGTTTGAACTCTTGTTAGATTGGCCAATTTCTCATTCAGTAAAGCAATTTCCTTCTCCCGTCGTAGCACCTCCTCCACTAATCTTCCTATTCTCAGTGTTAGGTCATTTATTAAGGGCTCCAAGATGGCAAACTCCTTTTTAACTTGGTACATCTTGGGTTTTAAATCATTTGCAAATGTAACTGTCTTCAGAACTTTTGCTCTGTCACCTTCAAGATTCAAAAGTCTATTGGAATGCTTGTTAAAATCACTCCTTAAGTCAGACAGCGCTGTCTTAATTTGCTCGATTTTCTTTGCGTTACTGGATGCCAGGCTTTGTATTTTTGTACTTCGGTCGATGCTGCTGGTAAGGAGGTCGCCTATGTTTTTTACTGTTGCCTTTTCACCTTTCTCTACTTTATCTTCTAGTGTTTGCAAAGAATCTGTCAGTGCAGTCACTTCTGAGACCAGGCCTGAAATGCGCCTTACGTCAGTTTTTACTGTCACAATTGTCAGTGTTATGTTTTTTGCTACAGAAGCTGCATTCTGTTCAGCGCTTGAAACTGCATGAAAAAGGCTTGTTAAGTTCTTCTCCAGTTCTTCTTGTTTTTTAATTACGCTGCTAGACCATGTTTTCATTGTATAAATATCTTCCTGCAGATTTTTAGTGTGAGAAATTATTTGAAGATCTTCCAGCTGTTTCATTAAGTTCCAAGTCTTTTCACACTAGAGGGATACAAAAATATTTCTAGCTTAACAACTCAATGTAAAAATTCAAGCTATACTTTAATGATGAAATACCTTACTATTCTGATGTTGACTTTGACTGCAAAGTCTCTTCTGTTATAATACAACCAATTTTTTTTTCTTGTCAGTATACATAACAAATGTTAGTGCTTCTTCTATAACAAAAAATTACAAGAAGGTGCTATATGACTTTCCAAGGTGACCTCTGGAAACACAGGTCATCAAATGGAATCTTCTTCCATATATAGGAATTTTTAAGTCTCCATACAAGCTATTTTAGTGAAGGAAAACTCATGCTACTGCTGGATTTTTGTCTTGATTTTCTAGTTAACTCTTTTATTTTTATTTTCTTATGATTGGTTCTTTGTTTTCAAATTTGAGAGGAAAAAAGGAAGTTACCTGAGTGATACTATCCTGTTCAATCCCCAGTAAGTCAGGGTAGAACTTGGAGAGAAAAAAACCCACCAAGCAGGCAAACTGAAACACATTCTAAGAGGCTATTAGTTTCATATTAATCCTTTTCTGGACACTAATAGTAAAAATATCATCACAGAAACAAATATTTTTAACTCTTCAATAGTGCTGGTCATTCCTCAATAGCTCAGAAGTATTTGCTCAAAAGCAAAAGACCAAAATTTAGGTTGTGGAAAGTTGTGCTTGTTTCCTACTTAATGCCCCTTAATGATGAGGATTTCATGTTGAATCTCCTGTCTATTCAGCTTTCAGTAGGCTTGAGGTTGATGAAAGACATTAGACTAGGGGTCATGCCACTGGCAATGTAGCCACCCTGCCCCAAAAAGATACGAAGTAGAAACTCTAGAGCTGGAATACACTTGTGAAAAGTATTTAAAAAACATTTATTTATATAACAGTTTTTCCTAATACGACATGGAACAATTAAGTATTTACTCTGTACCCTTTCTGGAGGAGCAGTTTATTTTGAATTAGATTATGCACCAGGATAGGGAAATTCACTACAATATATTTTTGATTATGGCTGTAAACAGAAATTTATACATAAGCAATAATGATATGAAACCAGCACAGCTTTATAACATTGAGAAACACTGGTTTCATAGTCTCTTGAATGGGCAGTGTTACCTGTTTAGCGAAGATTGCAGTGGAGTTCTACAATGTCCAAACCCAGAATAATTTAAATTCTGGGTCTGATTAAGTCATAAATGTTGTGAGTTCATACTGTTTCTCCTAAGCAATCTCCTTTCCTGAGAAATACAAAATTATCAAGACAATAAGTCTGCAGACGATTTATGTTGTCCCTGAGGTCCAAATTTCAATAAACAACTATCAGGCCTATTAGTTGGTACTACATCATATGCAAGTAGGTCTATGGATAAACTGGACATTCTCTGCCCCCAAGCACGTAACTCCACTGATTTCATTAATTACTTTTGCAGCTCTTGGTTCAGCAAACTTCAGGAAATAACATCAGTGACACTGTTAATTTTTTTTCCTTTGAAATGCAAAGCAATACCAGACATTCTGTGTAATGCCTAACAAAGAACAGCCTACAGAAGAAAAGGTTAAACTTTGTTTCTAAAGCACAAAAAACACCCCCACAAAAACAAACAAACAACCGAACAAAAACCCCAACCCCTGCGTTAATACAGTGACAGCCAAACATGTAAATTAAATGATGGAAGAAAAATCTGACAGGAATATCTGTTAATCAGAACTTCAGTCTACGTGCAGTTCAATGACTTCAATGGCAGAACAAAACAATGCCAGTGATACTAGCAGGTTGGAAAAGGCTGGAAATGCGGTCTAAGGAGGCCAGTTCCATGGGGTCAAACAAATAAATGGTAACACAGGTGCAATGTAAATACCAGCTGCTTATGCATGCCAGAACAAGGTTCCCACTAGGGGGTACTTGGCTAGTGTTTTCTGTAAGGATGTTGTATCTAAGCTTCAGCTGTTAAAAATGTATTCAGTGCTTTCCTGCAGCACAAAACCATTATGGTGTACAGTACATTAAAAGCAAGGTACAGCTATCTCTACGGAGAAATAAGTGATTAGTTGTTCACTGTGTTACAAGTCCATGCAACATAATACAAAACGTAACAACAGAAGAAACTAAGTAGTGAAAACTAAATATAAACTAAAAATATGACCTTTCCCCCGCTTAAATCAAAATTCTTTGCTTCAAATTAATTTTTAATAAAAAAGATATTTTAATAAATAAGCTGAAAATACTCCTTAATTTAAGAAAATATTCCTGTCCTTTAACAAAATACTGCTGTCGTGCTCTCCAGCCTCTTTCTCAGCCTTTCAGGCTGTTCCAGTGTCTCTTTAGATCAACGACAATACCTCAGCTATCCTTGACATATGTTGAAATCACGTTATTTATAAGAAAGTGCTTTTTCATCAATGAAAAACCTAAATCCATATTCACTTATCCCCATTCTGGTCATTTTCTAAGTTAAAGCTTTCTAAAGTTACTTCTGCTTTTGAAGATACTGCTATGTCAGGCGCTGTTTCTAGAACAGCTGTGCCATGCTGCACTTTGAACGAGCTGCCACTGGACTGCAGGCCTTCAAGAGCCTTCTGCATTGCCACCGTATCAGAAACAGTTTTCAGCATGTCCTTTTCCACAGCGTTCAGCTGTGTCTTCAAGTCCTGTATCTTTCTCTCCATACCAAGCAATTCACTTGACAATCTAAGAATTGAGTGAATAACATTTTCAATTGTTGGCAAATGGGTCTTGCACTCCTCAATTTTAGGCTCATAGTTTGCAAGTTTCTGATTCAGGTCTGTGTCCTTGGCTACCAGATTATTCTGCTCTTCTTCTAGCTTTTCAACTGACTTTGCATCCATGTTCAACTTTTGTTCAACTCTAGAGAATTCATCATCTTCTTGTTTTTTTAGTGTTCTGATATTTCTGGCTGTACTGTCTTCCAAATCTCTTACTCTTTCTGAAAGGGATTTAATTCTTTGGTCAGCTTCATTAATTTTGGAAGTAACTTCTGTATGTATGAACTTTGCTTCAGATTTTAAACCACTAGCATTTGTGTTCATTTCATCCAGGCTTCTTCTCCAGAAATTTGTAACATTTTGGAACTTCTCATTAATGCTCTGCATCTTTAGAGAGAGAGTCTGTTCACTGTTCTGAATATCATTTATGATGTTATGAAGAGAAGATATTTCCTGCCCAAACTCAGTCATCACAGAGACGGATGAGGCAGCTTCCCGCAGGATACTTTCAGAAGACTCAAGCTGCATTTACAACACAAAACAATGTCTGTGTCTACTTAACAAAAGTAAGAATAGAAAACTATTTCCATTTATTAAGAGAGAGTAAAGTCCCTTAAAAGCCACTGTACTTGTTACAAAGCTCCTCCATGATGCGCTTCCATGTTTCATCTTTAAAATATTTTTGGTTAACCTAGCATGAAAAAGTCACGGAAAAAAGGTATGTCTGTTGTTGAATTTCTACAGAATATATGCAATTTTCCATGTTTGGGTTTTTTTGGTGTCCAAAATATAGTAAACCCCACGCAACATTTTGCAATCTGAAGTGTAGTATATAAATATCCAAATTACATCATGTATAAATGACGTTATTCTGAGACCAGTGCTGAAACAAAATCACTAGCATGAGCCATGTGGTGCTACCATCATTATCTGTAAGATATCAGGGATAATTCAGCAGCCAGCACAGCTTTTCTACTTGATAGTGTCACACATGGTAATGTATTTTTCATTACTATCGTATTTTCTTATCTATCACTTTATTATGTCTTCATATTACTAGAACGGGTCTGCTACATCAAAATGCCTGTAAATTTCCCTCAAATCAATGTATGTTAGAATCACACACAAAAGAGGACTGGCAGAATGAAATGTGCATATATGTAAATTCTTAAAAATAGTTTAGTTTCTGAAAAATAATACTGAGATACAACCACTGTATTCACATACTGGAACAATGGCATGGATTGACATGCTTTGTCACATGAAATAGTTTCTAAAGGTGTATTCACAGGCAAGTAAAACACTTCATGAAAACTTGTTTTAAATCAGTCAGTTAAATTAACAAAATAACAATGAAGTAAAACAATGACAAATATTCACCAAAGATTATCCAATTAAGATGTTAATGCTTACCTTTTCAGAAATTAGGTTTACTTTATTTCCCATATCCAGGATTTTTTCAGCTTCTTGCTGTAAGAAATTGTACTTTCTTTCCAGATCAGCAAATTGACCTGACTGCTGAAATAGAAACCTGCAAATTTCAAGTGAATAAACAGAAAACATAACTACTTAATTTGCATATATTAAGTATTCCAGGACCTGATTAACAGGAAATTGTTTCTGGAGGAATTTGTGTTCACAGCATTTGCTAGATCAATACATGACAGAAAAAAAAAATTTAATGAAGTTGATCTGTCTTGATAGTGGAGTTATCTTCCAAAAGAGGTAGGACAACAAGGAAGCATCCACGGATGTCTTTGCTTTTACACTGCATGCTAAGGTAACTAAGGCACTGATACTGCTAAGATATTTTAAAACATCTTTAACAAAGATATTTGACTTTTACTTAAAGACTCCACCCGGTGAACAGTTTATCACACTGCTGAGCAAATTATTTACAGAAAACTCTACTTCTTCTGTCCAATTATTTATTGCCTGCCAAATGAGCACTTACTGCCAGACTAAGCTGCTCTTCAGGCAGATGCAGTCTCCAAAGGAGGCATTTAGAATTCATGGGCAAGGCACCTTCAACAGGATGTAACAGACTGGAGCTTCTATAGTAACTCGCTGCACACCAATGTTTCCATGCTTGTGAATACTGCTACTCTTTCCTTGATCCTTAAGCTTTAACAAGTTTCTACAGACACTTAGCCCAAGCACTCTGTTAACGTGTAAATCAAACAGCCCACAGAATACAAAACAAAAATACTAAAATCCTCTTTAGAGTTACCTACCAGGTCACCACCAGGCAAACAGCAAGAGAAATGATACTCAAACTTGTCCTTGAGTCCATCCAAAAAGAACTCCAATTATTGCTGGTCCTGGGACTTGCCAGCTTCCCATAATTACTGTTCTTCTCGGCCTTTTGTGAACCTTCATTGGTCTTGGATGAAGAAATACCTTTTTTCCTTGGCTTAACTTCAGACATTTTGTGGTCTGAAGCAAAGGAGAGAGCTAGAAAAAAAAAGACAACCAAAAACCAGAAAATACTAGTTTTTACTTCTTTGAAACATCCTCAAACACAAACTTGTGCTCTTTAAGTACACAAATACACCCCCAAAAATGTTTCTCTTGGTGTTTACTATGCTTCCTAGTTATGTGACCTTTTGTAAAGTATCATAATACTTTCATTTGCTTTCTATATTACAGAGCACTACTTTTGTATTTTCTCCAACTGAACTGACTTTTCAAGCTTTAGCTGATTTCACCTTTGCAGAAATATTTCATCTGCTGTGGCATAAGCTATTTAAAATATGTATTTAAAATCACAAGGACTAAAAGTATATTTCATTTTGTAGCTGATGTCTGTCACAAGTTCATCAGCAATGTCACTGACAAACTTGTGCTTTACCTGTAGATTAAAAAAAATTACCTACACCACACTAAAAGGGTGTGGTGTAGGTAGCACACCCTTTTTTAAAAGTTTAAAGCAATTTTAAAAATAAAATTGCAAATCAAGCTTTAATTTAAAAGTAGTTCCGTTGTAATGATTTCATGTCATCTGTAAAACACAAATATCAGTTAATAAAACGTCATGATAGAAAAATTCAGAAGATTCATGAAATCATGGCTCTAGAAAAACAAAAAACTGTAACAACTTCTTGATAAAATTAAGGTCAGAATAGACTGAGGCAATATGAATCTCCAGCTCGTATTTTAACCAACCAAGTGAAGTACAGAGTATAGTTTTTAAGCCTAAAAGCTTCCACCATACAGCTCAAAATTGATTTGATCCTTGGCAGAGTTGCTTTAGCATAATTTGAGACCAAATCTGTGCTGTTCTTTTGGATCGTTTTGCAGCATTGCCCCTTAGTCACATATCCAAATATAAATATTTGGAGATTCTTACAAAGTCGCTTACAGGGGTAAAAGGCATTGTTTAAAATCCAATCTGTCATGCAGGTAGCCTAGAGCTGTTTGAGTCACAGTACTAGAAAACATGCTCTGAGCTTGAAATATGGAGAAAAAAGTTTTTAATTCCCTCCTCCCCAAAAAAAACCAGAAAATACCTGAAACAGAAAAATGTTATTTTGAAACTTTTTAAGCATCTTTGGGGTCGAGAGCATGTATTATTAAGTTAAAGAGGAGGCAAAGAAAAAAAAAGATCCGAATAGTTGTTAGGAAAAGAGTTTAAGAGAGAAAAGCAAAACTCTGCTTTAAAAGGACGGCTTCAGCGCGCAGCC
>VZRR01003991.1:477968-609214 GCA_013398015.1 Oreocharis arfaki | reverse complement strand
GCGGCACGGTGTGAGTTATCCCTTTGTTTTGGGTGTTTGTGGAGCGATTTCTTTTGTGTTTGCTTCACGTGCGGCATTATTATTCGTTTTTCGGCCGCGGAGCTCTCTCGTCCCCTTTCCTCCGCGGTGCGGTGGGATAGAGGTAGGGTGGAAGGCTTTCCTGAGTGCGTAATTATCAGTGAAAATAGGAAATTCTGCCAGCACGGCAGAAGAGGCGCTCCATCACGGACTTATCCGAAGGCAGCTGCTCTACATCTACCCAGCTCCTGAAGGAGAGAGTGCCAGAAAAGGTGGACGCTCCTGCAGGTACCTGCATAGTTGCTCTGTAGAGGAGTTTGGACTTGTTTATGGAGCTTTCCTGGCAGGAGCGTGATCGGAGAGAGCGCTTTGCTCGATTGGGTCTCTTGGAGCAGCTGATCGGTTCTGGAAAACCTTTACGCTGTAGTCAGTTTTCACCTTCTGTTTTCTTCAGACATTTGGTTTTTCATGACGTGGAGGAAGAATGCAAGTTTAGAGTCGTGTGTCAGATGCTGACAAAGGAAGGTACAGCACAGTCAGTGTCAGTGTTGGGTGCTCCCTCTTCCATCATGTGTCAAGATCCAAGTGTCCTTGTATGGAGTCTTGGACTTGGAGACAACAATGCGTTTATCCCGTGCACTGAGATCCAGTCCTCTTTCTCATCCAATGTGATGTCCCGATCACATGATCCAAGGACTTAAAAAAAATTGAGGGATGTAGTGGGTGGGGAGAAGACCTTTTCATAGAGACATTTAGCAAGTTGTTAGTATGTGAGAAGCTTGTAGTCTTTGATTTTGTAGTCCTGAAAGTGTTCATAAACATAAATTCATAGGGATGGGGAAAAGAAATTGTGTTTTCAGAATTAGCGGATGCTTTGCTACTCTTTCTGACTTTAACACCAAAATTCATAAGCTGTTTTAAAACTTCTCTCCTTGTGCTTGTAAGTTGTGTTCCCGTTCTGACTTGACTTCTTCCCCTCCCCCCGCCCCCTTCCTTTTTCACACTGAAGAAATATGGATGTCAAGAGTAGAAACTATTTGCTTATGAATCGTCAAGCATTGGAAAATGACATCAAGACTTCTTATATTATGGATCGTATGATTTCTGACGAAGTACTAACATTACAGGAGGAGGAGAGAGTGAAGCAGCAGGTAGAATCATTTCTCACTGCTATTTATCTTCTTAGTCTACTCACATATTTTACCATCCTTTTTAAAAATAGTAGTTTCTGACTATCTAATTCCTGGATTTGTCAAATTCTGAAGTGTATGCCTAGCGCACAGTTTTTATTGCACTTCATACGGTTGAGTTAAGGGCTTGGTAAGTTAAAGGCTATTTCTGTAACTATAAATAGTTTATAATTTACAGAGTGATAGATTAAATTATTTCTAAGGTGTCTCAGTTTTGGATAATGACTCTTCTAATTTTTTTTCCAGAATACACGGAAGGAGCGAGCAGCTATGCTAATAAACATTATTCTTACAAAAGATAATAATTCCTATAGATCCTTTTATAATGCACTGCTTCACGAAGGGTACAGAGATCTTGCTGCGCTTCTCCAGGACGGCATCCCTGCCGTCTCGTCTGGTAACAGAAAGAGTTCAATGGATGGAATGACTTCCCATGGTCAGTGTAACTACAGCAATCCCCGTGCTTGAGCATAAAGACAAGTTGTCTTTCTTATTCCTTAGAAAGTGACTATGTGTCTTACCTGTTCCAGTGAAAAAGGAGCAGTTGGTGCATTTACTTGTTTAGGTAGCGTAGTAGTCACTATGTGTGTATTTCATGTAATATTGAGCAATATGGCAGGAGAGTTAAAACAGTTTCAACTTTTATGGGTCATCTTGAAAGTGTTCATATTAAATAATGTTTATTTTAAAAGGCAGGAGACCTGAAGCTGTCACGGTTTTCTCTTATTGGTATCATTTTTGTTGTAAGTGAAAGAAAGACTCTCATTTGTATGTACTAAAGAAGCTGAATCTAACAGAAAAACTTGTAGCCTCCAAAATTCTGATACTTATCTTGAAGAGTAATCTGTAACCTTTCAACCTACATTTCAGTAATTGATCTAATTATTAGGTTGATTAATTCTTTCCACCAGGTCTTTTAGTTACCCTACATAAGTTCCTTGCTTTCACCTGCATTGTCATCGGAGTCATCTTTGACAGACGTGAAATAAATTTGTAGTTTCTAATGGGAAGAACCTTCTAACTGCATGTGACTAACTGCCATGTTTACTGGCACTCTACATTTAATAAGTGTCAAAGGCATGTGGAGGTTAAGGCTGTCTTAGATAATCAAAGTTTATCAGTTATGTCACTCCATATGGCCATGAAGTGGGCAGATGAAGTGCGTGTTTCCTTTCCTGTTACACTTTACCTCTTCTATTTCAAGTCGTGCTATCTCAGCTTAAACCAGTGAAAGTCTTGCTTGGACCCCAGTGCAGTGCTGTGAACTGCCAAGGAAAGGCCTTGCACAGCATCCTTTCTTTTCTGCTGCATCCACGGCGTGGTGACTTCTGGCTGAGAAAGTGACTTGATTGTTGTGTATAGAGATGTTGAGCTCCTGTGTTTGCCACTGTTTCCCCGGGAGCTGTTAATTCTCTTTTCACTTCTCAGGATTAATGAAACAAGCTTTCCTCATGCAGTTGTTAATTTGAACACTATTTTAGGTGGGGGGCTAGTTGACTGCTAACTAATTTGTTTCTAAAAAGCAGTATTTTTTCAGTATTTGGTGTTTTGAGTCCAGCAGTTTTTAGGGCATTTTTATGGGACATGAGGTGGGGAGGGAGCCCACTAGTTATTTTGAGTGAAGGGTTGTTTGGTTGTGTTAGAAGAGGCATGACATTTAGAACTCATGTTTTATTGTGATGTTTCTTGTTCGTACCTTTAGTGAAGACCATTCTCTGCGAAGGAGGCGTACCACAGAGACCAGTTGTGTTTGTCACTCGGCCAAAACTGGTAGATGCTATTAAAAAGAAACTGTACGGCTTGGGAAGTGATCCAGGCTGGGTCACAGTTTATGGAATGGCAGGCTGTGGGAAGACTGTCTTAACAGCAGAAGCTTTAAGGGATCCTCAGCTCTTGGAAGGTACTGCCAGAAAAAAATCGCTATAGGTATAGGCATATTGAACATTGTATGGTGCAATATCATATGTCATCTTGAAAGTGATTTAGATTTCTGAATTTCGTAGGTGATCCTAAAATATTTGCTTGCAACTACAACTTTCATAACCATTTAGTGCTCTAGGACTACTAAGTATTTTATTAGTTTGTAGAAAAAGGTTTTGAATAGCTTTTTATCTTAGAATCTACTTTGGTTTGTGAGAGTAGATGCATCCTTAATTAACTTGAAATTGTTATTCTGTTAGTGCGAAGTAATATATCTAGTTATACTCCTTCTGGGCATTGCTTGTAAAGTCCTCAGACTCCTCTCCTTGCTGTGTGAGTTTAAAGAAGTCTTGCTCTAACTTTTGCATATATTTTAATAGTGGCAGGCATTTGTGGTGGTAGTGTTGCCTTAGCTTAAAGCAGATCCTAGATGAAATGGTTTAATGGCATTTTTTCTATTTTATTTATTTTTCCTTGCATAGGACACTGGGAGGAGAAAGTAGGACTTGGCTTTAAAAAAAAAGAAAAAGATGTAGGGATAGATGCTATAGCATCCTTTGCTACAGCTGACTGTTCTAGATCACTGTTTCAGGATTATTTTGCACCCCAAACTCTGAACTCCTGCAGTACTACAGGGTTAAAAATGTAAATGCCAGGTCAGACTAGCAGAAAGATGGATGCAGAAGGGGCTGTGGAGGGACAGGCAGGAAGACATGTGGAAAGGAGAGATGACAGCATCAGGAATGCTGTGAAATTTCCATGGATACTTGCCCTGTAGAGTCTGGTCCTTTAAAAGTAAACAGGAGTGGTCTTGTAGAACCACCCTTTGGTGTTAATAGTAGAGTTGCAAGGGTGGCTTGCAGTAGACTTTACAGGTTTGTATTTTAATGAATGCTGACCTACTACTGTAAGTTGCTAGTAAATATTTAAAATTATTTCAAATGCATAGTATGATTAATATTGCTTTTCTTATCAGATTACTTTCCAGGAGGAGTTCAGTGGATCTCTGTTGGGAAACAGGACAAAGCAGGGCTCCTAATAAAACTTCAGAATCTCTGTAGTAGATTGGAACATGACTCCACTCTTTCACAAAGGCCACCACTTAACATTGAGGAGGCTAAAGATCGTCTTCGTTTGCTGATGCTACGCAAATACTCCAGGTGATGTCAGTAAAAGCAGACACTATTCTTTTAACTGATAAAACTTTGCAGAGTGACTTTGGTCTAATCATCTGAGGTGTCTGTGTTGTGGTTACAGGTGTCTGTGGTGTGTATTTTGGTTTTTTTAACCAACTTCCTAACTTAAGCTAATAAGGCTTCTACCGACAAAATATGTTAACCAGCAGTGCAGGAGTCATTTGCTTGAAAAAGCAAATAGTGAAAGAGTGAAAGATGGAATTGAATGCTGAATGATGGGAACAAACAATTGGAAATAAGGATTGCTTGTACTTTCAGTGTTCTCATTGTGTGTGTAGACCGGTTTGCTCTTATGTGGGGCTCATACAGCAGAAAAAAGGGTGTGTATCAATGCAGGAAATTCTTCCTTTCCAGAACAGCTGATGTCTTTAAAAAGTGTTTGGTCTAGAGGTACCAAAATGAAAGCAGGTTTCCATGATGTGGCCAATTATTGCCAAGAAACCAGGGAAACTGTTCAAACTTCAGGGAAAGTGACTTGATTTAATTAAGCAGCATCTCAGTCACTGCACACCTTTTTGGATCTTTGAGCAATAGGTTTTGTTATTTGTTGAGAATTTCATAACCCTCTGGGAAAATCTGTACTAAACTGCCTGTAAAATCTGTACTAAATAAGCCTGCTTGTCATGAGTTGTGTTGGGAATAATACTCTAGCTTTGTGATCTTTGTAGATAACATAGAGTAGAATACTGTCATTTTTGTACTGGGGGAAAAAATAAGTCTTTCTTGTGAAGAAAAGAGGTGAAGAATATTTCCAGGTACTCCAAAAGAAGTCTGTCTGTCTATCTATCTGTCTACCTATCTATCAGCTGAAAGTGCACTTTTGCATGAAGGATGTGAAGTGGTTGTCTCCATTGAGACATTTCCGTTGTTATTTCTTATTAACAAACAAAACAAATCAATAATCTTGTTAAGTAACAAACAAATCAAAACTCTTCAATACAGAAGTGGGCAGGGGAGGAAGTAGAGGGGAGTGTGCTGGGGAGTAAGGTTCATAGAAGGTGCAAGTATATGGGAAACAAAGCTTCACTGGTTCTGCAGCTTGGGAAGGAGCTGGCTCTGATCTGCATTTCTCTTTGGTGACAAGAAGTCACTTCAGGTGTATCTGGATTCAGGCAGCCAACCCAGTACATCTCTTGGGAATAAAGTATTAGACAGAGGATTCAGATTGTGAAGCCAGTATGTTTCTTGGGATTAAAGTATTAGTCAAATGAGAAATTGAAACCATGATATACTTTAAAATAAGAAATTTCAGAATTTAATCTCCCGTGATAGTTATCACAGGGTTTTTGTTTGTTGGTTTGGGGTGCTTTCTTGTTTGGTTTGGCTTTTCTTTGTTCTAAGGTTTTGTTTTTTTTTTAAAATAATCCTAATTAGAATTTAAGATTTATTGGTGTGACTGGAGGAGAAGAATCACTGGTACCTAATAAATGGGAGGACTTTGGAGTGCTCAGGTTAATTAAAAACATAAAATCAGGCTGTAAGTCATGCCACCCAGCATATTTTCAGTTGTGAACGTGACACAAAACGAGTCCTTTATGGCTATGATAGCATTCTTTTGAACCCCCTGATTTATCAAAAGGGTATTAAGAGAGGAGTTGTATAAAAATGAGATAGGGGTATGTCAGACTTAAATGTATCTTTGAGAATGGGGTATGATGCGTATGCACTTCTTTAAGGAGGATCAAATCCTTATTTACAGGCTTTGGTGGTGTGAGTGCCACTTAGCTGAACAAAAATGCAGAAGTTTTGTCATGCTTCAGTGGGAATTGGACAACTTAACCAGTACCAGGTGGAGAGGAAAATTCCATCCCTTAAAAAACAGGATAGTAAATGCAAACAATTTGTGTTTACATTTTACATTCAGACCAAACAACCCCAGCTCTCTCAGTGGCTCCTCTTAGGACATTTTCTAGACCCTTTACCAGCTTCATTACCCTTCTCTGGACATACTATTAAGATATTCTACATACTACTATAAAAACAGCTAGGCAGTGATACTTTGTAAATTCAGAAAATGTTCTTTCATTATTAAAATGCAATACTTTATTTTAGCACTAATAGTTGATCTGAAATATTTCTTCTTGCCGTAGATCTCTTTTGGTCCTGGATGACATTTGGGATTCTTGGGTGTTAAAAGCATTCGATAATCAGTGCCAGGTTCTCATCACAAGCAGGGACAGGAGTGTCACAGATGCTGTGGCTGGTAAGGAACAGTTTCCTCTCCTGCACTGCAGATTTTCTGTGTCTGTGTCTGCAATTTGTTCATGAGAACTTTCTAAAGAATCTGACATAATCTGTCTATCAATTTGTGCACAAGTGGCCAGGTTTTAGAACTCTGCTCTGTAAGACTTCATGCTCTTTGGGAAATAAGTGTTGTATGTTATCCTGAAAGTTACATATTTACATTGAAGAGTGCAGTGATTCTCAACAGAATAAATTAACCTCTGTGACACCGATGCTGTTAGACTGATCATCTCTACACTATTCAGCAGTGACTGCCCATAATGCATTTGTAATTATTAGCTTATAGTCTATTTTTTTCCATGTATGTATCTCTAATGCAAGCTGATTCTGATAAGTAGAACTTACACTCTTCTTAGTTCTGTAAAATACTATGCAAAGAATCATGAACCTTTGCTCCAGATTTCACTTGGAAAATACTTTGAATTTCCATAGGGTTTTTTGCATTTGTTGACATTTTTTCCGTGTTTCTGTTTCTAGGCAATAAATATGAGGTTCATGTGGAAAGTGGACTAGCACATGAGAAAGGACTGGAGATTTTATCCCTATTTGTGAATATGAAAATATCAGAACTTCCAGAACAAGCTAACTCTCTTGTAAGAGAATGCAAAGGTATTCTAGTTGCTCTTTGTCATACAATTCACCACTGAATGTAGTTTTGAATGTAGTTTTTTTCTTCTGTATTTTGACTTAAAAATAGAGAAGGGAACATCCTTTAATAGTGTATACGTTAAGTAAAATAGAAGTGCGTGTTAAATATTTTGGGGTCTTTTTTTAAGCTAAGCAGAAGTCTCATGTTGATTTTTGAGTAGTTTTCTTCAGTATATTTTCCCTCTGCACCTCAATTACAGTTAAATTTGGTGAGTTTGCAGATGTCTACACGGAGTGCGT
The DNA here is from genome assembly GCA_013398015.1 of Oreocharis arfaki. NCBI lineage: Eukaryota > Metazoa > Chordata > Aves > Passeriformes > Paramythiidae > Oreocharis > Oreocharis arfaki. The sequence continues at coordinate 601,758 of VZRR01003991.1, read as the reverse complement.
ATTTTATTTGTCTCTCCTCCACACCTCAAGAATTTAATCGCTGTATTGGGAATATTACCTGATTCAGTCACTTGACCATCAGCTGTTGGACTGTGTTCCTTGATGACCTCTAAAATTGATTTATTCTTTTCTGTCAGGTTCTCCTCTTGTGATATCCTTGATAGGTGCACTACTGCGAGACTTCCCTAGCCGCTGGGAATACTATCTCAGGCAGCTGCAGAATAAGCAGTTTAAAAGAATAAGAAAATCTTCCTCTTATGATTACGAAGCCCTTGATGAAGCAATGTCCATAAGTGTTGAGCAACTGGATGACAATTATAAAGACTACTATAAAGACCTCTCTATCCTCCCAAAAGATGTTAAAGTACCTACTAAGGTAGTAACAGCAGTGCAGAGATCTTGTGATTTTTATTGAGATACAAACAACAACCTTAAAGAATTCTTAGAAATTATAATTGCCGTGTGTAACTTCTGCAGTATGTAGCTTAGTTATAATTGCTAGATTGGGTAGATTTGTTCCGTTATTGTGTCATGGCTTGTATTGTTAGTAGTGAAACTAAAATATTCATATCTGACTAAACATATCCATAATGTTTAATGTGCATTCTCTATATTGTTTTTTAATTAGATTGTAGTTGAGCTCACTGAAAGCTTGAAAACTGTTATGTGGAATTTTTCTCCTTTTATGATCACCATAAATCAGCACAAACAGACAAAAGATAGTTTAGCTTGTAATATCTTTCCTGTGTTTTGGTATGAAGGAATTGGTAACTTCCTGAATTGATTACCCTTTGTAGTGTGTCTGTATTTGTTAGTATGCATTTTGTTGTCAGTTAATTGCTATCTTTTTATAGTATTCATACTAATGGTATTACGACTTGGTTCTGATTCTCTTCTCTGTTAATGCATTAATTTTTTTAGGTTCTTTGTATTCTTTGGGATATGGAAACTGAAGAAGTTGAAGATATACTGCAGGAATTTGTTAACAAATCCCTGTTGTTCTGTGATCGTAATGGGAAGTCATTCCATTATTATTTACATGATCTTCAGCTTGACTTTCTCACAGAGAAGAATCGCAACCAGCTTCAGGTAGCATGTCAGCTGATACTTACTTTCAACTTTACTCTCCAAAGCTGGGCATTTTTCAGAAAATGTTGCTTTGTTAGATGGCATCCTGAGTAGCTCCATAGCATAGGTCCAAATTAAATTTAACGTAAGGCTGACTAATTAAAAATACTAATTTTCAACTTGAAACTGTGGAGAGATTTCTTGATGGTTCCATTTACACCTCAGAGACTAAACTGAGAGAAGACTCTCTGTCCATTATTTCTCTATCAGATGTTTCCAGCAGGAGATTTAATGTTCTGCTGTTGATTCCAAAGACCTCAAGATACTACCAGAATAGGAAATTTCTTCTTTACTGCAGAGAAATGCTTTTTGCTCCTTTTTTTTTGGTTTAAGGCACTACTTTCAGGAAGATGTCCTACAAGTTGGACTCAATTTCAGTTCTGAAGGACAAAGCAGAAATAGTAGATATGAAGAAAAGGCAAGTTTTTTGACTTGCTTTAGATCTACATATGTAAGGGTCCTTTTTGTGTTGGCTACCCACATTTAAGATGAAGAGAGATTTGGTAGCTAATCTCAGTCTGAGAAGGAAGGTTAACAGCTTGCTTTTCTGTCTTTTAATATCCAGAGAATGTTTCTGGAGAAGTCTTTAGCAATAAGTTAGGTTGGGTGTACAATTTTGGAAGGTGAGCTTTTTTATTTCACTTGATGATGTATATTGAGAAATAATATTATTCCTCAATGCTATTTACAATGTAATAATAATACTACTTATAATTCCTCAGTGCTGAAAGTGTGTTTTTCTTCACATTGCAGGAGCTGCATAAAAACATAGTAAATCAGTATAAGAAATACTACAAGCTTAATACCCCTGTTCTGTCTCAAGAGGATTGCATGTACTGGTATAACTTTCTGGCGTATCACATGGCGGGTGCCAACATGCAGCAGGTGGGTTCTGGCAGGTGTCCTTTGCTTCCCTTTTTTACCCACTCTTACCTCTGCTTTTCCCTCCAGGCCTTTTCCCAGTTGAGCCTCTCTTCACCCAGGCTTTAGTCCAGCTAAAGACTCAACGTAGAGTCTTTAGGAGGTCCTTTGATAATCACTGTCCCTTACAAAATCTCCTTTATTTCTACCCTTTGTTTCTTGTCTTTTCAACCAGTTCTTGAGAAGACTTCCTATTTTATACCATAATAGCTTGTGTTTTTCTTTTCCTTTTTAAGAAGCTTTACTAAGAAGTCTTCTCTAAACCTTTTTGAAAACCCAAGCTTTATTTATTGTGTAATAATACAAATAAATTGATTTCATCAGAGAATTTCATCAGTTAGTTACTTTTTTATCTTCAGAAATCTTGTTAGCTTTTTCCTCTTATGTCATACAGATGTGGGTGTAAAAATTCATTATCTGATTTCAACAGCAGAAAACCCCATCAAGAGTCAGATGGACAAATCTCTTGTCTCCGGGGTTGTCTTGGTACCTTAAAAAATTGTGATCATTTTTGCCAACTACTGTTCCTTAGATATTGAGCTAGTATAAGATGCAAATCATGCAGGAAGATTAATAATTAGTAGTTTCACTTGAATTTCAGTTTCAAATGCATTGAATAGCATTTGATCCTGGTTGTTAAGTGCTTTATTTCGTGTATTCTCAAACCTTTTCGTCTGAGCTTCTTTCAAGATGGCTCATCTGACTCATCATATAGTATACTTTGTGGATTTATCTCTTATAGGAACCTTCATAATTAATGTTGGCTACAAATACAGGTGTTTTGGATCATGTTTATTTCATTATCTTAGTTCCTTTAGTTTCAATGTGTTGTGAAAATGTTTTTATTAGCAGCCCTTCTACATTTTGTAGAATTAGCTTCTGAGAGGTCTTTAACCTGGCTCGTTATGACTATATGCTTCCTAGAGTTTATATTATATATATCACTTATTTTTCGTTACTTAGACATGATTTCTATTTGTTGGAAGACTAATAAAGCTGGGATGTATTCCTTTTCTTTGTTTAACCATGATAATCTTTTAATCCTTGTGGTATTTACTGATTTTAAATTGGAAAATGCTTTAAACCTGTGCAGTGTTGTTGCCAAGCAGTTTTTCTAGAGGAAGTCTAAAGAAAACATTGGACCATTACTTGTTAAAGATGGTCATCTAGCTAACAGGGATAAAGAAAAAGTTCAATGCTTTTTTTGCCTGAGTCTTAATTAATACTGACAGACCTTGTCTGCCCAGCCCCCTGGTTTGGAGGACCATGACTGTGGGAACAGGGACTTTTCATTTGTGGACACAAATGTGAAATTGTAAGGGACTGGCTGGATCAGTTGAATGTTCACAAGTCCACAGGGCCTGATATGATACAGCCCAGAGCACTGAAGGAATGAAAGGGTGTTATGGCACTACTCCCTTGATTTTCTACCCATGGTTTTAGCAGTTTCAGCATCTCTTAGGAAGATCAACAATCATTATTAGCGGTGATCTTTCCTAGAAGAAGCTTTTTCAGAGTTAAGAAACTGGGTCTTGTATGCTGTAAAAGTCAAGAATTGCTTTGTACCTCCATCTCCTCTCTGACTAGCTGTATTAAAGAGCAGTTTAAAATAACAAACTTAGCCTTCTATACACAGAATTTATACCTGAACAATTAAGATGCAGGAAACAGGAAATTGCATATGTTTTAAACTGCAGACAGTTGTACCAAAGCATATTAAATACCTGATGTAGTTCCTCTGTTTTTCTTTTTCCCCCTAAGTAGATTCTGTTGCAAAACTTACACTCTGAACTTAAATCTGTGTTTCTTGTAGGAGCTCCGTGATCTTATGTTTTCTTTAGATTGGATTAAAGCTAAAACAGAATTGGTAGGGCCTGCTCATCTGATTCATGAATATGTAGAATATAGCTCAGTCCTGGATCAAAAGGTATGATACTAAAAGGTAAATGATCAGTCGGTTCCAAACATAATTTTCTATTTTGTAATTGCATTTTGTTGGATGTATGTATATGGCAGGTATATAGAAAGCTTAAAAAACCAAAGCATGAAACCAATATTAGACTGAACTTTAACTTGGAGAAGATAAAAATGAAGGAAACTCAGTTTTCTGTTTCAGTTTTAACTTCAGTGTATAAGTGATTTGCCATGGAACTCAATAACTATAGTCATCAATACCTAGTGGTGGGTACATAAGGTACTCTGCTTTTGAGGAGGTGTAGGATTATGTTGACCACTTGGAATAGTCTTTCTGATATTTCACACTGCTTATTGAATAAATCACTATTGCCAGTATTCTTTGTTTTAAAAATAAGGATAATATGCTTTCTGAATAGGATAATGGAATATTTCAATCAATTGTATGTACTTGCAAGTATAACTTAATAGAAAAATAAAGCTAAGGGCTTCTGTAAGAGTATTAGCTGTATAGAAATTTTAAAAAGCAAGGAAATAAATCCAAGATAAATCTATGTTATTGAATATCTGCTCTGTATTTAGGATAGCACAGTGCGGGAGAATTTCCAGGAGTTTCTGTCTTTAAATGGGCACCTTCTTGGACGGCAGCCATTTCCTGACATCATCCAGCTGGGTCTTTGCCAGCCAGAGACATCAGAGGTGTATCAACAAGCCAAGCTACATGCTCAAAGAGAGACAGGAACATTTTATTTGGAGTGGATGTAAGTAGCCGCAGTCTGTCTGCTGATATGCTGATCCCTTGACAAGGAAATAATTTAATGTACAACTAAATACAGTGTATGGTAATAAAAGGATCTTTGTAGGAACTGGTGTGTTTTTTTCTGGGGAAAGGAAGAGTAATAATTTTCAAGAACTTGTGGGAGAAGGGGAACCCTGGATATGTAAGGTCAAAACTTAGTAATAATTTCATAAAAATAAATTGAGTAATGTATTTCCTTCTGTATTCAATTATTGTTCCTTTTAAATAACGATGCAAAGATGAAAAGATGATACTTTGAATCTTCTTTAAATAGTTTTATTTTAAAGTTAGAATTATAGTGCAAGTATTAGGTATGTTACAGTATGTTTTTAGGTTTTAAAGTAAACTGTGATTTTTAAAAGGAGAGCATTTGTGCTAACTTGCAGAGTTTTATAAAGTAGCAAGATGGGAATTTGTAATCTCTACATAATCTTGAAACTTCTCCTATTTAAACAAGTCTTTGCTGTTGTTGTATTTTTGGAAGTTGTTTAAGGAAAAAGTATACAGATCTAAACATTTTCCCAGACTTGTCCAGTAGTCAGTTGACCATGTAAATCTCATGGATTCTGTTTGATGTTTCTCTTCTGATATTTGTAGTACTTGATGCTTATAAAACAGAGTGACTCCATGTCAAGTCATTATTATAGTAAGAGCCAGGCAGTTTAGTCTCCTCTTTGAATATTTGGTTATTTTATTTAGCAAAACTGCTTGGAAATTGCGTAGTTCAGAAAAGTCAATCTCCAGGTAGTTCAGGGTTTTCACCTTGGATGTGGGAGGCATGCTGAGGTGTGTTAGGTTCTGTACCTAATCTCTGGTTGAAAAGCAGTGATAGTCACAGACCTTATTCAGCTATCTGGTTATAAGTATTGAGCCATTGTCATGAAAATTTAGGAAATTTGTGAAGATCTGAACAAATTTACGAATGTTTTTGAATGTGCTTGGAAAGGAAGAGTTCTCCTGCAGGAGAACAAGAATTCTCAGGAAAAAGTTTATATTTGGAAATAACATATTTCAGATCATAAAAATGTTATCTTTCTTGATCTCTAAGCTGTAACTGTTGGAGCACAATATAAACCTCTGAGTGAATGTTGGAATTTGCGTTTCCTTTATTAGTTCAGCATGAAGGCTGAGAGGTAAGGTGTAGTGGGTTGGTTGTTTTGTTTGTTATAAAGCTTGCTGCTCAAGATGTGTGAAAAAGCGTTAATCTTCTTAGAGATGATTTTGAATAATACAAAGGCACTCATCTAAATAATTGTCTTACCCTGTAGAAATAAAAAATCCTTGAAAAATCTCTACCGTCTGGTTGTTCGTCCGCATAGAGATGCAGTTTACCATGCCTGCTTTTCCAAGGATAGACAAAGAATAGCATCATGTGGAGCTGATAAAACACTTCAGGTAAGACACCTATGCATGAGTCAAAAGAGATGCTGCATACCATTTCAAAAACATGTGTTAAGCAGTCCTGGCACTCTTCTTCTGTTGCTATGTGGAAATATTTGGATGTAGATCATAGCTGAGAAGGATGTATTACTGCATAAACATCAAGTTGCATATTTAGAATAGTAAGAATTATCTAGTTCAAGAGCTAAATGGTGTGATTTTAGGGTTTATACCCTCAGTGTCCTGATGCGTGAACATGAGATGCCTTTTAATGATATGGAAAGGGTCACAGCCTAAGCAATGCACCCCAGCTTATTTAATATTTGCTTGCAAAAAATGTTATTTCCAGTCACAGTAGACCTGCCGCAGTACCGAGGAGCAGTAAGATGGTTTAGGTACAGCTTTCCTATTTATATGGGATGGTAGTGGACATTATGCCACTTTGGAGTTTAATTAGTGAAATGCCTTAATGCAAAAGAAATATGTCTGTGGAGAAAGCCCCTGAAGCTGAGGACAGTATTAAATTGGAAACAGGCCCAAAGTGCTTAGAAAGCAGATTAGAAGAGACAGAGAGGAACGTGACTAATATGAATTTGCCAGCAGTCTGCCTGGAGGGGAGTCAGCCAGCTCTCAAGAAAACTAGCAATCAGCCAGCCAGTAACCTGGTAAAGTACCCATATTCCAGACAGCCAAAGGTAAGGGAAAAGAACGACTTTGCTGCAAGCCTTTGGTATTGTTTTGGGTGCTTGAGAAGTTGAGTATTAAGTTGCTGTTCATTTGGCTACTTACCGTGCTGTTACTGGGTTTTTTATTTGCTTGTTTTATTTGCTGGCCTGTTCAGTATTATGATCCTGGCATCCACTCAAGGAGATGCCTGGTGAATGTACTCATGCTGTGCTGCAGTTGCTGTGCTGGGCTTCTGTACTTAATGGCCTCGTTATTGACACTGCAGATTGCTTATTTTTTTCTTCATTTTACACCTAAAAAAATCTGTGGATTGCAGTTGCACTTCAACTAAACTTTTGTTGAAGAAATAATAGGAAAAATAGCCATAATCCTTTTTTCATTTTTTAACTTTGAACTTACTCGTGGTTTTTGTACTTACGGCTTAAGCTTTTCAGTTTTTGAGGCTACTTAAAAAAATGATTGCTAGATTAAGAACAGATACTCTGCAGAACTTACTGTGAAGGTAGATTTCCTGTTACTTCAGTACTTATGTTCTTATTTGAACAAATACCAACCATTTAATTGTCATTGGTATTCCTGTTCAATAAAAAAAAATCTGAAAAGTACTGTAATGGACACCCTGTGGTTTATTTTAATAATTAAGAATATGTAATTTAAAATGGAAAGGGAGGCCTGATTTCCAGCCCCTGCCCACCCCACATTGTACAGTTAAATCCCAGAATGTGAGGAAATTGATTAATATGTAGCACTTTTCCCTAACTGTATTTTCATTGCCTGTGTCTAACTTGAGACTGAAATGTGTGTCATCCTATCAAGTTTTCCCTACTTCTTTTTGCTTTCTTTTCCTCCAGTCATCAATTCTGTTGAAGTTCTTGCTTCATATGTATCAGTATCCCGTACATATAAAACTAGAATTTATAGTTTTAAGAATAACTTAGATTTTGTTAATAGTGTTTTGCAGTTACTGTTAAAAAATACTGTGAAAGGGCATGGCTCTCGGCTTAAAGAGTGGGGGTAGAAAGAAGTATTTTTTAAAATCAGTTTTCATTAATTCTCTCTCTTACAATTTCTATCATCCTTGCAGAACCTTATAATTATGTTATTGTCCCTGAAATTATGAATGCTTTCAAAAGTCAACCCATTTTTTTAAGAGCTTACATAAAGAGAGCTGTTAGAGATGATAAAAGAAACTTATACATGTGTTTAAAAATTGTCTGCAAATTATAAGGTTTTACTGTTCCTTGGTTTAGGTGTTCAAAGCAGAAAGTGGAGAGAGACTCCTGGAGATAAACGCCCACGATGATGAAATACTCTGTTGCGCTTTTTCTGCAGATGGTGAATTTGTAGCCACTTGTTCAAGTGATAAAAAAGTGAAGGTAAGGGAGTGAGGAAAAGGCTATTCTTTTTTCCAAGCTAATAATTCGAATTTCTGTTTAATCAACTCAGCCCAGATTCTTAAGACTAACTAAAAGTGTTTTAAACTGTCTTAAATATTATGTGGATAATTCAATAGTTGACAAACAGAAAAGCCCCACTTGTTTTATAATATAAAAGATGCTTAATGTTAACATCATACATGCAGAATTAACCACTTACTTTATTTGTATTATTGGATGTTTCTTTTTAACTAGAACATAATGTGTGAGTCCAGTCCTATTCATAACATGAGATGAATCTATCCATAATTCTTTTTTTAATGCTTGTTACCATTAAGTAGCAAAATCTTGTTGAAATTCCAGAATTTATCAGATTCTAATCTGAATTATTACCTTTCCCTTCATAATGTATTGATTTTTTCTCAAATATGCAATATTATTATTAATTATATATATTATAATAATACTGTAATATTATCAATGTTATATATATATAAATTACAATATATATTATCTTCAAAAGATTTTTGAGGTGTTATTAAGGAAGTTTTAGGACTTTATCTGTATTTCAACATAGTTTCCAGATTTTTTTATAATTAATTACTTCAAATGTATTTAAAAGTCTTTTTCATCTTTCAATTCTGCCTAGGTCTGGAATTCAAGAACAGGCCAGTGTCGGTGTGTATACGAAGAACACTCCGAGCAGGTCAATTGCTGCCTGTTCAATAACAGAAGTGGTCAGTACCTTCTAGCCACCTGCTCCAATGACACTTTCATCAAAGTAAGTGGAAAAGGTGGAGGTTATTCTCATGCTGTTTGTCACAACAGGGTAGTTATTGATGTATAACTATATCCGAACACTGTAAATTAGTGGGGTTTTTTAATGAGCCTGGTAGAAGAGAGATGGCAACAGATTATGAGTATTGGCTACAGCTCTGTAATCAGATTTCAGCAGGCAGGGTAGGAGTGTTTATACTCAGCAAAGGAGGATGGGCAGGTCCTCTATTGGTAGGGCAGGAAGGTGAGGGCTTTGGCCTGATGATATTCAGACTGTTCAAAACTACCTTGAGAGATTTCATTTTTGTTAATGTGTGTAATCAGACATAATTCTGATTTACAAAGCTGAAAGGAAATGAGGCAAGACAAAGCTTTTTTCTCAGTCTGAGGAAACTTTCAGAAATTTTGGGCTGGTCATGGGCCTTGTCTGTACTGTACAGAAATTTTTAACTTGATTTATGTAATTCTGATGTTAATAGTTTTTATGCATCTTACCAGATAGAGGTCAATTGTAGGGTGGCCTGGGGCATAGCATCCAGTCCATGAGCATGTGGGTAAAACTAAGAAAAAATAAAAGTGATGTTCTGGTTGCCAGTGCATGATTTTGAGAAGAGTATGAATGATCTGTCTTTGAATAATTCATAAATATGGTGATATTTATATGTTCATTTCTCTTACAGATTTGGGATTTGAATAAAAAATACTGTAGAAATACGATGATAGGTCATGAAAATTCTGTCAATCACTGCAGATTTTCACCAAATGATGAATATGTTGCTAGCTGCTCTTCAGATGGAACAGTAAAGGTACACAGTATATTTTTAAATCAGGCCTTTGTTTTGATGATGGATTGGGGGGGGGTTTGTATCAAATGCAAAATATGTATAAGAAAATTGCTATGTCTGCATGATCAGCTTTAATGAATTAAATCAGTTAAATGAATTAAAAACAGTTGATTTTTTGTCTCATTTGTGATGCAAGGTTTTGAAATGGCTTGTCCAGTACCAGGAAAAAAAAAGTTGCCTGCTTGTAGTTTCAAATAAATTCTAAATAGCCTCATTTTGAGTATTTTTGCCCCCTAAAGCACTTTGTTAAGAAAACTTGAGTGGGGAGTAGAAATTGTTTAACCAGAAATAGTAGTAAGTTTTTAGGTTAATTGGATTTTCTGTCATCTCTGAAAATGAATCATCAGGAGATGTAAAAATTAAAAGCAATTTCCATGTGCCATTTTCTTGTATGCACTAGAAGAGAACTGAGAGGATTGTGTTTTTCTGAGAGTGTAAGTATTATTTTTATTGCCTTTAGTTGCAACAGAATTATACTATTTCAGAATTGCAATTCTTAAAACACTGTTATGTTTTTATGTAGTTGCTAAATCAGGACAGAAGGATTGCTGTAGCTGTTGTTCATAAGAAAAAGTGTGGTGAAGGGGACAGAAATATTCCATAGGTTTTTGGCAGGTCCCTCAGTGGAATTAAGGTGCAAAGCTAGATGTATACCAGATTTCTTATGGTGAGTAGATTGTTTATAGAGTTGCAGGGCAGGTGTTATTTTTAGTTTTATTCTTTTGTTAAGTAGAAGTTGAGGCAGCATTGTAGCTGGAATGATAGGAGTGAAAAAACCCAAGGAGAGGGTTCTGCTACAGCATAATCCTCTTTGTGGTTATTTATTTATTTATTTAGTCAGTTAGTTTTTTCCCTTTTTTTGTATATAAATCATTTGTACTTATGAATATTCTAATGCTATTTGTTGACTGGGGAAAGTAACAAGGGGCTTTTGCTGTATTTTATTCCCTGCCCTTTTTCCTTAAGAAGTAGTTGGGAGCTCTCTCCTGTTGTATTCTGTACCTACACCAGTGAAGAGATTGTGTCTGTTTCCTGTTTATTGCAGCTTTGGGAAGCACGCTCAGGAAATGAACTGAAAAGTATTGAGATGAAAGATTTCTTCAAAAATGCAGATGAGCAACCAGATGATGTCGAGGTTTTAGTAAAATGTTGCTCTTGGTCCAGAAATGGTGACATGATTTTGGTGGTAGCCAAAAATAAGCTTTTGGTAAGTACCTTACTTGAGTAATCTTTTGGAGGTAGTGTATTACAATATAGAAATTATGATTACAGATAAAATTCCAGGCCATTAAGACCTTTCAGATAAAAAGGTGCCTGATTTCATGTGTGTGCAAATAAAAATATGTGGTCAACAAACTTGTGACTAAGAGAGATACCTTCTGAATTCGAGAATGTACAGTATTGAGCATATAAGCTGCTTGTCAGCAGTGAAATCATTCAAACAGGGTTCCTATTGTAATTATGTCTTCACAGCTTTTTGATATCAAAACATGTGGTTTGTTAACTCAAGTCATTGTCAGCCATCACAGCACAATCCAATACTGCGACTTCTGTCCCGGCGATGAGTTAGTCGCAGTTGCTTTGTCTCACTGTTCTGTGGAGGTAAGCGATTGTCTGCAATATACCACGAAAGTGTACTTGCAATTTAAAATGTTACATTTGTCCTATTAGGTTCTTGTACACAGAGATAAAACAAATGTAGCTATTTTTGTAGGCTTTTGGCGTCCTACATTCATTTTAATTTTCACTTGCTTCTTAAATTTAAAATGGAAATAATGTTTTAAAGTTACATGTTCATTTTGGACAATGGAACTCACATTTATCTAAAACTAGACTAGTCTGCTAAGTGTATCTAAAGCTACTCTTGCTGCTCTCAGGAGTATTGCTTAACTCAAACCAAACCAAATCCTCTCTCCTTCGGTGTGCTGGTACGTAAGAAGGAAGGAAACATCTAGAATAACTTTGAGACTAGCATGGCTAGAGTAGGTCTATACAAATATCATATTTGGGGTTTTTCATTGGTGTTGTTTGGGGTCTTTTGTTTTTTCAATCTGTGTCATCAAGTTGAACTTGTATTTTTTTTATACTGTCTTTTTTTTTTCCTGTGTCTTTTAAAATAATAGCAGTCAAAGAGGCTGCTGATTCAATTTCCCTGATCATTGAAATGTGATAAGCAGGCACGGTTCTTACTACATCTGATTTCAGAATAAGAATTAAGGAAATACTAGAAGACGTAGTAGTTAAGTGTACTTGCACTGTTTTTGCTGTAAATGCAATCTAGATCCATTTGAGTTTTTCTTTCATATTTTTATTGTAGTTATGGAATATTAAGTCTTTATCAAAAGTGGCATATTGCAGAGGACACATGAGCTGGGTTCACTGTGTGACGTTTTCACCAGATGGATCTTTGTTTCTGACTTCATCTGATGACCAGACAATACGTGTAAGTTAACTTTTCATAAATACTTTCTGAATTCAAGAATGTGCAGTGTTGAGCATATAAGCTATTTGTCAGTAGTGAAATCATTTATTTCTGACTTCATCTGATGACCAGACAATACGTGTAAGTTAACTTTTCATAAATACTTTCTGAATTCAAGAATGTGCAGTGTTGAGCATATAAGCTATTTGTCAGTAGTGAAATCATTTATTTCTGACTTCATCTGATGGCCAGGCAATACGTGTAAGTTAGCTTTTCTTTTTTGAAATATCTAAATTTAGATATGTATTATTAAGTTATTAATTTAAGGAATTGTTTATTGTAAAATCATATGTCTTATAAAATACATAAAAATATAGGTATGTATTTTGTATGTAAGTTTATAGTCAATATAAATTTAAATATTTGTTATGGAATAATTTACATATACAGTAAAATGTGCTGGCTTTTTTGCTTTATTTACTATTTATCTAAATTTCCTCTATATGTTTTTTAAAAGAATGGTGGCACTTCAAGAGTGACTGTAACCTTCTGGTTTGTTTTACATTTTATCTGAATTGGGAATTTTGAAGCTTTTTGAGGATTCTAGCAGACTTGATACATTTCATTGTTAGGTATATTTGTCTGTTAATTTAGGCTGGATTTCTGTAATTGTAATGTCTCATTCAAACCTGACTGTGTAGAACTGTATCTTACCAAGGTAACCTTTCCTGTTCTCCCAAGTTAGCACATACATTCCTGAAATTTTGAGAGCAATTGAAGTAAGAAGTCTGTACTTCATATTTTTTGTAATTGGATTTTAATGCTGCTCTTTGGATTAGAAAACTTTGGCTGTTACAGCTATGACTCTAAACACAGGGGAGTCTTGTAGTCAGCCTGGAGAAAGTAGTTCTATTTCATCTGTTGGAGTCACTATAGTAATTGCACAACTTTCCCTAGTATTAAAAAGAGCAGAAGCATCATTTTCATTGTTTTAAAAAAATTAGCGTTACTTGCAAGTTTATAAGCCTTTGGTTTACAGGTGCTGTTACTCAGCAGCTTTTACATCTTGTTTAGTGAAGCTTATGAAACACTGTGTTCTTCAACAGATCTGGGAAACAAAGAAGGTGTGCAAGTCTTCTGATGCTGTGCTGAAAAGTGAGCTAGATGTTGTATTTCACAATGGTGAAGTGGTGATTTTAGCCATCTACAATCAGAAGCATTTACAGGTAAGCTGTGTTTCTCAATATTTTAGTATGTGTGAATGTTACCTGCAAATCTCTGTAGGAAACTGAGGAAGCACTGGAAGAACCCCTTGTTCTTGGCTTTCAAGAGTTGGATCTGTAGCAGATGACTCAGTGGATAGTAACATTTTTACATCTAGAAACTGTGCCTAGTTTAGTAAGTGAAAAAATGAGGTTTGAGGGGAAATTTCTACACTGATGTTGAAACCGAGTCTGGATGCAGAGGAACAGAACTCTTATCCCTTCCTGACGGGTGTCCGTGGGCCTTCCAAGTGGCTCAGGTGTGCACAGCAGTGTGTAACGTGTGCAGCACCTGTAGACCAGGTGTTACACAGCAAATGTAATGCTTCAGAGCTTTGTGTAACAGCTGAAGGAATCATCTCAAAGTGGGGCAGCTAGAGGTGTGAGCTCAGCACTGCCTATAGCCTTAGATTTGTGCTGAAGGAAATAGTAATAGTGGCTACACTCTTATTGCTGTGGGCCCTGCCGCAGCAAGTGCTAAGTACACCAACATCCAAAGTGTATTTTTCTATTCCATGGTAGCAGATGCACACATGTCACCCTTTTTCAAATCACGATTCTCTGATCTATCAGATAAGTTAAGAGGATTTTCATCTGCTTCAGTGAAGAGCTGGGAGAAAGCACACCCAATGGAGTTACACCTGTTTACGTTCTGGAGCAGTTTAGGACATTTGCTTCTTTTTAATCTTCCTGAATTGTAACATCTGTAGCCACTGCTGTGTAATGGTGTAGTTTCATTTGAATTAGTAGGCCTGATCTCCATGTTCATGATTAGTAATTTCTGTCATAACTTTACTTGAACCATTTCCTAGAGAAAGATGGTGCTCAGATTATGTGCCCTAAATACAACACTCTGACAACCTGTAGACATGCAGTCATGAGAGACAACTCCATTGTAGAAAGAGAAAAGATTTTTCACCCTTACCCAGGAGGAGAAATTGACTGAAAAGACAGATTGCATGTGTACTGTGATTTAACAGTGTACCTCTGCTATCACATCTCTCAAAGTTTTTCTTGGAACCATGATGCTTTACCTTTTGTAATTTATAGTCTCTCAGGACTGGAGTCCTACTCACCCTTTGATGTGCAATATGGTCGTTTCTAAACACTTCACACTGATAGCTTTTTAAACTTAAACTCAGTTGTAAATTATTGTATTCTAAAGACATTTTTTTTTGACACCCTGTGGAATTGACTTGAGGGTGATACTGAGTTGAGACTTGGTATATTGTGTGTGCTAATTAGTTTAAAGTCATGCTTACAGGATGCACCTAAAGTATTTTATGTTCTGTTTGACATGGGCTGTTTAATCTGGCTGGCAAGGTAAATTTAAGCATGAAGCTTGCTCCATATGGTCTTTGGAATTTGGGGGTGGCATTTTGATTTGCTGTTTCCTTTAAAAAGCCTTCTAAATACTGAGATGAGTTTCCTTCTGCAAACTTGTCCTGTTCAGAGACCATTCTATGGAGATAGTTACAGTGACCTTTAAGGCAAGTGGTTTATGAAAGTAACTCATTCTTACAATGTAAAGTTTGTAACTGTTCCCTTTGGCATTCTCAGCTCTGTATGGTAATTTATTTAAGTTTAAATTTCAAAATATTGTAATAATGTAATTACCATCCTATTTTACAGCTTATCAATGGAAATACAGACAATGTTATTATGCAGACAGCAGCCCAAGAATCCCCCATTTCCTGCTGCTGCTTAAGTGAAGATCTTAAATTTGCAGCTTTTGGACAGGAGAGTGGAACACTAAAGGTATTAAGTCCTAAATTTGATTTTTAAAATAGTAGGAAAACACTATTTATGCTTTTTCTTTTTAAATAAATGTCACGTGGATGACTTCTTGCAATAATATTCGTCAATATAGTAATTCAATTTACATTTGTGAGTGATGTCTAAATTAAAATAACTTAAAGGTAATGCTAGTAATCTAGCTCTGAATTTCATTTTACCCAGACTAAGCTAATAGGAATTTTTGGTTGTTCCAATCCAGTGACTTAAAATCATGTATTTACAATCTCATGTTTTTTAAAAAAGAACTTGCATGTTCTTGTTTTCCTTTAAGTGTGTCAAATAAATGTAATTATTGCATTCTTCATTGTAAAGGTACTACAGTTGTCAGATGGGAAAGTTCTAAAGTCCTGGGAGGCCTACAGGACATCTGTGCAGCACTGTCGATTTACACCCGATTGTCAGACTCTCATCTCAAGTGCTCATGATTCAGTTATACAGGTTTGGGCAATATTTAAAAAGATAATATTGTAAGTTACTTAAAATAAAGAGCTTTTATAGTATAGATAATGTAAACTCAGTAAATGACTAATGTATTCTGTATTGTTCCATCCAGGGACAAAGGGGCTGTAGGAAGTGTAGCCTTTATTTATGCCTTATGTGATAATGAATATTACAGGTTTTCTATTTTTACTGCTGTGGGTGATAGAAAGGCTTTGAGAAGAGTGAAAGAAACATTAGTTGTCAAACAAAGTGACTCAGCACTCTGAAATGAGGGTTTGGGATGCTGTAGGTCTGTCAGTGGGCTTGCTTCCACTGTCTTGGGGAATGATGTAAAAAGTCTGGGCGGGCTGATGTGCCCACCCCGTCCAGTGCAGTGCTGAGTACCAGCTAGAAATAGAGTGGCTGCGCTAATGTGGGTTCAAATTAGGAACCTCTGCCTCTCAGCAAGGTAGGCTGGCTCCGGAGGTGCCTTCTGGACTGTCTGTGTTAGCATTTAGCCACCTCAGGGGTGCAGTTCTGCAGTAAAGGTCCGTGTCTCAGCTTGAGCTTGCTGAGCCCTAGTTTGCCCTGCAGAGCTCTTCTGAGTGCTGACAGGATCCCTAAGCCAGAGCACGTGTCCAGCTGCTCAGGAGCCTTCAGCCCACGCAGCCGAACCTGGAGTTCCAATAAAACCGCCAAAGCCCTCCTGGGTGCTGATCCTCAGCCTTGGAGTGCTGCTCCCGGCTCTGCCGTGGGAAGCGTTTCTGCTGGCCCTCAGCTCCCTCTGGTGGGCAGCGCCTCGCTGAAACCCCCGGGACTGGCACCCGCGCACGCTGCTCTCTGCTCACCCTGCTGCAGGAAACCTGTTCCTTTGAAAACTATTAAATCATTGCCCGTTTAAAATAAACTGATGCTTAATAGCTTCTGTAGAAAAAACCGGTCGCTTATTTTGCAGCGAATAGTTGAATTAAAAATAGAAGTGTCATTTAGTTATAAAAAGGCTAAGCAAAATGGCAGTTCATTAAAAATATCCTTTAAAAATATAAAAGAGATCTAATTTAAGTAAGCAAAATATGAGGCCTACCAGATGAAATAAGTCTATATGTTGTAATAATCAAAAGTTTAAAACACCAACTGACTGAGGTGCCTGAAATTTATTGGTTTGCTTTTTCTTTTTAAATTACAAGTGAATTTTAAGTATCAAATTCACTTTGAAAATAAGATTATATATGTATTATAGGGAATTCTGTCACAGGCTGACCGTGAAATACCATGGCACCCTCAATCTTTAGCATATCTGTTATGGATCACTTCAATATCTAACATTGTAATTAATCACCACCACTATTATAAGAACTTGTTATTAGTCCTGTTACTTAAAAATCAAAAATTAAGTTCATGCTTCTTATGTTTGCTGTTTCAATTTTTTAAAAAAGTATTTGATTTTTATGTTTAGGTATGGAATTGGCAATTGAACGAATGCGTGTTTCTAAGAGGGCACAAGGAAGCAATCAAGGACTTTAGACTTCTGGAAAATTCAAAACTTCTCTCTTGGTCATTCGATGGAACCGTTAAGGTGAGTAAAAGGCTGTGAATTGACAAATCACATCAAACACATTTGACTGTCTCTTGTAACATTTGGTGTTTCCTGCGCTTTGTGTGGACACACATTTTACTGAATCAATTGTAAAGTGTAAGCTAACTTCTAAGACAAAATTCTGGATTTTCTATTTTTAGTAAGATTTACACTGTTGCATTTTAACTGTCCCAGAGAGTATAACAAAATGTTGGCCACATTAGAACTATCTAGCTGAGTTTTATTCCTTATATATTGTGTAAGATGCCAGTGTTTTAATTTTTTACTGCAGTAAAAAAGTAACCTTTTTTTTCTGTATATGTGGTAGGTTTGGAATATCACTACTGGAAACCCAGAAAAAGATTTTGCTTGTCATGGAGGTGCTGTTCTTTCCTGTGCTGTTTCACCTGATGGTAGTAAATTTTCATCTACTTCTGCTGACAAAACTGCAAAGGTTGGTTACTTTCTGTACAGAAATAAAAATGATGCCTTATTTATCCTGAAAAGTAATCTATATTTTTCATTTTGAGTGTAACTAGTGATTATTCAAGTTATCTTGTTGTATTTCTAGTTTTAAATTTCCTATATACATCAACGTGTTTCTAAAGCTATTGCACTCATTTGCAATTGATCTTGGATATAACTGAAGTCTAGTGGCTTCTGTACAAATAAAATGCATGTTTAATGCACAGCTTTGTGCAGAACACTTTGTTTATTTCTCTGTATTGGTTTGTTGATAGCCTGACATTCTTAATTTGTAAAGTTAAGAAAAATCTTCCAGTGAAGTTTCTGTTCGTACGTTCAGAAGGCAGGTGCACAAAGCTGTGAACTGGGGCCCCCATTATGCTCCTAAAGCATTCCATTAGATTTTTAAAATATAATTTTCGAGTGATTGATGAATCCTATTTCTGTGAACAGCTTAAACTTTCTTGTAAATGAATATGTTTCATTAAAACTTACATTCCAAAAAAAGATACATCCAGTCAGTTCAGTAACTCGTAGCAAGCGCATTCTTGTGTGACTCAGGTGATGAAAAGAAAACCAGACTCTACAGTATAAAATATTTACATAAATCACATACAAATATGCATGTGTATAAAAAGTCTTATGTACATTTTAATGCTAATGCCTTTTAGAAAGAAGTCATAATTGGTTTTGAGCTTGTCCTTTTCACTCCTCTGTAATGTTTTCCATTTAGATATGGAGCTTTGAAAGTTTTTCTGCTCTTCATGAACTGAAAGACCACGAAGCCTGTGTGCGGTGCTGTGCTTTCTCTCCTAATAACAAACTCTTGGCCACTGGAGATGACAAAGGAGAAATAAGGGTACTGCTCTAATCTTGGTGTTTATTTTATAATTCAGTGGATTGTCAGTTCACAGACAGAAGAGTTCTCAGTTTGTATTCTGCATGTCTAATTCCTTAGCATTGTAGTGAACATCGGGGTGAAAATAGCAGTTTGCCGCATGAGGGAGTAGCTTGTAACCATATTGATAGATTCATGTTCCATGAATGCTAAGGAACTGATTCACATGATTTAATAATGATTCTACTGTGAACTGCATGTGTGATTAAATCCTTTATCTAAGATACAGCTCTAAGATGAGAATTTTTTAAAAATTATGTTGTCACTTTAAGTAGAATACATATTTGCAAGGGCTTGGTGGTTTGTTTTTTTCTTTTCCTCTAATACAGAAAAATACATTTCAGGTTTCCGTGTTTGAGTCATTTTTTTTTCCTGTTAAGTTTCCTTCTGTAATTAGTCTTTCCTCTCTTTTAGATTTGGGACATTTTTACAGGTGCATTACTTCACTTCTGCTCCCCAGTCACTGTAGACGAAGGAGAACCAACACATGGGGGTTGGGTAACAGACCTCGCCTTTTCTCCTGACAGTAAAATGCTTGTGTCGTCTGGAGGCTATCTTAAGGTAAGCCTTGAAATAATAAAATATCCTATCATACCTAATTAAATGGCAGTACTCTGATGATTAAGACTAATTCAGTAAACCAACCTGAAGCATTTTACTTAACACAAAGCTTCTTTGTTTTCATGACAGTCTAGCACTTTTCACTTCTTCTCATATCTGCAAGTCCACTGAAAAGGTCTTTTAAGAATTCAGGTTAATTTTCAGACTCCATACATTTCATTTTCATTGACTTCAGATTTTCATTTGCAATGTCCTTTCCTAACATCTTTAATTTTAAGATCTCAGTCATTTTTGTCTGCCTTGATATCCACTCAATTTTGACAGCAATTGTGTTCTTCATAATGAGTAGAAAAATGCTCTGTATCAGGCTTCTTTTTTTTTTTTTTTTGAGATACTGAAGTTTAAATTTTGTCATAAGTAGAAATTCAGAAGAAATTGCAAGTGACGATTTTTCTGCAATTTGTCTTTGAAAGACATTTTGAAGGAAATCAGTGTTTTCATCAGTCTTTCATTGGTTCAGGCATCTACTGGGCATATTTTTTTGGGGAAGGGGAAGAGGTGGCCTTTTTTTCGGTCTGTGAATGGGTTCTTCGTAACTTTAAATTTCTCATGAGGTTTTGTGTTGGGTTTTTTTTCCCTTGTGATAGCCAATACCTGTTACTGGAAAGGAGTGTGTTATCTGTGTGTGTGTGAAATGACAGGTGCCAAAGTTCCCACCTCAGAGGGATGGAGTTTAGCTGATTGTTGGTCAGTGTCTAGCTGTTGGATGTGCTATCAAACTACTTCTTTGGAGACAGCAACCATGTAACAAAGAATTGACTTTTCTGAGTTGCAAATCTGTATTTTGCACACAACTATGATGTTTCATATTTCGTGAGATGCGTAAGCTAAAAAGCAGTAATACCATCTGCTTTTCAATGGGATCAGAGCTGAAGGTAATCTGTTGTGATGTTTTGCTGCTGCACTCAAATGCTGCAGGAACAGAGGTAGACTTCTTACTGGCACAATGGAATAACAGCTTTGTGCTGGATTGTGTTAGGTCCAGTTTTGCATTGGTCTACAGTTTTTTTGAGAAATGTGAAATTTCAGACTATGGTAAACTGATGGTTGAAGGTTTCTTGGTTTCTTTGTTAATAGTGCTTACTGCATATTCCAAAAACTAATAATTGTAATCTCACTGAAAAAGAAGTCAGTGTTGCTAAAAAAACTGCAAATGGTTTCAAATTTTTACATGATCAATCCTATAGTGTGTCTAGCTAAGTTTTTTAATTCAGCTATAGTTTCATTTATCTGGCGATGTGTTTCATATATTCATTTGGTTATATGAAAATACATAATTGTTGAAAGCTTGGGCATATTGCAATTTATGTCTATTGATTGCATTTTGTGATGGGGTAAGGGGTAGTACCTGAATATATTGTTTTGTATGTTTTCATGAAATTTAACCGCATCAGTCTTTTTGAAGTTTCTTTTCATCTGAAAGCCTTGTACCTTTAGTAATTAGTCTTAAACTTACTCTACTTAAGATTTTTTATATTTTTATTTTTAATTCTGCCTCTTTTGTGAAAGCAGTCAACTGGGCTAGCTGTTCTAAGCCTGTTAACAGATTTTATTCTAAGATTCCTTCACCTAACTGAGAGTGTTATTATTTTCCTTAGTGGTGGAATGTAACTACTGGAGAATCCTTACAAACCTTCTACACAAATGGAACAAACCTCAAGTCAATACACGTGTCCCCTAATTTCAAAGTATATGTGACTGTTGATAATCTTGGTATTCTTTATGTATTACGGAAGTTCTGATTAATGGGCTGAACACTGCAAAGATAACTAATTTTTTTAAGTTGGAAAGAAAACTCTGCTTTGTCTGAAGTCATTAAGCTGTGAATTATATTTAATTGTTGTATTCATGATGTTTTCATGTATATTTATATACTTTTATGCATGTTTTTTGAAAGGAACTTGCATTTAATCTTGTTTTTAATAAGCATAATTATAATCCTTAAATCTTGATTTGCATCTTAAGTATGTTGCTTCCAATTTTGTAAAGAAAATATATTAAGATTTATTCAAATTAGTTGAAATTAATATTAATAGCAGTGAAGAAAGAATGAGAGTATAATGCTTTGAAATGATATTTTATGGTAAGGCTGATGGCTAAATGCTGTCTAGACATGAACACAACTGTGTAAGATGCAAAAAAAAATTTTTTTTGTGCAATGCAAGGATTTTCATTTAGTATGGAACGGAAAGAAGCACGGGCATTCTTCATTTGAAAAATGAACCCAGCCATGTTGGTGCTTGATGTTCAAACCAAATCGAGCAGATGCTCAGTTTACAGCAGCTGTGCCTCCCCCTTGCAGTGAGAACCTTCATGCTTCAAACCTGTGGAGATAAAGTGCATTGTAACATGTATGAGCTGTTTCTATTAAGGGGAATACCCTCAGTCTTGTTTTCTCAAGGCAAAATCTGAAATTCAATATTGTAGTTGAAGTGGAAGAGACCATGCCACATTGCCAGTCAAAGGACGAGTACAGCTAACCAGCTAAAATGAAAATGGAAATGGCTTAAAACTTATGTATTGAAAATTATAAGAAGATGTGAATTTTAGGGTTTTTTTTCTTTTGGAAATAATATTGATTTTATACTATGGAGACACTTTACTGTTGTCAGCTTTGTTTACATGGGATTCTATCCCCAGCTGATCTCTTTGTTGCCTGGTAATATGTGATTTTGTGGTTTTTTAATGCTTTTAAAAAAAATTTTTACAGTCTATTTATAGATTCAATATAGGGTAGAAACATCAATGTTTTGTACTAATTTTACTTGACAAATGTTTTGTGAATAATTGGGTAGCAATTTCTTATTTGGTACCTAGTAAGGCTTTTTCTATTCAATTGCCTCTCAACTGCTTTGAGCAACTACACAAGCATTAATATTATTTCATATTTCTGTAGCTGGCAGTAGAACACTGTCTAAATACTTGATTGTAAAAAGTACTGTAGCACCTATCTCAACTGGTACTGAATAATGAAATTTTTACTTTTAGTATTTTTTGTGTGCATTTCATAAAATTTAATAGGCATTCTTAGTATTTCCCTGTTTTTGACAATCACCAGTTTTTCCTCTTTTCCAACTTGAAATTCTACTCTTTCTAAGGTGCTGTTAAATACGGGTCAGTATAATCAAAGTACTGCTGGCGGAAATGTAAAGAGAAGAAATTCAGTAGAAAAGACCATGATGTTTTGTATTCCAAGTATGTACAGTACTTAATAAAGATGATCCAGGCAATACTGGCCAAAGTTGTAAATGAATTTGAATTCCTGAGTGATTTTTTTAATATGTGGGATGGAGGGGGAGTGCTGCATCTTTTATTGTGGTTTTGTTTTCCATCTAAGCATAATGCTGCTTTACAAACTGCATCAAAAGTGCTTAGGCAAGCAGCAGTATTAAATATAGGTGTGCGGGGAAAAGGAAACAGAGGGAAACCGAAGTCTTAGAAGATGTCCTGCAGCATTCAGGACTGTCCAGTTTGTAGAGAGTCCATCTGTGCCCCCTGAGCAGCTGAAGATCCAAAGAGCAGGAAGCTCCTCTTAGCCAGTATCCCGCTATCCCAGAGGCCGTGCTGTCCTTACTGCTCGGGACCCTGTCAGGCTGATCTTAGAGACACAGCCAGGTTAAAAGGCATGGGAAAAATATTTCCCATGAGGAACCAGGGCAGAAAGTTCTTCTCTGGGAACACTAATGAAATTATGATGATAAGGAAAAAAACCTAATCACAGTTTAATGCAGAAAGCAGATGGTGCATAGGCAGAGTTCATAGACAATTGAAATTTTTGAGTGAGTAGGAAGCAAGTAGCACAGAAACGTGAAGAAATGTGAGATAAGTACTACGTTCCTGGATGTTCTGGAAGAATGACAGCACAGAAGCCTTGTACTTATTGCTGAAACTGAGGAAGCTGTTCTGCACAGGAGGTGATGTTGGGATGGTTGCATTCAGAAATGTAGAAGTATGGGGTTGGCTGTGAGTATTTGAAACTGAGGTGGAAGAAGAGAAATATTGATGAAAATGTCTGAAGAGCCAAAGAATAGATCTGATATGCAGGGAAAGTATGAAAAAAATCGAGTTAAAAATTATTAAAATAGGAGGCAGGAAAGCAACTTCTTCAATTTAAAATGCTTAAGAGGACAGTTTACTGTAATAAAAAATAGGTCTTGCTGTATGATCAGATTTGGCTTTCTCTTCAATGTTACATGTCTTGCAAAAGAAACAAAAGAGAATTTGGCTGAAAGCAATTATTATGTAGATTGAACATTAGTGCTTCCATTATCTTTTTTAATGTCAGATCAAAATGAATCAGTCTGCATTCAAATTTAACTAATGAGCATTGCCAATTTTATCTAGTTCTGTAACTGAAATTATAATATGCTTTTGTGTAAACAATTTGTATACTTCCTATTAACCATGCCTATGAGTTTCTGTAGAAGTTTTGAGTCTCGTCACTTTGTCAATTAGACCTACAGCTCCTTCATATATGTCTTTTTTCTCTTTCCTTGGGAATCATACCCATGTGTGATACAGCTGCTCAAGAGGGTGCTTTGTCTTGCCTTAAAGTGTGCCATTCCTCCACCTACAGTGTTCTCCTTCCCCCCCTCTTACCTTACACAGTTGTTTGAAATAGAATTGTGCCCTTAATGCCTGAGGTTTTCCTATACAGATCTCTTGTAGGGCTGGAACGTTGGAGTAGAACTGGAACTGGTAACCCGTTGCCAGTAGAGGACTATCCCCCACCCCCAAATTATTTTGCTTCCTTTTGAAAATTACATAGTTAAACTCCCTATTACAGGACGCTGTGCAAATTGCTGTTCTGAGGGGTTTTTACAATTTTTTAGCTCAGTGAGGTCTCTGTGTGGGGCTCAGTTCCCCAGGCTGTATCTAGCCACAACACATTCTGTGTCCTTATCACTGCTCTCCTGAGGTGTTTCGCAGAAGCTCATGCCCTTGCAGGTTTTTGGGGAAAGCCAGGCTGAGAGACTCTGACTCGGGTGGTTTCTACTGTCCTCCTGGAACAGAACATTGCAGGGAGGCCACTTGCCCTCATCTTCAAGAAGCCAGTAAATCCAGAATAGCAGCAGATCAGAGAATTCAGGTATGTTTTTGTAACTGCTAGTAGAACATATCTCCCTTACTGAACTGTTTGGTTGCCCTTTCTCCTTCATAACAAGTACAGACTCCATGGCAATGGCAAGGAGTGGAGAAGTCAGCCTTGGGGCTGTATTTCCCTCAGATGGGACACCTGAGCCCTGAGATGGATTTGTCCACTTTGTGCTTTCTTTTCCTCGTGTCTGCTATGGAGGCACAAATTTATTTGGGTTCATAGATGGTGACGATGATGCCCAAGAGCTCTGAGGACTTGGGACACCTTATTTCTGCTGTGATTCCAAGAAAAGCAGAAGCCAAATGACCTCACTTTGGAGAATTCTGTGGAGAACAGGGAGGGTGCCAGATACTCTGAACACTTCCAGTATGATTTATTTTTTTCTTTTTCTGTGCTCAATTTCACTTTGTTCTTTCAAGCTGGGAATTGGGCACAGTCACTGGCTCTGCCAATATTCACTAAGAAGTTAAGCTGAGGCCAGGCTTGTTTGTGGCTGGAACTCTGCAGCAGATTGACAGTAGATTGATTGTGTTTTTCAGCACTTCCAAAGCTGTTTCGTGGCATGCTTCTATCCATGTCTATGTTGGTGTAGGCTTTTATTTGGGAGACAGGAACCAGCGGGTTTGGAGCACAGATGCTGGATTTTCTTAGGTTTTAAGAGGCTTTTCTTCCAGACTAATTTACTGCCCACCTTTCTTCTAGGAGGCTTTTTAACGAGAAACCTTGCAACTAGATTTAATAGAAGCCTAGGCTGAGATGGTGAGGGTGCATCGTAAAAGAGTATAAAGGAGTAAGATTTTCAGTCTGCATGTGTCATTGACAGCTTCATCACTTCCTATATCATCTCCCACAGTTACACTTGAGGGATATAGCACAACTGTGTGATAATTGGACTAGAACTATTTAAGCTGCCTCTGTGTGTTTGTTCAGGAGGATGAGAAAGCTAAAGTATCTTGTAAGTGTTTCAATAGGCAGTTTCCCTCTTGGGGCCTGACTGTTTACAGAACAAATTAGCTTCCTGTGCTTGTTTCCATTTAACAAACCATATGTTGTACATAGGAGAAGTGCTCTGAGAATGGTTAGATTCATGTCCTTCAGGCTAGAGAGGATTCTTGTTCTGTACTCAAGAGGCATCCTCTGAGTACTACTTAGGATGCCACAATTAGATTCTCTGTGTTTATGTGGTATTTTTAATTTCTTACTATATTAGCTTCCTTCAATTTATTTGTGTGTCTGATTTATTTTTACCTTTGTTCAGTTTCTCTAATAATGTACAAACTCAGATGAGTTCTGAAAATCATGATGTTTAAAATGACTCAAAATGAGGCAAAGACAAATTTACCCATTCAAACTCTTCAAAAGTAAACATGATGATTCTTAGGTAAAGCATGTGTTATTTCTAATACATAAATGCACATGACGTATGCTTGATATTTAAAATACCTTTTATGTTACTTTTCTAAAGTATTAGACCCTTCTAACTCTTCTCTGTAATTGTATAGAAAATATTATTTCTATAGCACTTTTCTATAGCACTTTCTAGCACATGATAGCAGTGTTTTCTTTTAGTTATAAAAATCATATTATTTGCCTGCAATATCCTCTGAAGATAGTAATAACTGTTCATATTGCTCTTCCTCATTAGAGTCAGTATTTAGGTTGATAAGAATTTGTAGCCTGCTGGTTCAAACTCTTACTTCAGTGTTAAGAACTCTTAGTATTAACATGTTTTGAGAGCAAGTTTTCCTGTCCCAGAATAACAATGGCAACATTTCTTTTTGTGCTTCCCAGTTATAACCACTTAAATTCATTCTTTAATTTAATACTATGATCAGTATTGGCTGTTGTTTATAAGCCCCTTGGCAGAAGTAGTGTAGGGAAAAAAGATTAAGGAAAGACTGAAAAATATACTTTTGGTTTAATAGCCCTGAAATAATACGTGAGAGGAATAGCATATTTTTAATGTGAGACTTGGAAATGCTTTGAATTTTGTCTTTTTTAGTAGAGAATAGATGAATGAACAGACATAGGCCTAGGCCAGTTGCAATCTGTCTCTAAATACAGATCAAACTTTTTGGTCTGAAGAATCCAGCCTGAAGCCAATAATCACGTCTTGATGGGTGAACACTCAGCATCCACACAGTAAGGTAAGATACACTTACAGAAGCTACTAATTCTTTCAGTGTATTTGCACAATTTCTTAAAAGGTGCTGTGGAGTTTATTTATAGTCAGTCGAGGATAGTAATTATGTGTTTTATATTTCCAGCTGAGATACTGGAGAAAATGTGTGGTCTTGCAATTATGTACCCTAAATTTCGGAACTAGGGAATAGGAGGAGGAACAGTTTTAAAGAGTTTAAACAGAAGAAATGTTGCCTAAATTTTGCCTCTATTTGAGTGCATGTTTAACAATAGCATGAAAAAAGGTCACCTGAATGTGTCTGAGTTTTCAAAATATTTTAAGAGATGCTTTAATGTCTTGTGGATGTTGCACTCTCAATTTATCAAAGCCAAAGAGTTGTAGTTTTTCCATTTCAAAAAGTATAGAGCAGATACTACTTTTTAAAAAATAATTTCTACAGTATCAAGGATTCAGCTATTAAATTGTTATTTTGCCTCAGCAGCTGGTTTTTTGTAGTCTGGAGCACTAGGTTTGAGGAAGATCTTAAGGCTACGCATTCATTCAGAGGAATGGTTGAGGGGCCAAGCTGAACTTGTGGAAGAATTGTTTGTTTTTCACTGAGATTGCATCAGTGAATACCTGCCAGAGATAGGTCGAATTCAACTGAACTTCATGAGGCCTGGAATTTTCTTCATATCATATCTTGATAATTTAAATTTGGTCAAAAAGATATGAAACACAGTAGGTGGCAATAAGCTATAAGTCTACCAATTTGACTGTTTTATCTCCTTTTCCCAGAAATATCTTTGTTCAAAGGATTAAACTTTTGGTGGCTGTAGAAAAAAAAGTCTATTCCTTGAATTATGAGCTACTTTTTCTCTTAAGCTTCTCTTGGCTGTGAGCTCTTTACAGGTTGCAGTTTCTCAAACTCCTGTACTACTCATTATATCTCATATTTAGTCCTTAATTACTTATGTCAACCCTCTTCAAATGAGGGTTCCACTGTTCAGGGTTCTAGTATTGGTAGTGTTAGGAGAAAACTCTTTGCAGCAAAACTGGACTTCACTATTCTTGTTTTTTTTTATCACAAAGTGACTCTATGGAATGGAACATTTTCTCAGCTTATGTTCTGGATTCTGGTTTCTTCAGCATGTAATAGCAAAAAAAAAGAGTGATCTTTAGCAAGCTGTTACATTTATGTATTATGCATTTATAGCTGGTTTTTTGCTAAAATACGAATTTAGGAAATGATCCTTCCTATATTTATTTTTATTTTGCATACAAATTACATCTCCTCCTTTTCAAAAATTAAACCACAGTGCTTCCAGCTCATGCAGCTTGTCTGTCCATTTTGCTTTACTTATTTTGCTCTTTGAGTTCTATGGTGGGTTAGAAGTTACTTTAGGATTGTTATGTATCGGCCAATGTTTGTGTTTTGTTAAGCAGGAACCTATCTGGAAAATGAGAATTTCATCACAGTGAATACTTTGAGCAGTTAGAACCAAATAGAGGTTCTTAAGAGGTCTTAACTTTGCATTTGTGAGAAAGAATATATCATAGTTTGGATGTCTAAATTGGAATTAATACCTATGACAAGAACCAAGGGGCTTGGAGCTTGAGTGTCTTCTGTTTAGAATGTGTTTTGTGCAACATTTGAGTTCTAACAAAATGCTTTTTCTATTGAAAATGAGATTTTTTTGTTGTTGTTATTTCTAAGCTGACTGTTCATAGCTGCTGAGATTGCTTGAAGGGAAAGAAAGGAATGATTGTAAACAGAGTCAGAACTTCAAAGTGGGAACAGCCAATTTAGGTATTGTAACTCAAGGACTCAATCCAAGGAGAGGACTGCAAAAATTCTTCCTCACAGGAAGTGAAGACAAGATTTGAGCAACCACTGTCAGAGATCAGTAGCAGAGATAATCCAGCAGCAGAGGCACATTCAAGGTAACTGTAGTGGTGGTGTTTTTGTGGTGACTGGCAGAAGCAGCACTTTTCTTAGCAGTTAAGCACTTTTTGCTTATCATTTGAAATACAAAGTGTGCTCTTGCAGGTTCGTGGACTTTGCTTTTTCATTCTCTAAGCTGATTTTAGAGGCTATGTTGAATAGGATGTTCAAATAATTCTGGCATTCCTTAAGGACTGAGTAGAGTTTGAAAACAGGGTACCTTAATCTATCCTTCCCTTTCAGAGTTGTTTTTTCCCCCGACAGATTCTTGTTACACTAAACAAATGAAGCCATATAGCAAACATTTCAGTAATCAGGCCAACATAAAGTACTCATAAATTATCACCAAGCAGCTCTAAATCTGTCATAAACTCTTACTGACTGGCTCACAGGAATGTTTATGTGATTGAGAAGAACTATAGAAAGTATGTTAAGTCTCCTTTTACAAGTTAAATCAACTACAGTGAGATGAAAAACACCCACACATTTGGCTTTGGATCAGCAGAGGCATTCTTGAAAAGCAAACCTTTATGAAATCTTTATTATGAGACCAATTTCAAGGTGTAAAAAATTATCAGTTTTCCAGGTGTCATTGATTGTACTCTGCTTGCATATTCCTTGTATAACAGGGTATCACCTTGATCAGGGAGTTACAGATTTGGAATCATTCCAGCAAATAAATTTTGACATGGCTGGGAGCACAGATGTAATGTAGGATGTGTTAAAGCTGGAAAGCTTTGAAAGAGGTCCAAGAAGTCACAGTTCCACAGATGTGAAAAAAGCCACCACACCACCAAACCCCCTGAAAGAGATGTTATCTTACATGACATCCCTTTTAAAAAGATGTAGAAACTGCAGTGCAACACAGACAAATATATTGAGAGATGATGTTTATAATATTTTAGAGTGCAAATTACAAAGTATAAGAGCAACTGATAAGGGCTTTTACACCAAGGGGTGAAATACCAATAAGCAAAGCAAATGAGAGATTAATATTAAACCAATGTAATTAACAAAAAGAAGCTTATTTCATTGATCACAATGACACAGTTTTGAAATATGATGTTGGAAATAAGGCATTGGAAATTGGTAATCTTAACAGAACAGGTGGCAAGGATGCATTCCTTCAAACTAAAGGATTTTGAATCACCAAACACAAATGACAAACAGCCATTTGTCTGCAATAGATAAGATGAAGAGCCCTTTGAACCACACCTGGTAAAATTCATCACACCTTAAGAAAATGAGAAACTTCCAAAAAGTTGTGAATCATGGCAGTTCTGGTGTTTTTAAAGAGGTGACCAAGGCAACTGCTGACCTGAAGTCAGTCCTGAGGCAAACAGCGGAATGGCAGATTTGAGGTTATATGGAAAAGTAGAATCTACTCTGAACACCACAGAATTTTTCTAGGCATTACTGACTGCTATGGTTTCTTGAGAGACTGGTTTTGGCAAATGTTACTGACATTTCTACTTGTTTTGTTTATGATTTTTATTTTTGTTTTTAACACGTCATTGTCAATACATGAACTTTGGATTTCTTAAAGGAATTTGATTCATTATCACATCATATTTTGATTCAAAACAAACTTGTAAAATCATATACAACAAAGGAATTAGCTCTTAATTCCTACATCTCCATGCAAAATGGAGTCTAAACAAACATCTCAGGAAAACATTCTGTTTCTGTTTAAATGCTTCCAGATGTTCTGGGGGGTTTCAAATGTTATGGGTTATTATAAAGCTAAAATCTTTATTTCCTTGCTTTACATGTCTCACCTAAAAACAGGTACAGAAAGGAACTTCAGAGACCCTCTGATAATGCTCCTTGCCTCAGGTCTGCGTAAGTCTGCTCTAGAGGAGGAATTGTAATGGAATACAAGGATTCAGGTGTTTTGTTGGTCATCTGCAGATCAGTAAGAATTTCATTCTTGTACTGTGTAATTTGATCTTTAACTCTTTCCACCTTCCTATGAGATTGGCTTTAGGATGTGCGGTAGTGAACACGGGTGATCTGTACCTTCAGGTGCAATAAATACTTGTATTTTTGTTTCCTTGCAGATTGCATCATGCAAGGACTAGACTTCTGGCTGGGAAACAGACATCCCCAAAGTCAGATTGGCAGGAATATTTCCCCCCATCTTTTTCTTAGTCTATGGAGCAGGGTGTATGTATCACCAGCTGGAATTACTTAGGTACGTCCCACCAAAGGGCTTTCCTGCCACATCAGGGGCTGGGGATAATGCTGGCACCTTAATAGTCTCTTTTCCCTACTACTTGTAACAATCAGTTCAATTTTCCAGGTTTTTGAGCTACTTAGCTTAGTTAACTCTTCAAGTTTTATACAAGTATAACTGAGTTAAATCTAATGGCTGTTACAAGAGAGATGGTCATGGTGAATGATCCAATATCTTTTTATATTAACTTCCACTCATGCACAGCGTTCCCAGACACTTGTATGTTTTGGTAGATTCACTCAATTCCAATGCAGAATTGTTCATTTAATCCATCACTGATACTTTTATAGACTTACATACTGTCTGGAAGGTAAATTAATGAAAAAAATACTAGTCTTTGCAACATAAACTCAAAAAAGAAGTAATGGTAGCCTCAACTATATACATTAGGATATTTTTGCTTAGGACATGCCCAAGCCTGACATTCTGCAGCCTAGCAATTATCATTATCCAATAATCAAAAATGGAAGAATGAAGACTGCACTGCATCTAATGCATTTTTTAAATTAGTGTGGTCTATTTCTTTTTTTCCTCATGGTGTCACTATAGGATAAAGTTAATGCTTATTGGGTATTCTCTATACTGGAGCATATCTCCACTTCCTTTGTCTCACTGCCTTTCTGATTTCCTATTATGTGTTTAGAAAGTATGATAACAAATATACTGCCTTCAAATTTGAACACATTCTCTCAAGCATTGGCCTATCCTTAACACTGAGCATGAATTTCTATTTTTGTTTTCCTTTTTTTTCCCCCCTAAGGACTTACTGTTAGTATGAATTTAGCTTTATATAAGGGTGGAGAATTTGAGCAGTTCTAATGACTTGAAAGTAGGAAATGCTGTGTTTAAAAAGACAAAAAGGCATGTGTCTTACAATCAAGTCAGCTATGAAGTTACATCTGTGATAGGCTTCTTCATCACACATAGAAACTGTATGAATCACAGAATGGGTGAAGTTGGTAGGGACCACAGTGGGTCCAACCTCCCTCCTCAAGCAGGGTCATCCTAGAGCATGTGACACAGGCCTGCATCCAGGCTGTTCTTGAATATTTCCAGTAAGCTTCATCTTTCCTTATGTTGTTGTAAAGTGTTTTGAATTCAGCTTTTATGATTGATAGAAAAAGCAGGTTTTCTATCCAAGCTCAGAATGGCAAGAGAAGACAGGAGAAAGAGAAGAGAGAGAATTTGGTTTCATTTACACACTGATAGCATTTATGTCTGCCTAGTTGTTACCACTTTACCCAGACCCACATTCTCAAATATATCTAGGTACTTGACTTCCATAGAAGGAAGAAAGATGTGGCACTATATAAAGGTGTTGCAGTGCTGGGTGTTGCTTAGCTGCTGCAGCTTTCCCTGGGAGCGCAGCGGGGCCTTCTTGGGACAAGGCAGGGATTCTCTGCCCTCCTGCAGTCCATCTCGGACGCCCCGCACCGCTGCTTACATAGGTAAGCATATTACATAGGTATTACATAANGGTTTCAGGGCACAGGGGTGGTACATGGGCGGAGTTGGGATACAGGAGCCAATAGGGAGAACTTGAGGAGTGGCCAGGACTAGGGGTAGGGGAAGGAGGGAGACCCCATGGAGAGGGCAGGAAGTGATCAGGAAGAGGGGGTACAGCGCCACATAAAGGTTAAGTAGGACTGAAGAGAAATTTGCTTATGGTCTTTACAAGAGCAGGAGCCAGCTGGAGATGCCGTTTCCCATCCATGCATTTGGAGCACAGCCTTCCTAAAAGGCAAGGACCATAGGACATTTCTCTGCTTTCCCTCTTCTGCCTCTTCAGCAGGACAGTGGTGTTTGGGCTGGTTGCATTCAGGCTTGTAATGAGGATGAGTGTGACTGTCTCATCAGCAGGACTGAAATCATCCACCAGTTCCACAAATCTACATCCCGTGTGAACTCTGGCCACAAGTGAGACTTGTGGTCAGCCTCTGTCTAGCTCACGTTATCACCTGTGAAACTTACCTAGAATCAGCATATAGTTAACCAGAATCTGCGTGCCCTTGATAGCAGTGGAGTCAGTTTGCTGGTTTAGCAAAGAAGTTGGTTCACCTGAAGAAGCCGAAGAGCACTGAACAATTGCAGAGCTTTTCAGCAGAAGCCTGAGCATTATCACCCTACGCTTTCCAGTGGGCTGAAAATCCTGCCAGGATTTCCATCCAGTTAAGAGCCTTTTTTTCCCCCACTCTCTTCAGATGGTCCTTTAACATGAGATAACAAATATCCCTCTTCTTAGATAAGTACCCACATCTAAATATTATCTCTAATCGCTATGCCATGTCTCTCACTTAGGTGCATATCATTGCCACGCAGTTCCTTCACAGAGTCAATTGTTCTTTGGGCTGGTACTCTGGAGATAGTTGAAATTACTATTTCTAGACTGTTGTCTTGATGACATCTTAGACATTATCTTCCAGTGAAGTGTGAAGCAGGCCAGCTGAGAAGCACACATTGAAAGAAATCTAGGGCAAAATTAAGAGTCCTGCATGTGGCACAAACTGTTTCAATCTAGAGTGGGAGATAAACTATTTCACAGTTGTCTGTGCATTAGTTGTCTAGCATGCTGCTTCTTTTCCAAAGGACAGACACAATCTTCTTCACAACCTGACGATTCCCTTGCCAATGGTTACCATTTTATGGCCATGACAGTTTTTGATGCTGAGATGTTGACTTTAAACTGCAAGGCATGTGCAACTTCTGGTTCTGCAGGTGAAGCAGCCTCTCACAAACTTCCTGGCAGAATACCAGAACCGGAGATGCTGAGTGTTTCTTCCTGCCAGCTGTGAGCAGTGGGTCTTCTGGCTTTTAATTAACACCAGGCCAGTTTGGAGGAGTCACTGCATCCAGTCTCAAATGCAACATCAACATCTGCTTTAGGAAACCCTCTAACTCCACAAACACAGAAGTTCACTGTTGTTTGTCAGGACTTTCTGCAGTTTTAAACCTTGTCCCAGCTGCAGCTCTTTCACTGTTCATACGCTGTGGTGCATCCTCCTCTCTCACACCGGCCTACACTGTGATTTCAGAAATGCTTGTTAGGCCTTGGCCTTGATGACTGATGGCTCAGCTAAGCTCCTTGAGCTTAGCAGAAACACTGTGTGCTCCCAGGAACTTTTTTTGACTAATGAGCTCCTGCTTTTTAGCGAACAGTCTTGGAAATCTATTTTTCTTGCCTGCTTAAGAATGCAAGTGTAACACCACTTTTATGATTGAACTTTTACAGAAAGTTACCGACCTGAATTGTGGCCAGGATGGAAAATTGCTGTGACAAAAGAAAACTCTCTTGCAACTCTATAAACAGAGGTTTTAAGTGAGACCCTCTGAGCTCTCCTGGACCACAGAGGGCTGCAGCCAGCAATTCCCTCTGAGCAGGACACTCCTCCGAGTGAGCAAATTCTCAAGTTCCCTCTGTTTGTAGGACCACTGCCAAGAACCAACGATGGAGCCTGGGCTGATACCCCCACTCCTCGAGGCTCAACTCTTCACCCTTCAAAATGACGTAAAGGCATCCAACAGGAATACTTCACTGAACCCGAGGGGAATTTTTCAGAGGTATGTGTCCATACTCCTTTAGCGTGTGTCTGCCAAGTGTGAATATACTACAGCAAATTGTTGTGGTTTAAAACCAAGCAGCTGCTTCCCTTCTCCCCAATCCCCTCCAGTGAGAAAGGTACAAAAAGGCAGGGATTATGTGTTGAGATAACAATTTACTAGAGAAAAAGCAATGAGATAAGGAAAACAAACAGTAACAGCAAACAGTAGTCATAACAACAGTGCATAAAAGAGGTGATTTACATACAAAAAGGTGGTCACCACCCACCCAGCTCGGCATGGCCACCAAGACAAGACAAAATGGTGGATGTTACTGCAGCCCAGCAGCTACACGGCTATTCCCAAGACAAAGGACAATATGGCAGATGCTCCCACAGCTGGTGTCCTCCTTCCCCAAGCCCAAGACAATGAGAAACAACGATGGACAAACCCTCCAAGCCAGATGGTCTGCATAGCTTGCACTGACTGCCCTGCTCCGCACCCGCACCACCCCAAGGGCTCCGGTCACTGCTTTGCTCCGGAAAAAAGGAACAAAATGGAGCCATTTCCACCCACCTTTTCTTCCACCAGGAACCACATCCCCCCTGCAATGACCTGGGTGGGTTAGAATAGCGACCCAGCCACACCCACAGGCCTCTAGCCCTGGCCCTCTCAGCAACGGTGAGAGAATTAACTCTGTCCTACACATGCGCTGTGGGTGTTGGTCTCTGTAATTCTTAAGTAGGTTAGATTCATAAGTAAGTTAGGCCTGTGAGTTACTGCTGTGCTCATTGTAAATTCCAAAGAATCATTTCTTAACTTTCTTATATTAGGCTATCAGTGAAGTGCAGTTAAGTGCTGTTAAAAACTTTAGGCCTAAACCATTGGTCAAGTCTGGAGCTAAATTTGGCAAAAGGGTCTACTCTGGACTTTGTGACTCAACAGGAAGGTCCCCCTTATCCCTTTTTATCCTTATGCTTTTCCATCCTTAACCTTGTCCCATCCTCAACCTCCACATAGATAATGTTAGATTGATTTCAGTTTGATTGATTTTAGATTTCAGTCTGATTTTTCTGTGTGTGCTTCAGCTACGTAGTTCAGCAGTAAAGTGAACCTTGCCAATGAACTTTATTGCGCTTTCGCTTTTTTATTAAACCTGCTTTAGCCGATACCTTTGCCAGTGATTCTTTGAGCAACCTAAAACACCCATTCACAACACCGTATTAGAGACCTCACTACTCACATAATTCTCAAAATCCTTTGTCACCCACACCTCATTTGGATTTCAATTTGCTTACCTTCTCATGTCAAATGCAATCTACTTCTGTATCACCTCTCTTCTTTTGCCTATTCTCCACCTTCCCACTCTAAGGCAGTCATTGGAATTAACTCTTGTTTTACAGCATCCAAATGCTCCAGCTTCTTCACATACCCTCCTTGACTGCCTCTGCTTCCCTCTTACCCTAGATGTCAAGAATAGCAATTTTCCTGACTTTCTGATCTTATAGAGGTCTCTGGCTTTTTGCCTACCTTCACTCTTAAGACTGACCATTATTCCCTTACTGCCTGTGCACTTCCAGCATACCAGGAAATTAAATGAAAAGTCACCTCAACCAAAGACGACAAAAGATGAAGTGGTAACTCCTTTGGATTAGTGCAAATTTGTAGAAGTCCCTTTGGATCTGAAGAAAGGACTGCTGAACCACTGTCCCATGCTAGAGGAGATCCCAGGGACTTCTCTCCAACTGGCTTATACTAGTATTGGTTAGTAGTGATGGATATGTTTCCCTCTAAAATCCCAGGTTTCTGCAAACACAGAAGTCCCTTATGTGTGTTATTTCTTTTCTTTCCTTCTGGTTCAAATTTATGTCTGCTGTGGGGGCTTCAGTTGTTCACTGCCTGTGTCCCAAAACCTTCACACTCAATTCTCTGCCCTACCAGTCTTTCATCTGTCTCATCTTTCATCAGTCCTGCTAGTTATCTTCAGTCTCTCTTGCCCCAATTATCTCTCCCAAACGAGTTCAGCTGCTTACTGTGCCACCTTACCTGCTTGACACCTCTTTGATGAACCTAGATCAAATTCTTGCTGCAAGGTGCCAGTTCTTCCTGTTGTTTCACACCTTTCCTTTACATCTGCTTAGAGTTTTGCTGCAGCTCCTGTCTCATCCTTTAATTTTAGGGGTCACTCAGCTGCATAAGAGGTGCCCCAGTTTTATATCCTGAAAACCTGGCCCATTTGTACTGTACGTGCCTGAAGTGAATGTGTTTTAACATAACTCCTGCACAAGTCTTTACAGGGTGTGATTAAATACGGGGAGTCAGCAGCTGAGTAGAGCATGGAAGAACCAGTTAATTAAGGACTTTAAAGTGTGATGTTTTTACCATCCACAAACAAAATCTGTATTGCAAACCAAACCTCTCTCCGCAGCAATGCCTAGGTTTCCTCATGACAAGATCCAAAGCCCAGTGAAATCAGTGAAATGGGATGGGGGGGATCTTTCACTGATTTCAGTATCCTTTGCATCAGGCCTCTGATTTCTCTTAGCAATGATAAAATGATACACAAAGCTGGGACTGTACAACTTCCTTTTATTTTGTGTGCTTTTATAGGATATAAATAAATGACAAAATTACAAAATTTATAACTGGAAGCCCAAGCATATTTACATAAGTATTTGTTGCAGTGAGGCTACTATTTACTGTTCTCCTATACAATTTTCCTTTTGGTACCATATTTTTAGTGTTATTATTTTTTTTTACTGTCAGTTGACTAAGTACATATCAACAGTGAATAAGCAAAAGTATGTACAAGGAACTATTTTGTTCAAGTAAATTGAATACCGTATTAAAAGTATGTCATCACTCAGCGCTATGATTAGGTTTAACTAAACCATATACAATTATCAGTTTTAAACCAAGTTCAATTATCCATGTTTTGGAACATACCAACTGATGATTCTAACTGAAAAACCTCAGCTGGATATGAAATAATAATTAAAAAAACATTAAGACAACCACACAATTTATCAATATCTCTATAATGAACTTCAAAATGATTCACAATTTGACTGGATAGAACAATATACGTTAAAATGTCATTTTTCTCCTATAATGATATTTTTACTGTTATAATTTCAGTTCTACATAAATATACATCATGGTATTATACAAATACTCCACAGACATTAAAAAAATTAAAACACTTTAAAGAAAAAGTAAGTAAATCTTATTTAACCAAATATTAAGCAAATGCTTAATTATTTTGTTTAATGAAAACATTTTTATTACTTTGGAATTTTTTTCTTTTTCTTGCGGTTTTTATTTAGAAAATGTTTTGCAGTAGAATTTTATCAACGCTCTTCCAAACAAGCTTTCTGTGACGGAAATCTTGATAGCAAAATCCATGGTTTTGTCTTTTTTTTAGAACCACTGAGATTTTTTTTTTAAAAATACTAGTAGAATTCATGGCTATAGCAATGTTGAACTGCATAAACTATATGTAGGTGTAGTAGAATGACCATTCCACTTTCATTCCAGACTGATCACACAGAACATCCAGTGCACTGATGCTACAACTCTTATAATTTTCATAATGCTGCAATAGCAGTTGTTTACTTAACTTTAAAATAAACAATATTTCTCATAATTCATCTGGCTTCCTTCCATAAATATTCATATGTTTTCCTATAGTACTTCTCTTCCATAAAAATATCTAATAAATGTTTTCTGTGCATTATTAATACCTTTTTCTAACCATTCACAAAACTCTGATCCTTTGCTACGATGCAAGAGGTTCTTATTCCTGTAGAGGATCAAAGGACATCAATGATTACATATAAAATCAGTGCACACAGAAATCAGGGTGCCTAATTTCTTGTCACTTTAATGAGTTCTTTATTCAACACAGTAATTATTAACGAATTCAGTGGTTTCACAAATAATCTATTTATTAATTCTGGTTCTATTTCAATTAAAAACTGCCAAGATTTAAATAAAAAACCCAATCAAATACTCTACTCATAGGCAGCATTAGTATTAGTTTATAGACCTTTTGTTTTTTTTTTTTTTCTTTAAAAAGTAGAATTCTAAAATAAGAAATCAAAGAAAGCACTGTGGCAGAGTCACAAGGGAGAACTGCGTGAAAAATAAGGTTTCTCACTCCTCTTGTGAACTGTAATTTTAAAAGTCTTCATATAGTGTCATTCTTCTGTCAGTGCTGCAGGAAGAAGAACATCACCAGAAATGACTGTCAGCCTTTTTTGTTAGTTACAAGGCCACTCATACAGTGCAGTCTTCCTCTCTGCTGGATTGAAACGTTGCCATAAAGGAAAGGCTGTGCTGTGACTGCTTGGCGTGCAAGGCACAACAAGGAACAGGGGGACAGTTTTGTATCAGAAAATTGTAGTTTCATACTTGGTATTAATGCCTCTTTTGGCCTCTTGTCCAGGTTCAACAATCCAGGGTAGATTCGCAAGAGTCTTTTGTTCGGATGGATCTATCTGCTTTAAGACAAATGCAAACATACAGACGGGTTACCATCTCCGTGCACGGCAGCTTGAGCAGAGGGTTTTTCTTTAAACTAACAGGGCAAATCCTGAATTGACAAAGTCGTACAGCAGCAAGTATGGTGGTGTCTACACTCCCATGTACTCATGGCTGCCTTCTTCTTCCTGTTGAGATCAGAGCTGTGTTTACCCCCAAGCTATAGGGCATCATAGTTCATTAAAGCCACACTTCATCCTGAGAAGTCTGTTCGCTAATGAGACAGACGATGGCATCAGGAAATGTTTCTACTTAAAATTTTATGGAGGAAGATTCTGTGGCAATGGATGACAAAGTGTACAGTCATACATTTCCCGCCCCCCCCCCCCCCTTCCTCTCACACGATAATTAAGTGTCATAGAGTACAGTTCTCACTTTATAGTCAGTCAATATGATACAGTGTGCGGTCATTTTTCTCCTTTCCCTCCCAAATCACCCTGTGCCTGTGTTCTCACTTAATTTATAATAGTTTTCATAATTTTTTTAAAAGGTCTACTGTAAAAGAATATTTCTCTGTCATCTCTGCACTTCAGGAGGGCACTTTAAAGACAATCAATGCATATGCTTCAATGAGCTTTGTTTCTTAGCATTCTGTGATTAATACTGAAAAGGTATATTGAATCCCAGATCAAAAACAAAACTAAAAAGAAAAGGGTAAGAAAGGTAAAGAAGTTGCTTGGTCTGACAGGATAATTGTAGATTGATTTGGATTTGTAATTTGATTAGGATACATATGCCATGATTGTATACCAAACAAGTCAGGTGATAGGAGATTAGGAAAGTCTGTGAAACCGCAGAGTTTGAGAGGTATGCATTGATTAAACTGAATTAATTAAAGCTCTGTAATTACTATAAGACACACATACACAAGACTAACCAAGCAACATCTTAAACTGGAGGAATCTGAAGTAAGCAGTTGTTTGAAATGGCTGCCAGTGCTGTGGTGACACAACCCTGCCAGCTGATGAGCAGAGGTGGCAAGATGGAGCATTTCTGTCTCAAGGTATTTTTATTTGTACAGCTTCTAGTATATAAACTCTTTACTGTATAGCTGAATTTTGGATTTTTTTGCATGCATAGCTACCTTCTACTTACCACTGACTTCCGAATACTAACACGTGGTTTGGGAATAGGTTTAGAGGGTTTGTTTTCAAAGCTTTCAGGGAGGGTTGAAGAATGGCCCCCTTTTCGTGCTTGTAGTGCAAGCTGATAGGCCACCTCAAATGCTTGTCCTAGTGTTAGAATGATTTCGTAAGCTAAATTCTGGAACAAAACAGAAACAGTTAAAACTGAGGTGAGGTTGAATTATTGTCAGATACATGAAGTGGGGTAGTGGTTTGCAATGTGAATAATTAAAATCACACTGGCACTAGGCTCCTCAGTCTCTGTAATGTTTACATCTGTCATTTGATTTCTCATGGATTAAAAATGATCTAAATGTAATTTATTGTATTGAAAGTAATTACTTCTAAACCCCTTGAAAACGTCTCATTAAACATGAAAACATGAGTGGGTGATTGTGTGCCATCTCTTTTTAGAACAAGTACATCAACCTTTCCACCTTCCCAACTCATCGCGTATCTGCTGTTCTCAGGATCCAGCCCCTCTTGCACTGCTGCTATGTGACATTTGGCCTCTCTCTATTTCAGAACTCCTCTGCTGACCCATCCTCCTCCATAGCCGGCAGCCTGACATGCTGCTTCGCCGGGCACATGCCTTGGGGTGCTCTGTGCTCTCACCAAGCGGCACAGGACGAGGCCGCAGCATGGGTGTGATGCTTCCAAAAGGACAAAAAGCCAGTGCTGGAAGTGCGTGCTCTGATTTACAGCTGCAGTGCACGTGGGTGTGTGCAGGTCAGTGCACCACTTCAGGTGCGTGCTGCAAGTCCTGGGGAAACCTCCTCATGGGCTTGTTTCCTAGAAGTTAAACTGAGCTCAAACGGTTGTGTGAAACCACTCCCGTAAGCAAGGCGAAGGGAGGTTAACCAAACCTCCCATACCATAACCAAAAAAGCTAGGCTATTATGCCTAAAACTAGTGCAGTGTTATAGGTAGAATACTTTAAATCCTCTGATTACGGGGAAAAATACCTGTTGAAAGATTTGTAAAGCATGAATGAGGTATCAGGGGGTTTGATATAAATATCTTTTCATATTTATATATACAGTTTTACATCAATGAAAAAGCAGCTGTGAGTTTCAAATTTGACCCTAATCTAAATGGCAAATGAATTCCTATGGTAATTTTTCTTCAGGTTTGTGGGTTTGTTTTTGTATACTTATTTTCAGACTCCTACTGGAGCCTATTTTTAGGCTCCTACTAGAGCCTATTTCTGGGCTACTAACTCTGCAGTAATGTTTAGAACCCCTGCAGAGCAAAGGCAAGAC
The DNA here is from genome assembly GCA_013398015.1 of Oreocharis arfaki. Classification (NCBI taxonomy): domain Eukaryota; kingdom Metazoa; phylum Chordata; class Aves; order Passeriformes; family Paramythiidae; genus Oreocharis; species Oreocharis arfaki. The sequence goes on along the minus strand of VZRR01003991.1, from coordinate 560,604 downwards.
TGTTGGCTTGCCTCCATATGATGTCCTACAGTCCCCTTAGAATAATTCATAAATCTTTGATGTGATTCAGATGTTACTCTCTCCTTCCTCAACCTCCATAGCCTATAGTCGGAAGCAATTCTGCATTGCTTTGAACCTAGGCGATCCCTTCAAATTCCTATGTTTCTGATACTTTTTTAAATGAGGTATCTTTACCAGTCAAGTCTAACTGTTAAGTTTGCAGTAAGTGAGAAAGCAATGCAATGGACTTGGAAGTACACTATTTGCAGCCCTTCAATCATTAAAAAAAAGTTAAGTGGACCATGCCCTACACTTAAATTTCCCTGAAGAATTTCCATTCCTTTTTTATCACTCATGTATACTGTGATAATATAGGCTAAATTCAGCATATTTAGCTCATTATAAGAGCTCTGTCCTGTGTTAGGTCAGACAGAAAATAATTATACTCCTGCACTGGGACATGCTCTCTACTGTTACGACTACAGTCACAATAAGAAGCCAGCCAAAGTTTCATAGCTTCCCAAATAAAAATGTCTGCCTGATTTGACTGCTGTAGTCTCCAAACTATCTCCCCTTTAACTAGAAGGGAAAATGGCCAGGACTGAAAAACACTGAGGATGCAGTTTGCCAGTGGAATAATAAAAGAAAAACTGGAGAGGCTGTTATAAAGTGCTCTGCCTTTTAGCAGAATTCTGGCTATGGAATTAAGAGCAACAGAGTATAGTCATTAAAAACGTAGAGAATAATATAATTTTAAATGGAGTGTGCCTTTTAGTAGGATAAGAATATTATTATAAAGAAAGATGCCTTTAGAATCAGTTGTCATGAAAGTAAGAGCACACTGTATCATGATGGGATTGTCTGCAGTGGATACTATTATTATTACTAAGGAATACATCAGCAGGACAAGGTGTAGGAACAGCTTGTTGGAGAACATGCAGGCTGCAATACTACTAGGACTGAGAAAATACACCCTCCAGTGTGGCACACAAAAAGATCACTGAGACTGACCTGAAAATCTGGGAGATAAGAGTGGAGAGAGACTGAAATTTTGCCATACTGAGGCATAAATTTAGTTTAGGTCCTGCATCTTGTATGAAGCCACTATAATCTGTTTTCCTTTGTTGTCTGTAAAATGAAACAAACAGGCCTGCCTGGGACCTGAAAAACCATAAGAAACATGTAACTGTTTCTCTGGTTAAGAAATATTTGAAATATAGCAAATAAAACAGAACATTCACTGTTCTGTTCAATATTCAAAATGCAAACTGAACCATAGCTTGTACATAAATTTCATACATACATCATGTACTGCGGTAGAGCCTTGACAAAAGGAAGTCTGAAAATGGAGGCAAGGAGGCTTTTAGAATTGTACCTTGTAAAATTTAAAAAAAAAAATCTGAAAAAAACCCATAAGTAAATAAGCTTGGTTTGAGGAATTTCCCACCTGTAGTACTGGGAGAAGATTATAAGGACCAGAGTTGGTAGAGATTCTTGCAGGGGCTATATTGGAGAGGTCGGAGCAGAATTGCCTTGAGGAGAGGGGTGGAAAACCAAACCAAAACCCATAGTGGAAAGTCTTCTGATGGAGTGAGGAGACTATTTACCCCTTTTACATGTGGCGGAAAAGGAAGAATACAGGTCTCCCTCCCCGACAGACGCTTAGCACAGAAGCTGTAGAGGCCCTGGCCGCTGTAGGAGACTCTGACTCTCCTAGTGCCCCATCAAGCTCCTTAGAGAGGAGAGAGAAGGGCCTGCAGTGCTTCCCAGCAGCTGCAATCCTGCTCCTTGCTTGGTACGGCAGAGAAGGAAAGTGAGTAAGTCAATGCCTTTAAGCAACGATTTTTGGGAGGTGAGGAATGAGGCCAACTGCCTTGTGAGCCACGCAATGGTACAGTTCAGAACCCCAGTGCAAGTCTGAGTCAGGATTCTTCAGCTTTAACTCAGCCAACCTGTTATAATGGCTAATTGTTTCCTTACATTTTAACTGACTTTTCTGTTGTCTGTTCATAGGTGCATTGTGCAATGAAGGATTATCTGACGGATATCACTTTGGATAGCTCCAAAACATGAACCAGAAATTGATACAGGACCTATGTTGATGGTTTGTTTCTCCAGAGGCAATTCTTCACTCGTAGATTTAAGGCTGCTTAGTAAATGAATGAAAGTGAAGTGGATTTCAAATATTGAGCAATAAATCCTATTCTTCCCCCAAACCTTTTCCCCTTCAATATTCTGTAATAAAGGCTGATGGTTTTGCAATTTTGATTATAGAATTTTAACTCTGAGTATTCAAGTTAAACGTACAGTTACTCCTAAACAGTATCAGTGATGCTTGTGGTTGCATGTCACTACACTAAAATACTTCCCTAGCTACAAATATATTATTCTTGCCCACATTCCCTGAGAAACTGAGGGACCCTAGAGAGTGATTTTTTTTTCATAACATTGCATATGTTGCATTATCAAAATATATATGATTTAAAATGCCTTACACCTTATTGTGGATTTCTACCATTTTAAACTTTAATTTTCTTAAAATGATTGTACTTCTATCCATTAGCAGATAGATGGATAGAATTATTTTTATTAGAAAATGGGAAGATCAGGTTAACATGAACATTAGGCTTTGAATAGAAAATTTAGTTCACACTATGCTTGCATTCTGAACATCTAGCTGTTTTTTACAGAGCTTGTACTTGCATCAAAAACACTAGTTCCTGAGAAATAAAACAGCACAAAAAGAGGATATCTGAATAGGTAACACCCCACTGAGGATTAGATTGCAGCAGAAAACTAAGTTAAGACAGTTAGACATTAAAGTTTCCGTATTGCTTAAAATAGCCATTTAAAGTGCTTCGGATATTAAATGCTCCTCTTAAGGCACAGGAAGTGGGCAAAATGTAATTATTCCTGGTTCACTTTTCTTCCCTTGCCAAGAAAGGAGATGAATTTCATCAGCAATACCTGAGTCTATGTTTCTGCTTGATTACTAAACCTGTAAAAGAAACTGCAGTACTTCAAAACCATTAAGCAGAATTTAAATGGAACCGGAGAAATAATAACCTCACTCAATCAGTCTAATTTCAGTTGTTCATGTATCACTAAAGTCTATATAATGTACCATCTTGTTGATCATTTTCTATTTTTAACACAATTTCAAAGTTTTTCTACTCCCTGTGGATACTAAAATGTCAGCAGAGAATTTAAACAACAAAAGCACTCAACCAAAATGCTAAAATTCCTCTAACCTACCTGTACATCTTATTATTTAAATTCTCCCCCACACTATTGCTGTGCAACGTTAACTATTTCCCCAGTCCCAAATAAAAAGCTGCAGTTCAAGCACCCCTGTTCTTTTGATTTCACTTATTTATATTCATGTAAGCATGTTTCAAGAATTCATACACATTATATTAAAATATTTTTTCTTGAATAATTTTGAAGTTTTAATAGCACCTTAAATTTCTCTCATGCACAACTCAAAAGGTATGTTTTCTTGAAAGTTTTGGACTATAAATCTTAGTCATAAAAACTTTAGCCACTACTTACTTCACCAAATTTAGCTGTAAACTGCATGACTGATTAATTGATATGTATTCATGATTTCTTGAAACACGAATAGTTTGTGCATCCCCATCTGAACAGTATAACATAGGAAGAAACTACTAATTTTCCACCAACATAATAGGAACTCCAAGGACATTTGATGAAGTAACATTTTGAGATATGTAGGCAAGAGTTACAGAACAAGGAAATAAAGAATTAAATACTTAATTTGCTATTTTCCAAAATAAAGGCAGTCTTTTGGTGTGTGCTGAGATTTCAGAATGGATGGCTAAACATACTTGTTACAAACCTTTTGGAAGGCTTAGGCTTAGGCTGAGACCTTAGGTTGTAAGAATTACATGTCAAGACTTGTATGAAAAGCTGCTCTCTAAGTTTACACTCAACAACAAAGATGAGTTATTTCAGATAGGAAATATCAAAGAAAATCTTTGCTCTCCTCCCGAAATGTCCTTTTGCTATCCCATAGTAATCTTTTCCTGGGGTAAAAGAATGATGCCTTCCATTAATCACCATTAATATATCCTGAAAATGTTTTAACAGAACTATTACTATTACTAATAGAAAGAACTATTAAATGAAGTATCTTCTATAAACTGACCACATCAAATGCAGTGAATACGTGGCAGTAGTGGTGATTAGTCTTCAAGTCTTTAGTGATGTACGCAAACGTAGAAAGGTCTTCGGGGTCTTGTGCAGCACAGGAAATGTTACGGATTTCATGTTCAGCAATAATATTCTGTTTAAAAAAAAATTCAGTCAATTCAGGAATTAAATTTAAAAGAGCCATAAAAGGTGTGGGTTTAGATTCACATTTACATTGATCTACTGCACCAAAGCACTTCAGAAATGTCTTAAGAAGAGATTTAATATACCTCATTTGTGATCTTATACAGGTGTTTGGAATTTTGACTCTCTCCAATTGCCAATCATCTGGTAGGAAATTGTTATGTTCTAGAGTCTTCCCTATGTGGCCACTTGTGCTTTGGAGTTGATTCAGGATCCTTTGAAAAAGATACATCTTTCCTGGCACACTGGATACAACTTCCTAAGATGCTGGTATAGTATTTCGAAACTGTATTTATAGGTACAGTTTGGAAGCACTATACCAGCATCTTGTGAAGCTGCTGGGGTTTTGTATAGTGATCAAAACGGGACACTGTTCCAGTCTACTGACAGACAGGATCTGGTGAAACCTAGCAAGCTCAATAGCCAGGTTTTTGCACATGCTGTTTGACTAATTTTAGCTATACTTCTTCAGGAGAAAAAAACACCAAACATCACTTATAATTGAAACCGTGAGATATTTAAAGGATTCTGATTACTAAAACGGTAACTACAGGAAGATCTGGCAACTTATCTCCCCTTACTGACAACAGCATCCTGTAAGAGAGATGTAGGAAAATGAAACCGTTCATGCACCGAGCCGCACTACTTGCAACAGCCAATGTAAGCTATAGCACACTACTGGGAGAGAGGTGGGGCATGTCTGTCCAATGGAATAAAAAAAAGCTGTCTTAAAGCTTTGGAGAAAGTTATGAATACTCATTACATAAACCACTGATATGTAATCACTGTGTTCAGGCCAAAGGAACCATGAAGCCAGAGAAGAAGATACTGCAGAGTGGCTTATGATTAGGCCTTGCTTCAGCAACACACGTGTCTCAAATGGTTTGTTTCAAGAGAAGAATGATTCGTTGAATAGGAATTTACTTAGGGGTTCGTTTATACGCTTTCTTGAGCTGTAGCCCTGTTGGCTGTAGCTCTGGCATTTCCACAATAGCCCACAGTGACAATCTTGCTGCAGCATGACATCACTACTGCATCATGGAACAGGTGACACCTGTAGTGTCCCAGTTCCTCACACAACCACCACTTCCTGCTGCCATGGTGGCATCTGTCCAAGTTAAAATAATCTCTGAGCATATCTGGTTTTCCCTCACCCCTCTCTTTTCCTTCCCACCTCGTTTCCTCCACCTCCTTTTTTAAATTTTTTTTAATACATGCAACTAAATCACTTCAGATGCTTTGCCATATCTTCTCTCATTTGCTAAGTGGCAACTTTCCCCCTTGCATGTAGGTGTCAAGTTATTGAAAAGAGGTATTAACATATCTAATCAAAGAAATCATGACTTAGGAAAAATCTTAATAAAAAGCATGCCAAATTTCAAATTATGGAAAAACTGAGATAAGGAAACTTTTACTGAAGAAAAGAAATAATCCTCTTAAACTGTTGCAACATACTTGATTATTTCTGTTTAATGCATTATTCATAAAAATGACAAAACCAGTACTTGTGTTTCAATATATGCCAATTTATAATGACATGTATAATCTCTGCTCAACAATTGCTTGCTTTTTATGTTACTTGAAGCATTTTATTTTCTTTGTTCTCAAATTGATAACTTTTACCCTCAATAAAGATTTTGATGAGAATTAGAATTATACCAAAACCAGGGATTTAGAAATCCACAGATAGAGCCATAATACAGTCATTGATGTAGTGTTGGCAACACTGTAGTTCAGAAAGTAGAAAGAATTCAGGCTTGGTAGGTCTTAAAATCATATGTGTAGTATTTATGCGAAATCATGAGCAACAATGTAATCACCTGAATTTATGCAGCATATGTGAAAAGAGCTCTGCTAGGCTGAAACTTTTTTCTAGGTGACCTGGGGTTGACACAGGGATTTGCACTTGAGTCAAAATTCATGGAGATTATTTTAATGTTTTAATTTTAAACTCAGTGAATTTTAGAAACATACACATATCAAGTTTGTTTTGAATAAAATAAAGTGTACCTAAACTAAATCTTCTGGATGGAAATTGATAGTGAAATAGAGTTTTTCCCTAGCTGCTCTAGGATATCCTCTGTGATCTCCTTTCAAAATTAAACATTTTTCAGTGCATGTGTTTACTGTGTCCTACCGTCACATTTCAGTAGACCATGGTCTTATTCTGTAGGAAGTAGAAGGCTATGAACCAGCTTGCTGTTCTGGGTACACTCCTCAGGCACTGACTGACACTGTACAGCTGTTCTAAAAATTGTCTTTCAGTTTGGCAAGAGAAACCTCCAGTGCTTCTCAAAAAGTGGGGAAGCTGAAAGTCAGTTCTGGTTCTGCCAAGGAAATACCTTGGAGAGACCAGGTTTTTGCTAAGCAGCTTTCCTTTTGCTTGCCTACTTCATGCCAGCCAATCTCCCTCCTGGCAGAAATCACCCAGAAGTTAGGGTGAGCTGTGAGCCACGAGAAAATTCTGTAATCTGCTTTCTCCTAGGCAGCAATTTCTTTCTGGCCTCACTTGCAAAGAAACGGTGTCATGCCAAGCTTCAAGGCGCCACTGAAATAGCTGTCGTGGAATGAGGTCAGGGCCCCTTCGTCACCTGAAACTTTGCCTGCTATGGCTGGGAATACAAATTCTTAGCTTGGTGGTATAAAGGAAAAGATGAACAGCCATGAGAGCCGAGTTTTCAAGCACAGAACTGCTAGCTAGTTTTGTCATTAAAAAGTATGCATTTATTGCTACGTGGTGCCCAGCGCCGTCAACTAGAAGCTCATATGGAAGCAGTACAAGTCTGAATAGGCTCTCACCTTAGTGCTAATCTGTTTTGGGTCTTGAAGGAATTGGGAACAGCACACTGTGGACAAGGATGATAACGCTTCTGGGAGAGTTGCAGGCTATTACCTGGTTTTTACAGAAGGGAAAGGCAGTGCAGATTTTGAACTGGAGAGAAAGCAATCTACCACTTGAGAAAAAACATTGGACTTTATTTACCTCCATCAAATACATCCGTTGCACTACTAGGTTTCAGCGGGACTCATCTAGAGTGATCTAATGCAATTTGCCAAACTTCTTTCAGATCTCCATCTTACATAAGACTCTATGCAAAGAGACACAAGAACTCCCTGTGCAAAGAGACACAAGAAGCTCCTTTTGTTCTGCTGATTATTTTGTAAACCGAAGGACATTGTAGTTACATCCTTTATGCTACAGAGGAGATTTAAGAGCTGAAAACAGCGTTATCCGAGTTAGAGTTAACGGCATTACAGTGTCCTGATTTATGCCCTACACATGAGAGAACATAAAGGGAATGAGGGTTGCAGAAGCTCAGTTTTGAATCAATGGAAGGAAAAAGGAGCTGACAGAAATCCCTGGTCCCTCTGCTCTGGCAAATATGCCAGACTTGAAACAACAGTAATTTCACCTCAGTTTTTCTTATACGCCATCTTCTAACTTTAAATATGGCTTCCAAACTCTAGCAGAAGTTCGCAAATCTGCTTCCATCCTTCACTTAAAACACAGTTCTAGTTAAACCTAAAAACTGATTGATTTGGCAAGTTTGATGGATACTGGGTTAGATCTACTGTGTGGTCTGAATGTTCAGCAACACAAAACTGCTATATACATTATTAATCTGGTCAGGTAGCTGGGTTGTCAGCTTTATTTTTTATATTGCTTAGTCAGTTTTAGTCACATAACAGAAAAGATAGCTTCTTTTCTGTTCATATAAAATCATCAGTATGGACTGTATTTCCTTGCCATTTTAGACATACAAAGAAGAGAAATTAATGCATTACTTTACTTCTGTTTACAGAGCTTGTACATTTTACTTTGGCTAAGCAATAATCCATTGCTCTATCCATCACTGAGTTCTCTGATCTCTCAATTTCTGCATTTGTGGCTCCGGTTAGTTGGGGTTTTTTAAAGATTTGGATGTATTTTAAAACGTAAGAAATAAAGCACAGGAGCATTGGCACATAGGAAGATGAAAAAAAATGGAATAACAACTACTAAGAAGCTGCTGCAGTTCAGGTAATTAAATGGCTAGCATCAAGGAAACAGTTCACAGAGAGGCTGTGGTATTTGAATGTCTGGGAAGGACATCCAAGGCTCGTGTTTCTTTTTCTTAAAATAGCTGGCCCTGGATGAAACTGCACCTTTATTCTTTATTGAGACATCTTACCTTTTTTATTTCCCCAAATTATATTAATGAACATATATATATATATACTGCACACTTAAGGAACTATATAGAGAAGAATATGGTAAAGGATTCCACAGAGGCTCCCTGCTGAATGTCTGTTGTGATAAGCTGGCATTTAATAGCAGAATGCTGGACACAATGTTCTCCAAATAAGCCATTAAAATGGCTCCACTTGTCCTCCAGACTGTTTCTGGAGAATGACAACGGCATTACATCCACTTTGGAGTAAAGAGGAGAAAAAAAGGAGAGGAAAACACGAAGTGCAAATCTGTCCCCTCTCTGGCCTGGCCTTCATAGGTATTACTATTTCTCCTAGTTGTGAGAAACAAAAGCTAATATTGAATAATTGCACATACCTTATTTGTGGCATCAATAAATTTGACTCCCTTGTAAGAGACAGACAGGACAATAGTTGGTACTTTCTTCATCTGTTCCGTAGACTTCTGAAATCAAAATGAAGATACTATTAGAGTTGTGTTGCACTGCAAGAACAGTGCTCTCTTCATCTGATTCAATACCTAAGTTCAACAAATATTCTACTTTTTCTTCAGTCGGCTCTGGATTTATGCTCTCTTGTAGTTACAAAACTAAAAAAAAGTTTCAAGTTTGTTGTGAGGATGGTAAAAATTCTCCCTTTTCCTGACATAGTGGGAAGATAATACAGTAACTTTTCCAGGCTGAAAAGGACCAGTCATGCAACCAGTGTTTCCCAAAACGTGTGTGTTCAGGACATCTATCTGATACGCCCCGTCCACTGGTGCCTCCCTCCCCTTCTCCTGCCCTTCCCAGCTGTAAGAATCAACAGCACAGTACTTCTTGTAGTACCGTTTCTTTGCTGCAATTAGTTGTTATTTAGAAATATTTCCCTGTGTTTTCCTTCTTGCAGTTGTATTTGTGACACGAGGTATCCTTGCAGCCCGCCAGGCCTGCCAGTCAATCCGTCAGCCCAGCGTTGTATCTTGTCACTCCGACTGTCTGCACTTTGACTGCAGCTGCTACTGGAAGCTGCTTTACACATGAATTAGCACAGAGACTTATTCTGCATTCCCTCAGTGCCAGGTTCTCCCACCTACAGTTCATGCCCTCCTATAAGATTGTTTTTCCTTTCACACTAGTCTTCTTCTGTGTGCCTTCAGTGTGATGCACACAGCAAAGATATTTCCCCCTGAACAGACTGGGATAATATTTGGGTTAGATTTAAGTTATCTGCAGAAAAAATATGTTCTTTATTTTACAGATTAAATTTACTAGAACAATCCCAAACCCAACCAAAAAAACCTGCCAAATGTGGCATAACTGTTTATAACAGATTTGAATTCTTTTAAGGTGGAATATAATGAAGGACTAAATTGTCCTACACAAAACTACTATAGGTAAATAGATAACATTCAGAAAATGCTTGTTTATGGGACTGTCTGCAAACAATCACAGAGATCAATCAAATATTTTCTTGAGAGGAAATGAACTTTTGACAGTTAACAGGTAAACGTGAAGAAACATCAGCACACAGAAGGAGAGTGTAAACACACTGAAAAGTCTAGAATTGGCACATAGGAAGATCATTAAAGCAGCTGAACAAAAGTAGCAGCAGTGGCTTTGTATTATTCAAAAAAAACTCAAATCAGCAGAGATAGAAATTTGAAAACATCAACTGTTACTGAAAATATATACTTGAAAAAATAGGCGATGTTAACACTAGAGAGCAAAACAAACAGAACCTTAAAACAAACACAAAACCCCTGTAATCATGTCTCCTTGTTGGCTCTGGATCCTCCCAGAATCAAACAAGACTACATTTTTGTCAGCATAAAGTTCAAAGCTACAGATCCAGCTACGTTCTGCAATTAGTGTCTGTGCCAGGAAGACTAAACCATTGAATTAAACTTTCAAGGAGAGCCCCACCCGTCCATGTAATAGAGAGGACTGGTTGGATCTCTCTGTATCAAATGTCAAGAGACCTGAGACAGCAATCAAGTGTCAATTTATCCTGGAGAAAACTCCTTTCACCCAGAATGCATGGCATTTTTAAGAAATGAAAGCTTAAATGGTAAAACATCCTGAAGAATTTTAACAAAATCTGAAGACACTAATCTGATTTGCATGCCTCTGAACTCAGTGGAGAAAGAAATGGTATCCCTGCCAAAACCAGAGCAAGCAGCTACCTGTGTGTTTGTGTGTGTGTCACTATAACAGATCTCAAATGAGCCTTTTCATAAAACTCAATTTCAATGCACAGAAAGCATGACAGTGACTGTATAGAAGCTGCAGTACACACTTCTATCAGAATAACAAGCAATAAACCCCATGTAGCCTCATAATAGACAAAATAGTCACAAATACAACAATATCACTTTAATCATCTGGCAAGGCAGCAATCATCCAACTTTTGTCCTTTCATTCTAGTTCGACAGCTACACACAAGAGCGCTTTCTCTTCCATTTTGATTATTGTAATTACCTCCTTCCTCGCCTCCGTAACAGCAAAATTCCTTTTCTCCAGGGTGCTATACAAATACAGGTACTAAGTTCACATATTTTAGCTTTTCAGTATAATTCCCACTGTCTGCTATTTGCCATAAAGGTGAAACATCCTGTTGGCCAGGCCATGCTGTACCAACTACCTCTTTCCTCTAGACCTGCAGTTTGTAATTTAATCATCTACATCTACTCCACATTCACCTGGGTTTGTCTAGACCAGACCTGACCTCTAGTATTTAATCGGGGTTGTGAACTGCGAGACTACTGTCTCTGAGTGAAATTGCTCATCAAGATGCTATTAAATTACAGCTGGCAAATTAGGAAATGAATCAGAGACTGATGGACATTTGTAATTTATTAAGCCAAACTGTCTCAGCTGCTAAGGAGCACAGGATGCTCCTCATCAGCTTGTAAACCATACAAACCCCAAGATTTGTGCAAAGGTGTTCTGGAAGACTGCAGTCCAGTGTAGAATTATGATCTGGGGTAACAATTCTGCACTTGTACTCCCATTGAAACAAACAGCTGAGCAGCGGAACAACATCCTTTGTTATTATGACAGTGCCATCAAGAAAAACATGCAGCTCTATTCCCTGGCTCAACTCTTAGTGACACAGTAACTGAAGTCCACCAGATAATTATTATTTCCAAGCGGCTTCCCGGCTTCAACAGTTTTGAGTTGTCATGGTGAGCTCACACTATTTGCTTGTTGTTCCTTTCTTTTTAATGAAGGAGTTGTCTGCCAGAATGTATAATGTGAGAATTTAGAGATACTGTATGAATACCTTTTGCTCAGGCACTGCAGGTGCTTTGGCTCTGAATTCTAGGATGCTGAGATGAAGTCCCACAGCTTTCTTGGTCAGACATTTCACACCTCTATGCAGGCCAAGTGGGCATCTCTGCCCATGTCTGTGCCCAGAATCTGAGAAGAAGGTGGGACACAGGAGTCGGTATTTCCTTTCCTCAGGCTTTTTAGGTTCTAGCCACTGTATCAACTCCATGAGGACACAATGAGATGACAAAATATTCTCGTCCATCTGGTGTCTCCATGGGAAGCATATGGACTTGAGCCAAAGTTATAGGAGCCACAGCTGAAGGCTGGCATTGGATGTCATGTGCATGCTGACATACGGTCTAATGCTCCAAGGCATGCTCATACCATAGTAGCAGGATTAGATTTCATCTCACATAGAAGCAATCATAGTGACAGGACGCTGTCTTTGGGCAAGTGCTCACTAGCCAGGAACTGGTCATAGCTCCTATGAACTCCATTGTTTGTGACTGTAACTGGCTCTTAATTTCAACACACTTCTTTAGGAGAATCACCTGGGTGAACAGCAAGCCTATTCCAGGCTCCTTGCCAGTGCCTGCTGCTGATCAGCTGGTCACCTACGTCAGGACAGATGTGCATGCCCCATCTCCATGGGTGCACTGCTCCTGCAGCCAGGAGTCTCTGTGCTGCACAGTCTGCACTGCTAGAGAGACTGAGCTTTGGTCCCACCTCTGAAATCGCTGCTGCCAGACAGGTAGGTGACTACGTGAAAGCAGGCCATGTATAATTCAAGAACCATAAAACAGGCTTGTCTGCATACACAGGAAGATAGAAGAAAGCATCACCATCCTAAATCTAATGTGACATAGGTGCAGCTTCCCCAGACTTCTCTAAAGACACAGAGCATCTTTCTCTTCAGAACAAGGAACATCAGGAGTACCAGTCTTGTCTGTATCTTGATGCAGCTGCTGCAATGAAGCTGCTTCATCTCCTCAGCACCCACAATGGAGATCAGCCCAGTGGAAGAAGGTAGAAGGTACCTTCTGCATAACTGCCTAGTTACTACAGTGACTCCTTTTACAATAAAGGCCTGAACTTAAGACTCTTCTGAGTTTGCATCTGAACTCACTGCTGCCATTATGTAGGACAGTGCCAAAACTTTGCACAGCGCTGCTCCCAATTCCTCCTTTTGAAATGGGTCACAAGGGGATGCAAGACCAGTGGTGCCAGAGGGAGCAAGAAAGGGAGTGCAATCTTGCTTCTCATCTTGTTCATGGATTTTCTTTAGTTTCGCTGAAAAAAAATCACTTTCATATCCAGCGTCTAAACTCCTTTTCATATTATAGTAGTACTACAAATTGTATTAAGTAGGTAAAGCATTTCCACTTGCATATTGATTTTGAGTTAAAGGCTGGGCAGAACTGTTAGACATTTATTTAGAATATAAACTAAAATCCAACTAATTTGAGATCCACCCTGCCAGTGTGCCTAACAAATCAAGGTAATTAACAAGGGCTTAAGAGGCAGAGGACTGGTTTTTTTTTTTTAATAAAGTAATATAAGCTAGCGGTTTATTTTTAAAAAGCAAATACAAAACCTGCAGCCCTGAAGGGTCTTTAACCCTTTCAAGACAAGATTGTACCTCAATACCTTATTCTGTGCAGAACTGAGACCGCTAATTCAACACCTTTGAATGCTCCTGCAGTGTACAAACCATGGTATCTCTGAGCGCACACACACAAAGCAGCTGAATAATTTAGAAACACACATAGAATGGTGTCCAAGTAAGACGCTCACACATTCCTTGATGTGCTGTAGCACATGCTGTAATGCAGCCTACTCTGAAAATCTTTCATCTCACTTACTTATTTTCAGCCAAAAGGAAATGGGACACCCTGGTACTTCTTTCATGCTGACCACCTCAATGTACTTATACATGCATTTATAACTAGATTACTCAGCTTTCACACAGTGGCCAAAATGAAAAGGTTCACTTTTAGGCTTATTTGTAATTATATTTGATATTACAAATATACAGTAAAGAAACATTACTCAGATATGACAAGTCACTAACAATCCCATACATAAATAAATTCCAGGTAAAAGTTTACGAGCCTGTAAAATCTTAAGTCTTCATCTTGACTTTCTACTTTTGCAAATGAATCTTCAGTCCTATATTGATTTTTAATATCTATATGAACACTGTAGCTGGCAATTCTCCTATTCAATTATGTACTGGGATCCACTTCACTATACAAATCTGAACTTTTTCCCAAACTGGTAGCAACTATTAATTCTAAATCGCATCAGACTGAACATTTCAAAACATGTGTTGGTACCACCTATTACCATACCTGTAAGTCTGTTATTTATTTAAGGCTTAGGAAGCTTCACTAAGCAGTTCAAAGAATCATAGAAATCTCAGCTGGAAGGGAACCAGAAGAATAATTGAATCCAGCTCCTGGACCTGCACAGCACCATCCCCAAGAGTCACACCATGTGCCTGAGAGCATTGTCCAAACGCTTCTTGAGCTCTGTCAGGCCTGGTGCTGTGACCACTGCCCTGGGGAGCCAGTGCCCCAACACTCTCTGGGTGAAGAACCTTTTTCTGATATCCAACCTAAACCTCCCCTGACAAGTCTTCAGGCCATTCCCTCAGGTCCTGTCACTGGTCAGCACAGGAACAGATCAGTGTCTGCCCTTCCTCTTCCCCTCATGAGGAAGCTGCAGACTGCAATGAGGTCTCCCCTCAGTCTCCTCCAGCCTGAACAGACCAAGTGACCTCAGCTGCTCCTCATACAGCTTCCCCTCAAGGCCCTTCAACACCCTCATGGCCCTCCTTCGGACGCTCTCTAACAGCTTTATATCCTTCTTATAGTGTGGTGCCCAAAACTGCACACAGGACTGAAGATGAGGCTGCACCAGCAGAGTAAAGTGGGACAATCACCTCTCTCGACCAGCTGGCGAAGAGGAGCTTGAGTGAATCACTTCAACAAGATCATGCATGAGGTGAAATTGAAATAAAAGTCTAAGTCCACATTTGACCAGTCAGTTTTGAAGCCAATTTGCCTTTTAACAAATATTTACCTACAATTATACAATCTGCCTTTTAAAAAATATTTACTAACTTCTCTCAGTCCAAGAGGTTTAAAAATGCATTACTGACATAATTTAACACTTCTTGGAATAAAACTACATCTGCAGTCCTTGTGGTACAGAACTCTTTACTTCTCTACAATTACTGGATGCCTCCAGGGTACATCATTAATATGAACATTGCACTTGGGGTGCACCTGCAATGCACCTGGTTGAGTGTGAGATGATTTTTGTCTTTCGCAATTTCTCTGAACATTCCTCTGCATTTCTCCTGCCCCTTAGATTCCTTTCAGCCAGAATTCCAGGATGTACAGTCCTCTGAAGAACATGGTACAGCATGATATGGATGTGCATAGAGACTGAATGTCTATAAGATCTTCCACCAGTACTTATTTTTAACTTTTGAGTAATATCCAAGTGCCCACATGGAGGGTGCAGACCCTTGGAAAGCAGTGGCCACACAAGAGAGAGGCAGAGCTACAAGTCCCAAGAGAGCAGAGACTAAAGAATCTAAATCCCAAAATAGTGTTTGATCCTGACATAGTATTTGCCTAGGGAGTTTTACCAGGAGGCATAAGGAAGCTTCTACACTTCTACTTTTGGAGAAAAAAATGAAACGGAGATTGAAAAGTATGAAAAGATTTAGTAGAAACAAGGAGAAACTGCCATCTAAATTCAGTTCTTTCTTTATATAAGAAATGAAATGAGGAAGAAAGGCCCCAGATGCTGCCTGTTTTCAGTGAGTCAACTCTGCTTCATCTTCCTCTCCAGAGATAAGAGAAGAAGATTTTGTAGCAATTCCAACTTTGACATTTTGGTCTTAAGTCAGCAAGATATTTAAATACCTGCTTTGTGAACAGAATTATATTGCTGCTTCCTCAGAACTTTGACCTGAAATTTAAGAACCTATTTCTAACAAGAAAATATTTAAGAAAGAAATATAATACTCGGGAAGGTGGCAGGATCCAAGAACAAAATTTAAGTTCCCTTCTGCTGCAGTAAATATTTGACTGGTTGAGACTGTTCAGTTGGTGTATGCAACATCAGTGATTTAACACTGCTGCAAAGAGTCTACCTTGCTGCAGTGCTCATGCCAGGAAGTATAAAACAATCCCCTTCCCACTTGGCCAAGGAATTCAGGTGCGTAAATGCCAGATGAAGTCTTCTGTAGAGAACAAGTCTCTTTCTAGATGGTATTTAACTTTATCCCTTGTCCTTATTTTGATACAAACGCATCTTACTCTCCATTCATGTTCCTATGATAATTTGCAATGAAGGCAGCAATCTCATTGAAAACATAACTTGCAGTATTTCCTATTCCACACTGAGAAAGATGAAAGCTCTTAACTTCTTGAAGGCATCTCTCAAATATAATTAATAAATCTATTCTGGCCAGCACAGCAAGATTTAATCTCCAAGTAGCAAAGGTCAGTTTACAGCAGGTGGGGATGGAGATAAGTGCTGTCCACTAGAGAGGGAGTTTATGAGAGAAAATAGCTGGAAACAAATAAGAAACCATAAAATATAAAGGAGTGCAAATATATGGCTGGAAAAGTAAAGTTCTTGACAAATATCCATAATTTTGTGTAGTTGCATGAATCTGCAGTTTGGGTGGGAAAAAAATCTATGTATAACCTTGACCCCAGTGTTAAGCTCAAGCTACTGCATCTGCATGATTTTCCCCAAACAAATCCATCATCTGCCCTGCTAGAGCATGTTGCTGCATAGTGCTGAGAAGCACAGTGGATTGCCAAGAAGAGTTATTAAGGTAAAAGTTCCCAGGTTTTTGGGGTTTTTTTAAATTACTATTGGCATTTTTTAACATTATAGAAGATTTAGGATCTCCCTTCACTCTTAAGCTATAAGAGAAGGAGGCTGCTGGAAGCCTCTCTGTGGAGAGACACAAGGGATATCCATGTGACACTTCCCTTGAGAAGCAAAACCATCAATTGCAATAATTGAAAGCCCTGGGAGCATCTACAACTAACAGTGAGGGATCTGCAGTCAGCAAACATGTCATTTTTGTTGTTTCCCTGTATTTATAAATGTTTAAGGAAGATCAAGATTTTTTTTTCCACTTACACATTTCTTTCATCCTTGTGCACCTGCTGACTGAAAGACATCCAGCGAATGTCAACACTTTTTTGAGCAGCATTAGGTTAAAGATGGAGAATCAAAAGCCACATTGACAGAAAAATGAGGTACCTAATTTTCATACATTCTCCATAAAACCATTATGTGGCTGAGTCCAGAAAGATTAAAAAAATTGTGGGAAGTGACCTCAACCTGGTACAAGTTTATATGTGACATACTGCCCCCCATACCCAACATGTTTCAGATTGCAGCATGCTATAGTTTTGAAATACGTACATGGAAAAACAAATAAAATACTAGAATAAAAAATTATTGCTCTATCACGATAGTACAACCCTATGTAAAAATCTTACTGACTCTAGAGACACTGGACAAGTGTAAAGAATTTGGTACCTGAGAGCCATTAAAATAAAATATCTAGCTTTTTACTTCTTCTTCTTCTTTTTTTTTTTTTTAAGTGAAATGTCCCTTTCAATGTAAAATGTAACTAAAACAGAAGGCAGCTTTTCAATGACAACCCAGGGTTACTTAAATACAATAACGAACATCACAGCAAAATTTCAGAATGACTTTGGACAGCCTGGACTCCTAATTCACGGACAACAACTTACAGGAGACATCCACAGGGAGAAAGTTTTAGAAAAACACACATTTATCTCAATGCAAAACAGGCTATAATAATAATTTGTTCCCATTAAGTCAAAGGTTTTTGCTTTTGACTTGAATAGGTACATGATTAAAAGGAATACATAGAAAGAATAGATGAAATCCTGATTAAAAACTGTTTTATTCAAATATCTTTGCAATAAAAACCCTCAAACCAGAAAATAAACACTCTCACAGAACAATTGTTTCAAAAGAGAATGTAAAAAAGAAATGCGCATAAACCTCACCACTGTATTACATAAGTGTCCTGTATGGCACTATAGAAAACTAGTGCAATTGCACTATTTATACAGGAAATGTGTATCTCAAATTAAAATTGTTTTCAAACACTTTGTTTTTTCAGTTCTATAATTTTAATTGGCCAAACTTATTACTTATAGAAATATATATTAAGATGCCTATAAATTATTTAGAGTGCCTTTTTTGATGTTAAGCCTCCTAGTTCAGTCAGAAAACTTACTGAAGTTGTCATATGCTACTATGATGTCAAATTCTGCCCTAATTTCTGCACAGGCATACGCCTAAAGAATTGAACTGCTAAGCCTGACAGTTTCAAAACTGGACTGGAAGATGGTATGCTTGCAGCCTCAATTAATTCCCCAGAACACGTGTATGTGATTGTAGATCCCTCTGTGTCAAATCGTCGGGGGTATTTTCAGAGGAGTTTAAGCCCAGGTAAGGAATGATTAGCATGTAATTAGCTGAGAAGCCTCAGATCTTCAGGCAATCTAGTAATTGTGAATTACTGCCAGCCCTTAGCTAAAACAGCTTGTACGAAAGTCTGTGTGCTGCACATGTGTAACCAGCAGGAAATGGTTGTCTGATTGCATGAATTTTATACATATTCCAGCTTTCTAACTGATCCCAATGTCACGTCTTGTGCTCAGAGACATCTTGCATAAGAGACGGATGAGACGCAGACAAAAAGATTTTGTTCATTCACCTGGGTAATTGTACACGTTTGGTAGATTAGCAAACAACTATATTCTCCATTAATTAATCATACTAGACCATGATATGTTCACCATGGCTGTGAACAGGTGTGTTCTTACTACAACTACAGCTGGGAATAAATCAGGCTGTGGCTTGTTTTGAGTTTCCAGCAGCAATGTTTCTTGGAGATAGACTGCTGTAATTTTCTACAAACCAGTATCAGGCCAAAGAGCCACAGGAAAACATATTCTTAACAGTCTTAAGGAAACCTAGCTGCTTTTCCACTATCAGGTGAAATTGGCTTAGATCCCATTTCACTCTAAAATCAAAAAGCATGCGAGTAACTCATAACTAAAGGAAATACTCAAGCAAGTAAAAGTATCCCTAGAATTACATGACTGTTGGATTAGACCATAGGTAAAAACCAATGTGCCTGGTAACATGTTAATATATTTACTACTACATATTTAACATTGAAAATTCAATCTAGAGTATCACATAAAAGCTACAAATTCTGTTTATAAAACAATTGGGTATGGGCATGCTTAAATTGTGTACTTTGAAACGTACCCAAAGATTCATGATAAAACATAACACATACATTTGTGTTTCTTTGTTAGATACAACATGCAAAATAAAAATTTACCTTTAAATTTTGGTAATACTTCAAATTAAGATATAAGGCAGGACACATTTCCTATTGAATACCAATGTAAAAGCAAGGAATGGGTAACAGTACATTACAAAAGCAAAAAGAGTATAGTACAAGCAATCACAGATGGATGTTATTTAATACTATTACAGTAGAGAAAGCAATAGGTTTACAAACTTACCCTCATCTTTGCACACGCATCCTGTGTTGACTCTGTGCCTCGCAACTCTTTTACCAGCATAGAACCTAAATACTAGAACAAAAATCCATTGAACTCAAATTAACAGAAGATTCCAGAACAGACAAACATCTGCAGAAATGCTCTCAAAATGCTTTAAAAAACCTAGTGGTAACAGTCAATTTCTTAATATATAGCTTTTGAGTTTCTTTACTCTGGAGTTCTTTGACAAATCACTTAAATCAACGTATTAATCAACCCATGAAACAAGAATGCACAGCACCGAGTGTATTGAATCAGCTGCAGTCCATCGAAACAACATCTGAAAGTCTTTGAGGTTATCATTTTAGTTACTGAAACAATGAACAAATACTACACATTCCTTCTTAAAAAGCCATTTGATTAAGAAATGGAGAATCTGCTTTTTTTAGCTGCCATCTGCCAAACTCCTATTGTTATGTGTGCATTCACGTGGATGAGAAGGCCAGCAGTGACCTTAACCTCAGTGTACTCAATCTGTAACTAATTTTCGTGCAAATAGCAGAGCCCGATGTCAGCAACAGAGAAAATAAATCTGTACAAAAACTAGTTTAAATCATTATTTCTTCTTAAGGGAAGGCTGACCCTGAACTATTATTTTGAAGTCTTTAGTGATCTGGAGGAGGGCTGTGTGAGACGCTGCTGTGTCCTGCCCAGCTCACTGGAAACCGCTGTGCCCTCAGAGGAGCCTGCTCATCTCCAAGGGTAACAAGGCAGGCAGAGCCTCAGCAACACAGCCCCTATCCTCAGTGTTGCTTGTTGGCACAGGCAGTTTGAGCCCTCCTGCACCCTGACAGCAGGCTCTGCTCATCTGAGATCTCAGTACCCCCTACACCATGTTTGAATGGCGCTGCTGCTCCAGGGATGGAGCTGGCTGCATCATCCCTGCCATTTCCACCTAGCAGAGAGGGGTCTCGTTACTGCTAACTGGGCTGTACCAAAGCCACACCACGCTCTGCATTTCTCCCATAGAAATGCTACAGGCATGCATATTTGTTGGTGTGCATGTGTTCTCATAGCTCTGTGCAAAAGGGACGTTTCTAAACTTCTGTGTGATGTCACAGGCACATCTGGCTTAACTGGGCAGAAAGCACAGCAAGGCACCCCTCACCTTCTCTTCCCCAGGCACAGAGAAGTCTCTCTCTGTATTCTCACTGCAGCACAAAGCTATGGCTTCTCCTAAGGCTCCAGTCCTAAGTGAGCAACCTGGGAGCTGAAGAGAAGTCATGCTGCTGAGAGAATATGGTAAGCAGGCTGCAGGAGGAGAGAAAGCACTGTGGGCAGGAGCCTCTTTCCGGAGGATGCTGCAGCCCACCACTGCTAACCCTTCTCATTCTATCAAACTGACTCCTCTTGGAAACAGCCTAAGCTGACCCAACCAAGCGGTGAGGCAGCTTCAGCTCAGAAAAGAACCTATCAAAAAGAACTTCAGTTACAGATGAATGCAAGCTGGAACTGAACAGAGTGTGTACTCGTTCAATTCTCTGGTCTCCTGACCTAAACTGAGATATTTTCTTTAAAGCCTTCAGTTTACACTGTATACTGCAGGAGTCTCTGACCTGCAAGAAAATGCATAAATATTTCAATGTAGGCAGTAGCCAACATAGCAATTAGTGAGAAACACTTTATAGGGCGTTATAAATGGGCCAGTGAGCAACATCAACACTACCAGATAAGCACAAGCGTAAAGGAATGAATGAAGGGCATTCCTAGAGGACTGCAGATGTGAAAGATTCATAAACCGAGCAGCTGTGAGTCCAGCTGGGGGCTTGATGGTGACGTGGATACGAGTTTGGGCATTAATTTGCTGGGACAGTTGGATATTGCCCTTGAAGAAAAACAACAAATTTAAAGCAAGTTCTGAAATTAGAAGAGTAAACAAAAGCATATTGAATTGAACTATATTTTTCTCTGGATCCTGCTGTCTGACACCTTTGGAATCCTTAGCCTTCTCTGGGCAAGCTGCGATTAATGTCTTCAATTTTTTGTTTGTTTGGTTGGATGGTTGGGTTTTTTTGTTTTGGTTCGGGGGTATTTTGGTTTTTTTGTTTTCTAATGTTTTATGGACTACAGTACAATGAATTGGTTTTTCCTTGAAAGCTACTAGTTGGTCAGGCACCAGGGTAAAAAAGCAGCGCTTTTGGCTTATGGCAGAACAAGAGGAAGAAAGAGAAGAGAAGGACAGCTCCTGTCTCATCTGCACAGCAGCAAAAAGCCTCAGATGAATGCATTCAGAAATGCTTCCCAAGGTGGACTGTGGAATAGACACACAAATCACAGTAGTACCATCCAATTTAGTTGTCAGAAAAAATCTGAAACTCTAGGAGGAAATTTTGTTTCCTTTGGACTTGCTGTGCTTTTGGAAATGTTCCTTCTCAAACACCCAGAGCATGTGGGAGTAACACAGAGAACATCCAACTGTTTAACTGAGTGATGCGGCATACAGTGAAGGCTGCCCCGATTGTAATTTACAAGCCAGGGTTTTACTCTGTAAGGCTGAGGTCAATACAGCTCAAGGAGCTGAAAGAAAGTGGTGACACATGGTCCTTAGGAAAGGAAGGTCCTTCCTTAATCACCACTAACTTGGATATTCCTGGTCATTCCAGCTTCATTTCTTTAATGATCCATCTTCCAATCTACTACAAAGGTTATATTTGATTACAAATTTACTGCTGGATCACAAAATAAGAGAAAAGGCACTCTTGAGATAAACATGTTCACTTCACTGAAAACTATGTCAAATATTTAAAGAAGTAGAAGTTGCTAACCTTCCTTTTCAATCTGACGTGAGCAAGGAGGTTTTGAATACTAGGAGAACAAGACTGAGAGCCGGTGAGCTGGTCCTTGATCGTAACTTGCTGAGGAAGGCAGAGGTTCTAGTTACTGTCCAGGGATAATCACTGCATGCACAGCAATTTTTAATCCCATGAAGGTCTGACGGAAGATACAGATGCGCTCCAGAAAGACAGGTCTGTAACACCCCTTCTGCCCCTCCTCAGGGGGACCCAGGCTCTGTCTCACCTGCATTTGGTCTCTAATTCCTAAATAAGTATGCCCTGCCTTGAAGGAACTGACTGCTACTGGTACTACAAGTAGCCATCAGTTTGGGAGAGGTCTGAATCTGCCCTTGTGCCATGGATGGAAAACACTCAGGACTCTCATCTCCATCTTCTCAATTTCCTTTCCCAAAAACATATATATAAAATTCAGGTGAGGCAACACTTTAACTGCTGTGCACACAGCATTAAGGTAGGTATGAGGATCTCATATTATGTTTTATTATTCTTCCATAACTACTAGACAGAGATCTGTAACAGATGAAAAGTGGGGTGTTTGCTCTCACTGTCACTTCAACAACACTTAGCCACTTACTCATAGTGATCTTTCTCTAACACTAATGCCACATGGACTGCAATATATCATAAAATCCATAGCAAAAAAGTACTGTGCATCCTTGTTTCTCATTTATTACAATCACAGTTTTTCAGAAGAAGTGACCTGTCTCTCTAAAAGTGACTGAAAAAATTTTATAAATGAAAGTAAAACACAACAGCCTATCAAAATCCAAGTTTAATATACCTGCCCCAAATCAAACCACTCAATTTATCAACACTTACAAATGCTTTATAATCGCATGACTGGAAGATGAGTTTCTCTGGATGATGTTGCCAATATTGTACAGGCGTTGATGCTGTGGCTTCATTTGGAGGTCTCAAAGTAATTGAAGGCTCTCCCCAGTCTCCTGTCTGAAAATCACAGTTGTTCAAGATGTAAGAGTATGTGCAGGCAAATTCACTACAAAGTAGCCCTCCACTGTTGTGCTCAATTAACAAGAATTTATTTTCTACACATAGAGCTATGTTATTAAAACAAGGGAACACAACTCCTACAATATTTTTCATTATTTAATTTATAATCCAAAGTCATCTACTGTAGTGTTTAATGAGGCTTTAATTAAATCTCTTTGCTTTGAGAATAAAATCATTAGGCACCGGAAATGTTCCTTAAAAATAAGTGTTTACAGTACACATATGAGGATGAGAGCACTTGAAAAAAATCATGAGATGCACAAAAATGCCTTTCACAAATTCTGCTACGTGTTTTACAAGCTCTTCTGCACAGTTAATATGCCTCCCATTATCCGGCACATACAACCACTAACGAACTTTCCTAAATGGCTAAATAACAGAAACTTTGCTTTGATCTGAAGACTTATTACACATTCTTCAAACACACGATGCATTCTTTAATCTCTTTATGAATATTTACTTTGATCACCTTCTCTTGATTCCTCATTGTGGAGGTACTAGCATTGCCCTCCCACATTCATCATTCTCATTGATATAGGAGATTGCCTTTCTGAGTTGTCATCTCCCCTCTTTCCTCAAAGCTCTCAGAGAACACAGGTAGGACTGCAGTTTGCTGCCAAATCCTTTCGCAGCTCCCTCCAAAAGAGCCAATGCAAGCATCAGCACAGGAATGCCCCCAGCCTGGCAGTGCTGGTCTGGCTCTCACTTGTCGTGTGTTTTTGATCCTGGCTCCATAGGACCTGAACTGACCTCTCCTTAGGGGCTCCTTCTACCTTGGAAGTCCATGCATCAGCTCACTTTAACTGAAAATGACCCGTGGACAGACTTCTCCTCTTCCTAAGCCTTCTTCCCTCTGCCACCACCTTCACTTCTCTCCTATCCTGTATGGTCTGGACTGCCTCTCAATTCCCCTCTTCTCAAAACTCTGTCTTTTTACAATTACATTTGTCCTTCCTGATCCTCCTTCTTCCTGTCCGTTCTCTCTAACTATTTTACTATTTCCTATATGATTATTTCAGTTTGGATTATACTACTTCTTTCTTTACCTGCACTTATCTGTGTGTATCTTCTATGTATGTCATATTGTTAAAATATGTGTTGAAACTGGCAAGGAATTGTCATCAGCATTTCACACAGAATACGGCTAGAAGTTTAGACTTTTACAGCAAAAGGAAGTTAAGCATCAAAGACACATGAAAAAAATCTTATCGAAGACATTCAAAGTCTGGCAAACTATCACATCTTACTAATTAAGTCAGGACAGAGTAAACAAAACAAGTACATCATTTTCATGTGTCACAAAATAACGAAATGACACGCATTTGCACAGCTCTGCAATGAAAAGCAAGAGATAAATCTGGAAACATCGACATTACCCTGCCAATATGGCAACTTCAAGCAAGAGAACATCATAAAACAAGTCAAACCTAGTTGCTGTTGGCACCATTAGCAAACCTACCAATTACACAGTAGTGCAATTTCTGTTTTGCCTAGTTAAGCTGCCTATATGCCATGGATGTGACTTCAGCATCAGATTTTGAAAGGAAAGCAGCAGGAGCAATTGCTCCAATTTTTGGCAGTTTACATTCACAAAAACGAATCCTTCTGGCCACTAATGCATAAAACCTTTCTATCTTATTTAAGCTGAAGTGGGAATTTGATTTCTTTATGAGGCAGTTCTTCTTATAAAATAAGATTTCCATCATATTACAAGGGGAAAGGATCTGCATCCTTATTAGTGGAGTCTGACAACAAGAGAAGATGGATTGCACCCATCACAAATTCTCATAGCGTGCTCAGCTGTCTCTTAGGAACTGTTCAAGGCCACAGCTAACAGACCACTTGATTTAGCTCTTTTTTCCCCCGTAATAAAGATAGACTCCTGCATGCTCTGTGTAAGGAAGCGGAGCTCAGGAGGTACATCCTAGCCATTTAGCAAAAGGTTACTATGATGGAGAGGGAGTAAACTCAGGACAGAAAAGCTACAAAAGTACGTCTTTTGACCACCGGTCTTTCCACCAAGGAAGCACAGGGATGGCCAGGAGGCAGGACCAGAACTTCTACCAAACAAGTGACATGGGGCAGTGCTCCAAACCCTTCTGTTGCACTGCTCAGCAGGTGGCTTTCTTCACATGAAAGAAAGGGACAGAACTGGCAAAGTAAGCAGGGTATATAAGGAGTAAAATGAGTACATAATTTGTAGTTTGTTTCCCTTTTGCACATTAAGTACGAAAAGCATAGAGAACTGCATTGTTTCTGTCTGAAAATAGAGGGCAGAAAAAGGGGAACAGTGTTTACCTCTTGTTTTGGCTCAATTTTATAAAGAAATGAGAAATAATCTTCAACCAGGCTAATACAACTACTGTATGAGACACTTAGAGAGGGACTGTGTGGAGGCCATGTTTGTATCCATTGATTGCTCTATAAATATAATCATCCTACTACCTACTCCTTTTAAACTAGACAAAACAGAATTGCCAAGACTGCTATACATATCTCTAGGATGTTGTAAACATGCAATAGAGCTGAGGTTAGGGGAATGCAGAGATGCAAGATTTCTACTGTTCCTGACAGACCACTGCCCCTGGAGGCCTTTCATATATTTCAGGGTGTCTTGTAGAGGGAGCAGCTACTAAGAGAAGTTGCATAAAATTAAACATGTAGATATAGATTATTATGACAGAGGGAGAAGACATTATACATAGTCAAAATTTTCTTTTACAGCTGTATCATAAGTGGTTTATAATATTCAGCAGAAGCGGCTCCCGGTTTCCTTTCCTTTTGTTTCTTACCAAACTCCTTACACTTTTAAACAGTACTACTGTTAGTATCCATAACCTATTTAGACCGAGTTATAACAGGGTAGTCTCCAAAGCCCAGATCCATGAAGATGTTTAGAAGTTCAATTCCTGCTACATATTCCCCATGCAATTTCCATTCAATTTTTTTTTTTTAGAGAAGAAAAGCTTTTAAACAAGATTTAGACAGCTAAATACATTCATAAATCTGTGTCTAAAAGCCTCAACAGGAAGAAAAGGAGCTCCTCAGCTGACTGCCTCTAGTCAGATACTGAAATTCTGAGATTTAGGATGTGACGATGACAGCTAACATCAGGCAAAATACAAAATAGGACCATCTTAGACCTAGAGAAGACTTGAAACTCAAGTTTAAGGGCTCAAGTCAGGTAGAAAAATATGAATTACTACTAGTCCTAAATCCAAGGAGTTGATGTGGAACAATTCATGGGTGATGTATTGAGATTCAGGTCCTTCATAAGCACCTAATACACTTTTCAAGCAGTACAGAAATGTTCATAAATTGCTGTGCAAGACCAACTATAATGTTTGATTTAAGTTTTAAAAATAGATATGATAGGATAAGGATTTTCTGGTTTGAATATTTAATTTGCAATTATAAGAAATAATCAAACATTTAAGCTTATGTATTTTTTATGACACAATATACGGATGGAGATATTTATCTCTCTGATGAAGTAGAAAGGCAAGAGATAATTTCTTCCTCATCTAACTTTACAGCTCATCAGACAGCTGTGCAATTTATCACATGGTTTTTGCTGTACTGCCTGTGTTTTACTATTCTAACCTCCCTATGACTTTAACCAGCACCTTTTCCTCTCCTTGGCTTCTGCTAACTTGAAAAAGAAGATTTTTTTGCTCTGCATTTTGCAGATAAAGAATTTATAATCAGAAAATGGTCTCAAGGCTAGTGCCAGAGTGGTAAGGATTCAATCCTTTTACAATGGCAACTTTTAATAGCCTTAGAGACCAATACCTTGTGCTCTTGCAGTGTTTTCTAACCCCGAAGATTGGCAGATACGCGCTTCTCAGTGCTCTAGCAAGGGTCGGATGCTTGATGTCAAAAGAGCTACAGAAGCAGCTGTTATTTTTTCTACATTTTTTTTTCTGCAATTGCTGCATATTTTCCTATCTCATCCCATTCTCTGAGAAGTGTACTTGACTCGTATTGAAGGCACCTGGATGCGGAGATATTCGTAGATAAGAAGTAACCTCAATAAATCTTCTATAAAAATCTAACACCTCCCTTGTCTTTTTATAAAAATGTCAAGTTAAAAAGCCTCCATGCTAAAAGGAAGAAAAAACCAAGAAGGCCTGGTTTTGAATGTAGTTATTTTTAACAAGGATCACATCTTCTAACTTTTCACCTGTTAAGCCTCATGCCTAGTTATGGTAACATATATTAGTCACCATGACAACGGCAAATTGGAGCACACATGGATACAACAGTTCTGGCTGAAAAATTTATAATTTTCTCCCTGTAAAAATTTTAAATGTTCTGCAGACCAGTCGAATCCTCATTATTTGCTTATAATTCCTAGAGGTAGACAAATTTTTTTAGCTCCTTACACATTTGGCTTTTGAAGGAATGGAAACAGGTCCACAGCGTACTTAGACCTGAAAAACTTCTAAAGCTCGGTAGCCAAAATGGCCCCTCTCTGGCAGAAATGTTCCAAGGAGGCATGACAGAATTAGGAGAAACCTACAGCTGCTCTCAAATACTCTGCTGAACAACTGGCTGTTGTCCTTACCACACTGCAGTATGGATCACCAGGTGTGCTCTCACGTGCACAGCCTTTGTGACTGCCACAGAAGTGACAAAAATTCAGGGCACCATCAGCCTTACCTCCAACTCCCCCAAAGTGCCTCTGCAAAGGCAGTGTGTAACCACAGCTGGGCAAAGCCTACAGACCAACACAGAGAGGGCAGCACAACACACTGCGGGGGCGAAACTGTGCAAACCGAGCCGTTTACACGGTTTCCCGCTTTGGAAGAGTGAGTGAACAAAAACATCAGGAAGGGAATTCAAAGCTGCCCCTGGGCGAGACGGCTGCTGGCAGTGCCCCCCTGTCCTGTACGTACGCACACCATGGAGCCGACACACGCTAACCACACGGCACGATACACGAATGCGCGCACACACGGTCCCCGCGCAGGGCGGACAAGGTACGGACTGCTTTTGTCATTTCAGCGACATGACACCCGTAGAGAACACCAAGGCAACAGACTGTACATCCATAGAGTGACAACATAGCCATTTATCGCTGTATCTTACATTATGAACCTGATGGATCGATGAGAAAGGATATCCTGCATTCTGGTTGGTCCAGATCTCACAGACCGAAGACTGCTAATATAAACAGAAAACTGTATCTCATCTTGCAAATATTAATGCACTGCAACTGCCAAAAGGCAAGAATAATTAAGAAAAGGATTTCAATAATACTAAAGAAGGAAGTAAAACAGTAGTTAAAAGTAATTTTTTTATTTATTTGCTGACAAAATATTTTTGGACTGACTGAAAAGAAACATAGCTTATTCAGAGACTTTAGAAGAGGTTTCAGACTGTGAGTACAAGAAAACAATTTAGTCAGAAGTGCTTGTGATGTAAAGAGATAAAGTTATGCAAGCATAAATAGAAACTGCCTAGAGCAGAAGAAATATTGGTTACTTTCAGTTTTTGGCAGGGAAGAAGTTTGAAGTCAACATCCCAAGTAAGTTTTGAGACTCAAATCTCTCTCTGTTGGAGATGTTCACAGGGAGAAAGGAAGGGAAAAATCTGGCAACACAATCAACAGAAAAAATACAGTTTCTTTATAACAATTACCAGAAATTATTGCATTGCAATTTAGTGAAGCAGCTGCCCACCATCTCCTTCCAACAACAGTACCTTTGCATACTGAGATACAGATAATATTACCTTTGGCATTGACCATGACCCCAATGTGTAAATGAAAGGCTTCAGTCTACCCTCTACATTATTGTACAGAGAATCTGTAGTAGCAAAGCAAAGTAAGCATATTGTAGCATCTCTAGCAAAAGCAGCAGAACTTGGCAAGCACAGCATTCACCAGCATCTTTTATATATTTCCTTGTTTGGACAATCATCAATAAAGCATCTGTGGCACCTCAGCAAAAGCTAAGATAACGTTTTACAGTAGCCAGGCAACTAAAACAAAGCATCAGATGTAGGATCTGCCCACGCTATCTTCAGCAGGCAGCAACAAAAGCCAATAAACAGACATGAAAAATGCAACTGCAGCATCCAGAAGAGATAGCAATTAATATATCAGTAATTTAACAACATCAAGAACGTGCATTGCTGTTTTTTGTCAGCAGCAGCACGAATTTAGCACCAATGCTCAAATCAACCTGAAGAAGTGCAACTCTTCTTAAAATATGACTCTAGCTCTTACCTCTTGCAGCCTGCAACCTGGCTGCCTGGCTGGTGACAGAGTAAGTTACCACTTCTGCTTACTGTCAGGGAAGCCTGGCATCCTCTGGACTGACTACAGAGTGCTGCCAGGCAGTCTGGTGGCTGTCTAATGTTGTTAATTGTCCCTTATTTCCTTCATCATCTGAAATGCATGAGTACATATCCCTTCGTCCAGCTTCAGTAATTTTAAAACTTCCAAATAAGTGGTTAATTCCACCTCTCTCATCTTGTTTTCGAAGTTCTTTGCTTCTCCTTCATGATGTGCAGGGCTCTACATTTTGATAGCATTAGCTAATTAAAACTTTGACTTTTGTTCAGTCTTCTACCTCATCCCTTGCAACTTTCTACAAACCAGTCCTCCTCCATGTGATGAACACATAGTCTCAGTGCAAGGCCAGCAGCAAACACTGCTGCAGCTGCATCTGCCGTGCCATCCTTAGGACATTGCACGGGCGGTTACCAATGACCTTTCTCTGTGTTATGTCAAGCAAACTGACTTCTGGATGTTCTGGCCATGCCCATCGCTATGATGCCTACATCTGTTTGCCTGAGGAGGGGAAGATTCCTGAATAGGAATCCATGGCAGAAGGTTGTCCCTCTGCTTTTCAAGAGAAGAGCGAAGAGAAGGTATTTCCATGCTGGTGCAGCATGCCCAAGCATCTAGAAATCAAGGTAATTAAGAAAACCTCCTGCACTGCTTTTTGTACACACCGAGGTACTGAAAGCAGTAAGGAATGCAGCAGGGTCCTGCATGCTGGCAGATGTTTTATTTCTCTCCCAGAGCTGGCAAGGGGTTGCCATGATGCTGCCACATCGTGCAGCCGCTTCTCAGGATCACGATATTCTTGGGACAAAAGCGTGCCCTTAAATCCTGCCCCTCTCAAAGACCTGCCTTTAGGGACTGGTGTGGGGCCTCAGCCAGCTCAGTCGTGACCTGGAGCCTGTTCCTGTGCAGCAGAGGCACGTGGGGCTCTGCCAGCAGGGCTGCAGCACTGACAGCACCGCTGCCACCACGGCCCCGTGTGCTGCGGCACCTAAAGGTGTCGGTACCTCGGGCACATCCTTCAGCTGCCCTGGTGCCAGCTCACACACGGGTGCGCACAGGCTTCAAGTTGCTCCATTAGAAAAGAGGGCAGGCAATTACTTCTCTCTTGCACTTGTCAATGGTACCCCATCCTGTCCCTCCCTCCCCAACTCATCTTCTCCCAAATGGAAGCACAGCAGTTAGAGCAAACCTGCCAGGCACTGGGAACTCTCAATTTTCTGCCCTTTTCTGACTGGGGAAACTCACATCTTTGCAGTTCTCCTTTGTCTTTCACAGGTTAAAGCAGCAGCAGAAGACAGGCTGTCTTCAAACTCTTTTTAATTTGGGGGAAAGAAGAGAACCTAAATGTAGATGTTTGGAGCACTCACATATGAGAGACAAGTTTTGGGTCCAAGTCTTTGCTTTGAGAACTGTTCAAGCGAACTTCCCCTCAGCAAACAGACCTAATTAAAGGTTTGAAGGATCTAGGCTTAAGCAAAATCATCTTAATATACAATCAACAATAAATCAGGCAGACCAACAGAGACTGAGAATTTCCCACGACTTCATGAATGCCCAGTCAGAAGGGCAGCAGTGCAAAACTCATTACTCGGTTTTGCATTAATTAATATTTGAATGACTAAGGTACTGATATGCAGTGCAGACGGAACATTAATTTTATGGATGGTAATGAATTCAAATTCAGAAATCAACCTTTTCCTTGCACCATTGTAAAAATATTTAGCATTTACTATATACATATTTTACATCTTCAAAGTACTTAAATTTTTTAATGAATTATGAAATGCCCAGGAGAAGTACTTAAAGTTGCACATCCCTGTACTGGAGAGGAAGGGACCAAAGGCAAGGAAAAAGGTTAAGTGATTATCTGAGGCCAAAAAATAGTCAGTAGAAGGAAGAAGAGGGATTAGGCTTCAAATGCTCACAATTTTCAGCTCCCAAAACATATGTTCTCAAAAAAAGCCAAAGAATTCGATCTGTGCATACACTTCCACCACAATAAACACAAATACACTTGGGCACCCAAAACCACAGACACAGAGGTTCTGTGAAAAAGAGTTTAACAAAGAACATTTTCCTAAGTAATATGGTAAAGAAGAGCAAAATAATGGCATCATCTGTTGTCCGACTAGCATCAAACATGTTATCTTAATACTCCCCAAAAGATAAATGCTTACAAGTAATGTCACAGGAAGACTCTGCTATCATACCCTTTTTGTGGTGTCCCACGCATAAAAGGTTTCCCTGTCTAGTCATGGTGGAACACAACTGTGACAGGCAGCAGGGGGAAAGGAAGGGTGAAAAGAATTATCTAAGGAAAACTTCAGGCTTCCTCCTTATAGACTAGGAAAACTTGGTTAATAATCTGAAGGAAAAAAAGTAACTGTAAGACTGATCACAGAAATCAAATGCTTTCTAAGGAGAGGAAAGGAGGAGAGTGACAGAAAAGAATACCTGGACACCACATGCAGGAGGAGCAGGGGCTGGGTGGAAGGCAGTCCAGATGTATTCATTACAGTCACATCAAAGAGTTTCACTCAATGGCATGTTAGGAGATACTAAAGATTTACCTAAATTAGGAGCAATTATCCTTGAAAAG
Source organism: Oreocharis arfaki (assembly GCA_013398015.1). Classification (NCBI taxonomy): domain Eukaryota; kingdom Metazoa; phylum Chordata; class Aves; order Passeriformes; family Paramythiidae; genus Oreocharis; species Oreocharis arfaki. The sequence goes on along the minus strand of VZRR01003991.1, from coordinate 528,442 downwards.
TCGTAGAAGATACTAAAGGACCAAAGAAGGGCTAAAAGAATATTTAAGATGGGAGAAAAGGAAGGTTCAGAAAGTTACAGCCAGCTTTACTGCAGGGACCAGTAAGTAACCAGAAATGTTTAAAAATCCAGCCACCATCCCGTGGTTCTCATGACCTTCTGATATCACTCCTGACCATCTGAAATAAACACTCAGGAATATATGTATGCATGTGTATATTTATATCTATGCATACATTATGGAGAATAACAAAGAAAAAAGTGTAATACTGCCTGCCGTGTGCTACCGAGACAGTTCCTGTGCACCAAGAAAAATTCAAGATGTTCATAATGAGGTTCTTCAGTATGAATCATCTCAGATCAAATTTCCTTCCTGTGTTGGAAAACTGGCCCATTAAATCAGGAGCAGCAAGGAGAAGGACAGGAAGGCTTGGACACTGTGTGACTCCTGATGCAGCATATTTCGAGAATGATTATTGGTATTTAAGCACAAATGGACTGAACATGTTGAGGCAATCTGCAAGGACCTGCTCCATGCTGTGGCTTGGAGGAGTGCCAATGCTCTCTAAGGAGGATCCAGAAGTGAGGGACTTTTCAGAACGGGGTAAGAACTGAAAACAGATCTGATGAACTACAGATCAGTCAGATGAAATTTAGTAGGATTACACACGGAAATAAAACAGCAAATAAATTAGCAAAGTGATTTAGGTTGGGGGAGGTCAAAAAAGATCTGAAAGTTTCAGTATACTTCAAATTAGATAGAGCAGTCTTTCAAAAGAAAAAGGATATAAATCACAGGATAATTCATGCTGCAAGGAAGCTCAGGAAATCTCCACTCCAACTCCAGCTCAAAGTGGGAGCAGCTGTGAGATGAGACCAGATTGCTCAGGGCTTCATCCTGTCAGGTCTTGAAAACCTCAAGGACAGAGACTGGACAGACTCTGAACAACAAGTCCCTCTGCTTGCCTGTCCACATGGGGAGAAAGTTTCTCTTGGTGTCCAGTACCTCTCTTTCAGTTTAAATACCCAAAGCCACCTCTTCTCCAGCCAGCCCTGGCTGTCCAGACTCTCCTCAGAGGGCAACTGCTTTAGCTCCCAACCAGCTTGGTGGCCCTTTGCTGAATTTCCTTCTCCTATATAAAAAACCTCAGGTATTTAATAAAAGTAGCATGGGAAGAAACTTTTATGCCATATGGGGCAGCCACCAGTGAGGTCTCATATGGGGTGGTGTCAGTTTTAGCTGCTGCAGTGCAAGGAGGGAATCCAGGAGAGAGAGACAGAACAAACAGAAGTCTAGAAAACACCAGGGCGTGGCTCTGGGTAGGAAAATGGTTTGTTCAGCCCGGAGCTGGTCCAAGTAGATGCTGTTGGTGACTCCTGATCTTCTGCTGCCTTTCCCAGCTTCTTCTCATTGACAACGCCCCTGCTGCTGGTGCTGCCAGCTACCAGTATACCTCAGCCTCTTAGCCTTGCAGAGAGAATACAAACTTCTGGACAAACACCAATGAAGATTATGAGACTTTAATCCCTGAACACCAGGTATAGGTATGTATCTTCCTGCCAAAAAATACCCCCAAATAATAAAAACACTCTTTCAGAAAAGTGCCCCCAAACTCTAAGCACAGCTTTTTTCCAGCAGATCAAAAATGCAAATGTTAGATATTAAAATTCAGTTTTCATACAATCTTTTCAATGTAGACCTTCTAGTTCACAAGACTGAGTGTGAAAAACAGTAAATTAATGAAGAACGTTTGTCCTTTTCTTGGTGTAGTATTTATGGCTAAAGTTTAGATCATTAATACTGAATATGGAAGTGGCTTCCTTAATTCCATTTGCTGAAGCAGCCTGTAGGTATGATCCACCTCATATGACTTCAGTTCTAAAATGTTAGCTTCTGTAACATGCTTGAAAAAATTCTCTCTCTCTCTATTCAGGGAGAAATTAAGTAGATTTCTTATAATGTCTTTATCAGTTTACTCGTCCATTGCCCAGAGAAGTGTTGGATATCCCAGCCATGGAAGTGTTCAAGGCCATGTTGGATGGGGCTTTGAGAAAGCTGCTCTAGTGGGAGGTGTCCCTACTCAGAGCAGGGAGGTTGGAACTAGATGATCTTTTAGCTGCTTTCCAACCCAGTGGTGGTTCTATAATTCTGTGAAATACACAATTCTCAAGGGACCTACGGATGAAAATGAGCTGAAATTTACAGATCAAGATACAGCCATCTATGGCATTTGCATCTATGTGAATTAAAAATACAACTGCCAGCAATACCTATACCATGCAATAGATTTAGTTTAGGATTTTTCTTTTGATGTTAAATTGAAGGTCGTCACAGTCCAGTCATCTTTCCATATTAAAAATATAATGCACCTAATATATGAACCTTAGAGCATTTTGTTTGGATCTGACCTTTTTTTTGGATAGCTGTCTATTTATCCTCACAACATAAACTATTTTATGCTTATAAAAAACGGAAATAAGAAGCCTAAGAAGTAACAAGAGAATGAATCTAGACAACTGTATTTTTGTATTTATTGCTTCATAAATCAACTAGTAAAGAATCCTGTTATTTCATGAGTAATTTCAACCATTGATAAAAAAACCCCTTCTTCATTGCTTCTTAGATAATCTCATTTTACACACCACTATTCTCTTGGGCATATTTTTTCCTCATTCAAAGTAATCTTTAAAACCTTCAAAAGCAGAGGAGAGGGGAAAACAAACACGAAACAAGCATATAAAAAAATGTCATACTGTGGTTTAAAGTTATAAAACTTAAGATGACTTCTTTATTTTTGGCTCCTGCAAACTTTCTGTGTCATCTTACTCAACCTGCAACATTCCTGTACGTCAGCTTTCCTAGCTGAAAAATGGAAAATGTGATTTTAAATCACATAGCCTCAAAGTGCACTGGAAATACAAACACATTAGTATCTGTGAACTATTTGGAAGACATTGCTGAGTTGAAGGTATTATTTTAGAAAGAAGCAAAATTATTTCACAATTTTAATATAAACCTGCCTTTGTGAATTCTGTGTTTTTTTAAATTACATTTCTCCTCTTTTGTAGGTAAAGGATCTGCTGTACTAAAACCATTTAAATGATTGTCCCCTACATATCAAGCCTAACCCAGCAATGAATTATTGCATCTTACAAAACAATTTTAAAAGGCAGAATACCAACACTTATAGCAGATTTACTTCATACTTACTGTGCAGTCATTACAACGACCTTACATTTAAGTTATCTTGTGTTTTACAAAAAAATTTTAAAAAATTAAAAAAAAAAACCGAAAAAAAAAGCAAGAGCCCTCAGACTATGTGACTGAAGAACTGAGAAACTCTTTCAAAATGAAGTCTGAGTTCAGCAACTCTGGGAAAGAACTGCTCCCATCAGCCTTTGTAAATAAGTTCTTCAACTCTCTCAGATCTTAAAAGACCTCTTCCTTCCATCACAGCTCACTGGGGTACCCCTATATGGGCCATGACTAGGTTTATCCTACTGGAAGGCTTACTCTGACTCACTACCAGTTGGTCCTCCCAGAGGCAGACACAGGCTGGAGCTGCCCCCAGAGCCCCAGAGAGGCTCCCACCCACTGCCTCCCAAAATGACAGACCTCTCCCAGCTCGGGCTGCACCACAGGTTCAGCACCATGGGGAGGGCGTGTGACAGCATCGGGGGAAGCCTGTCCCAGCTCTCTTTCTGCAAGGAGTGCCGTGGGCAGGGGTGCTTCCTGCACCTCCCTGCATGCCTGCCGCGGGAAAGATGTTTTTGGCCCTCACTCCTGGCTCAGGGCAGGGTGCAGAGCTCTGAACACCACGGCAAGAGGTCTTATGGACCAGGGGGGCTAAAAGCACCATATGTCACTGGCTGGCGCAATAAATAGCCACAGCCTCGGGGATGGCAGTCTGGAATATGCTTGCAGCTAGTACATAAAGCTTCTCTCCTGCCTGGAGAATTGCAAAAACTAAAAAGGTGACATTTTAACTGATGTATTTTAATGAACTTAGCTCTGATTCCTTTTGACCTCCAAAATTCTTCCCTGCTGCTATTTCAGGGGTGAATGAAGAGCCCAATCCCTTCAATGGGACTCCTCCTACTGATTTTGGTTCCAAAGTACTCAAGCTTTGCTTGCATGATTTCAGTTCTATTTTAAAGGTTCAGGCAATCTTAAGAACAACCCCAGCTATTTTAAACTACATTAATTTGCTCATACTAACCTACAGTTTGCAGGCTCAAAATTCAACATCCACAGTCAATGATGACTCAGACTATTCATTTCTCCCTAGATTTTTTTTCTCCTCTTTTTTTTTGGAAAACAAACCATCTCACAACCTTCTGTACTACCATTTTGGCATTTATGATTAATACAACCAGACATCCCAGACTTTCAGAGCTGGATGATCAACCAGGGGGTTGGATGACCAAACCTATTCCATTGGGGAATCTAAATTGGTTAGACTCATTGTTTATATTACAATTTTCCCCTTAGGTCACAAACAGTCTGCTAGGGAGCTGTGAATGAAGGTACCTGCTGGCCTTGAGACAAAACCACCCACATTAAGTAAATTTAAAGTGCTTCCTCCAGGAAACAAAGAGTTGTATCACTTACAAGCAGATTTGATTATGGTTTAGAGAACTGTATAAACCCACCCAGCACATCTAAGGAAAACAGATTTAAGCTGCTGTGCTCATCGTTTAAGAAAGACTAGCTGATTGATGCAAAGATCAACGTTTGATGACTCCCTGTACCAGTTCAGTGAAAACACAGGCCATAGTAAAGATAGAAACAGCCAGTTTCAAAATATCTTCAGATTTTACATTTTAAATTAAGGATAAGATAGTCTTATTCTAACATTTTTGAAATAAAATCAAGTTCATGAAAGCAATACAATAAATAAGTTTGCAATACTGTGTTGGCCTCTCTCTTCGAGGCCATAAAAATGCCCATCAATCTCATCATCAGGAACACACCGAAAACACTTTCAAAACATCACAGCATCCAAGATGTCTCTGTGCACATTTGTGTACTATAGCATCCAGTAAACATGCAGATTCATACAGCAGCATGCAAACAGCTTAGCAAAGAAAGGGGTAAGACAAAAGAACATCCTCAAAGCAATTCAAATAATCCCTCCAGATCATTCTGTATGTGAGAAGTATTCTAGCTGGGAAGCTGGACTGGTATCAGCTCAGAAGTTGCTGTTGATCTGACACAAGCCAAAGGAACCAGCAAACTGTGAGGAGAAAGTTGCTAGATAAAAGACAAACCCAAAAAACCCCACAACACACAGAGCAGAAGGCTCATGTTAAGAATCAGTTGGATCTCCTTTATTTTGCAGAAACAATTATTTTACTTTTAATTTCAAAGGGGCTTTTGGGGAAAAGACTGAAGGAAATATAGTTCATTTTGGCAGAGCACATACTGCACAAAATAAATTCAAGAATCTATTTTTGGGCTAGAATGGGTGAAGAAATCCCTGATTAGCCTCTTAATGGGGTGAGTCCAATTTATTGAGAATGATCACCAGAGGGAGTCACTGACTTTCCCATTAAAGCCAAAGGGAATTTTACATACATCAGGAATGCAGAATTTGGGGGCAGAGCTGAAAAAGACTTCAAACAGATCGGAGTTCAGGGAACAACACAAACCACTGTTTTATGGATTTCATCTGAATTCATTTTCCTCTTTGGCGTCCCAAAGGATGACAGCTATATTCCATGGTCAAAGTAGAGGAAAGGCACTGAAGTCATCCATTCAGTGGGTACACACTCCCACAACAACAACAACAAAATCCCAACCAAAAAAAACCAACAACAACAAAAAAAAACAAACCCAAAACCATGATAGCAAAAAAAACCCCGTCAACCAACCAACCAAAAAAAACCCCAAAAAATGCAACAACAAAAAAAATCCCTTAAGCACTTCATTGGTTCTACAGGAGTTTGGAGCGGTGTAAGTAATAACTGATCAGTTTTCTCTTTGGGCGTATGATGTATCACAGTCCTTCTGGAAATGCAGTATTCAACAGCACAAAGAAAATCTCCAGGTGTCATTTATGAGAGTAGGCCATACCTCTCGGGAATATCAGTAAAAGAAATGAGTGAAATGGAGTCAGAAAGAATTGTTAGCATAGGGGTTTTTTGTTGTTTTGTTTTATTTTTTTGTCTTCAATGTTAGTGACCAAAAGAAGTAGTGAGTATAGGGATTTGTGAAAGAAGTGATAAAATGAACTAATTAGACAAACCAATCTAGTCAGCCATGAGCAAGCATGCATCTTGTGCTCAAACACCTAAATTTCATGACCTTCAAGAAATATTTTTATGTTAAGAACTTGTCTTTTCTTTGCTGGACTTCAGCTCAACCTTATTCTTGCCACAGAAGCCTTTGGTTTGAAAACAAGATCATTCATTCACTCAGCAACTTTCTCCTTAATTCTGTACAGGAAGATCATAGCAGAAAATTAGATTAAAAAAGGGCAAGGCAACAGCCCCACCCAACAAAATGCAATTTCACTTTCCTAGAAATGTCCTCTGAACAAATGGAATTCAATTTGTTTCTGTGTTCCCAGGTAATGGCAGCACCTTGTTTTGTTTGTTTATTTAATTACTTCTTGTTCATGTAATTAGCTGACAGACTGCAGCCTTTTGTTCATTATAATACAGTTATTTGCATAGCTGTTTCCATTTTGAGGCTGAATTTTGGGCAGAGGCTCTATTTTGGGTTGTGGCAGGCAAGAGACACTGCTGGGAAGCCTCATGCAAGTAAGCATGCAGCAACCTGCTCCTTTGTGGAATGAGTCTCTCCAGGAACTGCCCTGGCTGCCCATCTGCTTCTGACAGCAAGTACTGTTTCCAGCATGCAGCTTAAGACCTGGCTGTCTTTCATCAGCATAGGTATCACCAAAAACCAGTTGAGTTCATTCTAAAGCATTTTCACCAACAGGCTGTCCATGCATAAGTCATTGCGCTTTAGGAAGTAAATTAGTAAAGCTCTAGGAAAAATTTCTTCACTGAAAGGGTGGTCAGGCACTGGAGTGAGCTGTCCAGGGAAGTGGTTCAATCATTATCCCTGGAACTGTTCAAAAAACATGTAGGTGCAACCGTTTGGGATATGGTTTAATAGTGAACATGGAAGGGCTGAGTTGAGGGTTGGAGTTGAAGACCTTAAGGGTCTTTTCCATCCTACATGGTTGTATGGTTCTGTGGCATCACTCTGCTCAATGTATGCCTACTTTTAAATTATCAGTACTCTTTCAGTGGTTGGGTGAAAAAAATTTAAAGATGGAGGCTACTTAAAACTTTCTTTCATGAACAGTTTGATTTAACATCCAGTTGAGTCTAGTGCTGTTCAAATGAATTTTTGCATAGTTAAATCTTTTTTTTTTAATAATCAAAATACATCCCCAGATCACAGTTTCGCAGAATGCTGACCCTTCCCATTAATAAATGCAGCAATCATCACCCTTCAAGTCCTCTGAGTTTCCAGCAGTGAACTGATGCTGGCTTATGCCTCAGAATCTGAGGAATCTGCACCTTATTACAAAAACGAGAGGCAGAGTCGGTGCTGGGGGAAGACTGCACACTCTGGTGCACAGAAGCCACCTTCATCTCAGCCTCCAGGCATCTAAACACTCCCAAAATTCTACCTCTCGGGAGAAATTATACACCAACACACAAATTTACACTATTTGAAATACAGAGAGCTGGAACAGACAGCTTGGAAAAATTGTCAACCTTTGTTATTTACAACTCAGCCTTCATATACAACCTACTGCTATGGTCAGGATTAGTCCTGTAACCAAAAGCAGCAAGGCCCAGCCTTTTAACAGCACTGGTTTTAGTCCTACCTGTGCCATCTGCCTCTCCAGCTTTGACCGGGGAATATCATCAAAATAGTTTTCATTTCTTCTTCTCCTTGCATCGCCCTGCATGATAATGTGGGGAACGTCCAGGGAGCCACCAGTAGTGAAAGTGCTTTGGCTAAGTGATGGAGACAACTGAGGAGGAGTGTGGTTACCACTGGGTTCCTGGACAGAGAAAGAAAAATGCAGCATAAGAAGAACAGCATACTGCTGACTTCAAATCACACATTTATAAGTGCATTTGAATGGCTCACATTAAAAAATTATGGAACAATTCCTGCAGTAGAGGTTACTGTGGATGAAACTTGGAGATTTCCTACCTGAAGTGCAGAGCCCATGTAGAAGGAAAAACAGTTCACTATTTACATGAACTAGTGGGAAATTTCCTCTCCAAAACCTCCTTGTGTAATATATACCCTCTTGTAGAGATAAAACAGTGAGCTACTTCTTGCCAAGGCCCAAATAAAGCCATGATTTAGGACTAGCTATTTGTAAGATTAAATACATTCTCACCACTTCTGAGCAGCTGCTCTGAGCAGTGAAAGTGATTTGAACACTACCAACATCTCTTGTTGGAAAAAAGAAATGTGTGTCCATTTACACAGTATAGACACTTTGTTGCAATTTTTATAGGTTTTGCAGAACATCCATTTTAACTTGAAGTACCAGGTATCAGACACAAGCTAAATACCAATTCCTGGAATGCATGAAAGCATCAGAGTACAAATACTTTACTTTCTTTTCCTGTTGCCTGTATTGAATTGTAACCTTGTATCAGTCAGTGTGCAAATACCACACTGAATTGATACATAAACTCTACCTAAAAAATAAACAGCTCCTCCTGGTACACGTTTTACCAGGATCTGCCACCACACTGCCCACAGCCAGACATCACATGCGTGTTTGGAAACACCTACTCGCATGCACATCACATCATATCCCTTGTTCAAACATCAGCTACAAACATTGGTGTCCAGGTTCACCATTCCACACTCTCTTGGAGCTCCATCAGCAGGAGCAGAGAGCTACACTGCACTGTCCAGACAGTCTGCATGAGTACTGCCCAGCGTGAGCACGAAAACACTGTCACAGCACCTGAATGGGAAATGTTCCTCTCTCACAATGCAGGTTACTGGGCAGAATGTACTCAGGAGCATGTTTACACAGTGCAGACCTTCTCCAAACCACCTGCTGCTGTAATGCTCTATTTTAACACTGAGCAACGAGAGGGGACCTGAAGATAGTCCCCTATCTTCTGGAGCAAAACCTGCTCCAGTGTGGAAGCTAAAAAAGTTCTGTCTTTTTATTTAAAGAGAGAATTAAAGTGGATGATTCATGCATTATTACACTGAAGCAAGCTCAGTTCTGAAAAACATCAAGGTACTTTACTCCATGCTGTTAAGAAATAAGATCTGGTGCAAGAAATCAGAGGGTTGTAATCTCTTCCAAATGGAAAGGAAAGTTCAAGTCATAGTAACGCCTGATGTCAATATTTGAAGCGTAGGAGTCTATGTGACATTATTCCTTGCAATCACAGTATTGGATTAGTATTTTTCATGTTGCCAACAAGAAAAATGCTAGGAAAATATAGCTCTTTAGTAATTTTTAATTAACTGGGAATTTTTATTTTTTTAAAACTTCTCTAGCTTTCCTATCATCTGAGACAAGCACTTGACATTTCCCAGGGCAAAGAAAAGAGTGTTTTCCTCTTAGGAATAATCTTTTCCCTCCTTCACAAAAATCCACCTACATTTGGCCCAGTTAAAAGCTTCTGAAAAACTGTAGTCTGCACATGCTCAGGAGGTTTGGTGAGGCATAATCTCTAAAACCCACCCTCCCTGGGCCTAACAACATGGTGCACACACCTCTGCCCTGAAAATAACCTGACTACAGGAGCACGAAACAAGATCCTCTCTAGTGACTGCTACCGGCTGCTCCAGCCAGGTGGGTAACCCCTCTCTGCTCTGAATCAGGATTCACCCACTCTTGCAGGCTGATAGGGCCACCAGTGTATCAAAGCGACAGATGAACACAGAGATTCCAGCCCTCATCGAGCTTTTCATATTTTATCAAACGGCATATGAAGAGGAAATTCACTCCGAGATCTATATTGGAAGATGGCTGGCAAGGCAATACAGACAAGAAATACCAACTCAAGAAATAAAAGAATTACCATGCCTCTGCATTATGGAACAGTATGTCATTGTATGATTTTATGCTATTTTCTCCAAGTTGTCCTTCACAGCACAGATGGATCCTCAACTGCACAGCGTGCTGTCATATACTCAGCACCGTGTTATCATTAGTTACCGTGTAGCCAGTATTTTATTCTCGCCTCATTTCATGGCCCCAAACCTCTCTCCTAAACTCTTTCCAAATCCTGCTCTGAAGATAGGATGATTAATATCACCATATTCATGATGCTCATAAAGTGCTTTACAAATGTCAATCAATTAATTTTCACCACACCCTGTGACTTCTGGCATTTTATAATCACTGCTTTAGTGTGGGTGACCTGAGACACACAGGCAAAGGTTAGAAAGTACCAGTCACTCAATTACCACACCTATTGCACAATTTCCCAAGTGCTTGAGTTCCAAACTCCACCTCTGTTGATCTAATTTTCAGCACTGTGTGCTCAGCACTTGTATAAATCAGACTCAAGAGTCTAGTCAAATACGGAGATTGTCAGTAACATACAATTAGTGACTGTTTAGGAGGCAACTAATTAAATAACTTACCATGCATGATCCAAGTTTTTTGTGGCAAAAACAGGTGTAAATCTGTGTTTTCATAGGTACAGCTATTCCTTTAATCATGAGCCTCTCTCCCTTTCTTCCTTCATTCCTCTTCCTCACTCCCACCCACCTTCTCATCTCCTTAAACAAACCTGCAGACCAGGCATGGACACCCTTGCAGGTCCTACCATGGCCAAGTACCATGTAACTGTTAAACTCACATCATGTTTCTACCTGGCTGTGAATGCAAGGACACATGATCTGCAGGGATGTCTGATCACATATTTCACTGTCAAAATCTGTCTCATCTCCTCTCAGACCTGCTGCTCATGTAAACCTGGAACCATAAAGGTCAGGGCTGGAAGGGAGCTTAAGAGATCCTTCTCCAAGCTGCCTGGGCACACGTCATGTCCCACAGATGTCTGCTTAACCTAAAACCAGAATTCTCTCCAGTGAACTAATTCTTGTGTTAAACTATCATTGCTATTGGAACACTTCTTTTCCAAATTTTCTGCCTAAATTGTTGGTCCTTCAGTTTAAATTCCAGCCTCCAGTGCTGACTGGGTGAGGAAGGTCTCCTGTAAACAACATGGAAACTGGTCCTGTAATTAAAGATTATGATGCGCTCTAGGAAAGAAAGCAAGACTGCATAGGTAACCTGAGATCCAGCAATTTCTATACTTCTGAGTATAGAAAAATGTATTTGTATATAATGTATATATATCTGTGTGTGTGTAATAGATATATCGTGTGTGTATATATATTTGAATATAGTATATTTGAGTATAATTGAAATCTAAATAGTGTTTCCCTAGTACACAGTAACATACAACAGGGAATAATGTATGTTGTGGATATTTTTAAGATTTTAAAGATTTTTTTGCTTTTCCTCAATATTTAACCTTTTACTTTGAAATATTTTAAAAGCTAATACAAAAACAGCCAAAAAAGATGAAGCATTAGCATTGCTTAGCTTGAGCCTAGGAATTTAAAAGCAGACTTTAAATAACAAACTACCTTTTCTACTGATGTAGAACAGCCTGATCTAGTGGAAAGGGCTCCTGCCCATGGGAAAGAGGGTTGAAACTTGACAATGTTTAAGGTCCGTTCCAATACAAACTATTCTATGATTCTATAGAAATCAATTTTATAGCAGCAGCCATTTATTTAAGCCAATTTTCAAGACAAAAATTATTGCAGACTAGAAACTAAACTTTCTTTAGTTTTGTTGGTTTTATTTCATGTGAAATGGCATAGTAGCAGCTGACGGGAAAGAAAAACGTTATTCCAAATGCATGTCCTCCTCTTTAGGATTCTCTGTGAAGACTCCAATTCCAAGAGGTGATAAATGACATTTAGCACTGGGCTGCATCAGTAGCTCTGGCTGTGCAGCGGCAGACCACTTTTTATCATTTTTCTACAGATGGAGGGCATCCAGTTTTCTCTTCCATATTAACTGAGAATATACAGTCCTGACCAAGAACGTGGACTGTGGAAACTTTCCCACTTGCTGAAGAGGAATTAATTACCCAGCACATAGTACTGAAGGCATTGAGCAAAAAAGCGTGCCTTTTAATCTATTTCTCTTTCCTTGGAGTGTTTTAACACTTGTCATGCATCAGGAATCATTCACAAAATGCATAAAAAATAAAATACAAGAAAAACATCCACACGTTTGTGCAATGTGCCTTAGAGCACATTATAAACTTGTCAGACCTTTTTAAATACGGCATAGGGAATAGGTTGAATTAAGGGACGGGATCTAAAATGTCTGTATGGGGCATCTGAGAATATGCAGGGTGAAAACAGGCTGGTCACCAAAATTTTAAGTACACTTAAAAATAAGCCCTCATTCTGTCTTTCTGTATTTCTCTTTACACCAGGAAATTTAACTTGGGAGCACAGACACTCTCTGACATTTTGAAATTTAATCCCAAATGAGACTCTCATCAGAAATGCAGCCCCATGAAAATAACCAGATCCAATCAAATGCAAAAGGTGTGACCTAAAATATCAAAATAAAAATGTTGCTATGAACTCTGTTGGAGAGAATGCAGTAGGAACTGGTCATCAGACCACAACTCGACAAGAGCAGCAAACAGCAAGTAAGCAAAGGCATTGGATTGGAGAAACTGAGTGAAGGTGGTGTAATGAGAGGAGATTAAATGTGGTCAAGTGTGGAAAAACCCCAGGGACATTGCAACAAGGTTTCTGAAAGAGGGAATACAAATGAAAATTAAAAACATGATAAAACTTCTGATATGCAGAGACACCTTAATGGCATTTTTATCTCAACCATTTCAAGAGGTTCTCCTTAAAGAAAGCCTAAAGCGTTTGTCTGAAAAGTAAGTGCAAACATTCGAAAACATGAAAGGAAAATAGTAACTCTCCTGCAATATCGATCGGCTGGGCTGGGATTCCTGTGGGCAAATGCAGATGTGCAGCTTTTACATCCCTGGTCCTGAGCTAGTTTCTTGAGCAAAGATAAGCTGGTACTTCTAAGATTCTACTTATCTCATCCTGAGGCAGGCATCTGAAACAGGTCAGACGCATCACCCTGTAAAAATGTCACTATATCTCTGCTGGCCATACAGGGAAGTGTGACAGAGCAGGTCAGCCTAAGATGTCCATACTGTACAGCTCTGAAATGAGATAAGCTGAACCCCACTCAAAGCAGCCACTGTTTTCATGTGAATGTTATGAAACCGCTGCTGACTTGTCAAGAAATGCAAACAAATTTTCAAGGGGACTCACCCTGAGGGTTATTGACCGAGGTGGTTTCTGAGGAGGATCTTCGTGAAGCCTGTCTCCCAAAGATGCCAGAACACGCTTCCGGTGGCCAATCAAGCTAATTTTTAAGACCTGAAATAATATCAAAAATATGTCATTAATAGAGTACATGGCAATCATTAAATGAAGATCCATTCAGATTGGAGCCATTTTCTCTTTAAACCTTTTACCAAGTTAGTCCTCTAGACAGGCTGAGCAGACAGGGAGCTGTGTGAGCCAATCAATCAGCAGAGAAAATGAGAGGTGAGATCAGAGGAAAAACACTGTAAAATGAGAGAAGAAACTAGAGCACGTATAGGTGTGGAAAACCGAAAAAAACAGACTCAAACATGAGTACACAAGAAACAAAAATGAAATGAAGAGAAGGCAGAAGAGCAGGAAGAAAAAAAGGGAAGGAGCTGAGAAGACTGGAGAAGGAAATGCAGAGGTGCATGCAAACAATGAGTGATGAGGATTAAAGTGCTTCATGGGATGGATGAGGAAAGAGTGAGAAACAGCGAGCAAATGCTTAGAGGGGGCAAGAAAGGAAAAAAGGAATTGTACAATGAGTAAATGTTACCACTTTTAAATCTATTCACCATGACTTTCACAGTGTTGCTAGGAAAGGGTTAAAACTGGAAGATTTGGCAGAGGAGGAGAGAATAGTTCCGCTCAAAGTGACCTTGCAGCTGGGAATGCTAAAAATGTTGGTGTGGGAAAACTCCATTTATTATGCCTGATGTTGTTCATCCTCTGCCTGTTTTGAGAAGTAGAATTCCTGTGGAGAGACAACACTCTCACAGACATGGGGGAAGCCTTGTGTTATAGAGAGGCAGGAGCCTTGCCCTCCCCTCCCCTCCTGCTGCCTAGAACAGAGCCTTGTCCCTGGCTCTCTGTCACCCGGTGTGGTTAGCAAGGTAATGAAATAAACTTACTCTTCGCATTTTGGCTGTGGTTTGATGGTTACCCCTGGTTACCTGTATGTGTAGATTCACACACACAGGTAATCTCCAAATATCTCCCACAGTTTGCACTATCATGTAGAAACATCCTTGTGTAAGAAACACACGGTGGACAAACATTGCCCAGGAGTTCCGTTACTTTTATCGGACGCAATGAAAAAAATCTCTGTTGAACGGAAATGTGTCCATCAGCGGATACGTTCACACACCTCATGCTTGTCCAAACTCCAAGAACGCTGCCAAAAAGTTGCCCCAAATTTACTGCAACTACTCTTCATTTGTATTTCTCTGTGTCCATGCCTCATACAAAACCACCACTGCCCTCAGGAAAACAGGGAGAGCAGAAGCTGTGAGTTGGAAATTTTAAGTATTAGTGGGGAAAAAAATCATGTTTCAATGCTATTCTTTAATGGCTACAATGGCTGCAGTGTAAAGAGTGTAAAGCAGCGCTAATCGTAGCAGCAAGCCTCTGTTCTGCAAACAGCAGTGTCCTCACGTAACTCCTCCAGACTGTACATGTGGTTTCATACTCCAGAACTGCCTCCATTCCCTCTTAGAAAACAGTACTTCCCACTATATTTAGGACCACCGTGTGTCAACAGCCTTCAGTTGACAGGAAGTTCTCGCTCAACCTAGAAAAAGTAATAGTCCCTAAAAAAACCTGGAAATGCTGCATATTAAATGAACAACTACCTCAGCTTAAGCAGTAGCACTAAGAGCTACAATTCATGAGAACAAACAAAACCCAATCTCCAGCAACTCCTCTGCAACATCTCCTAGTTCCAGTATCTCAAAATATGGTACAGCAACATGCTGTCATTATTCTGGTCTCCATGCCAGAATAATGCCATCCATTATTCTGCCTATCCATGTGCACATGAATTCATCCACGCTTCCTCTGTTAGATGTCTCTGTGCTATCTGATACTGTTGAACATCAATAACCTTTTTTCTGCCCGCATCTCCAAAGTGATGGGCTATGACATGAAGCAGATGGAGGCCTTCCTCCAAGAGGCAGCTTTCAAGGGTGTTGCAGACCCTGCAGCTCAGCAGCGGACACAAGCTGCAGTCCCACAAACCACCCTGCTAATGTGCTATCCTTTCAGTCTAAATCTAGAGAAGCACGAGTGAAGCTGAGATAATGCAGCACAGAGAAATGCCTGAGGCATGCAGGAGACTTAGTTATGTATTCAGTTTACACTGAGTGTTAAACAGAAGGGTGCACAGTTTATCTCTGTATTTAACTTTATGAAACACGTGAATGAACTACAGCTGCTTTAAGCATTACTCAAGTAATGCACTTCAGTGAGCTTGCTTCTTTCCTAATGCTTCCCCATCAACAAGATCATTTATCCAGAGATTTTTTAAGCTAAGCTAAAGTTCTTTGGGTTGTTTCAAGGTCCTCAGCACTCTGACTGCCTTATTAGCTATATCAAAACACACAAAGCAATTCTCTTTGACTTCACAGAGCTGCTGAACAACAGGAGAGAAAAGGACATGAGTTTTGAGGGACTGCACACATAAGAGATCAGCAGATGGGTCTCAATGACTAAATTGTTTCAAAACCTGTTGTCAATTTGAAAGTAATACAAATCTTTAAACACCATAGGCGCTGCTAAGCTTACAACACATCCTGCTTTTCTATTATAATGGTGGTTGTCCCAAATGTGAATGGGAGGGAGTTAATGATGCAACCTGCAGAGACATACGGTCCTCAGGCAACAGGCAGCTGCATCCCAGTCTCATCTGGAGCTCATACTCCGTTAGCTGAAGACAGCTGTATTCTTCTGGAAATGACTCCCTAGCAATTTTCTTACTTGGAAAACCTGTTTCTCAACTTAGAAATGTAAAATACTCTTCTCTGAAACACTTCTATATTTGAGTTATGAGGGTTTAACAAACATCCTGAAACTCTGGAAACTCGTCCTGTGATAGATTATCCTTGACAGTATTTATCAAAAATGTCAAATATCACAAATATAGGTCAACAGTGTGGAATGTTACAGTTGCCTAAAGCACTACCACAGAAATGTGCTGATGTTGTGTATCAGGTAACCATTAGAAATCTTGCATTACACAGCCCACAAGTTAGCTTTCCTGGTATATAATTTCTATAAATCAGGTGACAATGAACTAAGGACAGTCAATACAGGGTACCTAAGTGTCATGCAGTGAGGCATTTTGTCAAGTGGATTGTAGCCCACTTACTACACAACGACATGAGTTTTGCAGTGTGTCTGCAGGAATCAGCAACAACGTCATCAAACTGTTCAGAGTAGCTCAAGGCTCTCCACAGCCTGTTATTTCATTACTGGGACAAAAGGAAAAATAAAAAGCACTTACATGACATGCTTCTTTCCACACTGACAGCAGGATACCCGAGACAAAAATGATACTACTCCATTTCATGTATTTGATGTCACAATACAATTAAAAGAGAATGTGGCAAGTCATTTGTCCAAAGAACTGATACATGCACAAAATTTTAATCTTATTTTTAGTTCTGTACTCTGCAATGATTAGCATACAAAACGAAATTCCACTAGGAAATGTAAGAAATCCACAAATATAACCAAAGTAACACTTTGCATTTATATCTCCAGCTTAGTTGACAGATGTTTCAAAAAACGCATGTAGCCCAATAACTCCCTGATGACTGTGTATGTGCAGATGCTGGAATTAACAAGTTATTCCACCTAAAAATAAGCATTATTTCTGCAACATTCTTCTGCCTGATCTTTTCTTCTAATTGAATAATAATGTCCAATATTGTACGATTCTAATTTTTTATTTTCTGGAATATTACAAAGATTACTGATATCCAAGACATCAATTCTCTTTTTTTTTGGAATAATCTGAAAAGTTATTGTATGGGCTAAAATTAGTATCATAATAGCACCAGAGGTCTGGACTAAACATGTAGCAGCAATTGGAAACTAGGAACCAGCTATGAAATGGAAAATTAAAGAGTGATCAGAACAGTGCTAGTGATTCTCTGGTAGCAGCATCAGACATCAGAATTCAAGAAAAAATGGTAAATGCAAGCCAAAAAAGTGGGACCTTCCTATTTCTCTAAGAAAACAGCCCAAAACACTTGCTAAAATCAATATTATTAGCCATTTTACTGCTGGTCATATTGGAATAAACTCCAAGCTATCTGGAATTACAGATGAAGGGATACATTCAATTATTATCCCTCTCCTGCCACAATGCTGCCTCACAGGATGAATCCTAACACATGGCAGGGCCCAGAATACCCAGGAAGTGAGCCCAGATCAACCGTACAGCTCACCTAACCAACAGGACTGGTTTAACTGAAAATTTGAAAAAGGATTAAACAGACTTGTATAAATTTTCAGCATCAATTTTACAAATCCTATCCACAGAACTGCTGTCAGTGTTAACAGTTAAAACAAGCATACAAACAAAACCCACCAAACAAAGGTCAGAAAACTCCCTATTCCCCATACTGACCAAGATTACTCAGTGTAATAATTGGAATATTTTGAAAATTAAATAGGCCCAAGTCAGCTATGGTACTTAAAGAGGGCAGGTTTAGATTAGATATTAAAAAGAAATTCTGTACAGTGAGGACAGTGAGGCACTGGAACAGGTGGCCCAGAGAAGTCGTGGATGTCCCATTCCCTAGAAGCGTTCAAGGCCAGGTTGGACGGGGCTCTGAGCAATGTGGTCTAGCGGCAGGGGGCCCCATGGCAGCGGGTTTGGAACTACGTCGTCTTCAAGGTCCTTTCCAACCCAAACCACTCTGTGATTCTACGAATGCCCAGCAGCTTTATCAATACCAGACAAAGCCAAATCCAGTCAAACCATATTAGACTTCTATTGCATTTTTCACACGGGAATACTTCACGCTCTTTCTCAGCACAGGGGAACAGAGAAGCACCAAAGCACCCTGCTGGTCAGAGGCTTGCTGCAACTTCTCTGGGGTCCCCAACTGCAGGGGAAGCAAGTGTTTGTTATGCCTATGAAGACACTTGTAAGAGACTTATTATTTAATATCATAATGATTTCATATCATAAGAATATGAAATATGCATCACAATCCTCTGGAATATTTCATCCAACTGGAAACATTCGTCAGTTGTCTTGGTGACAGCATTTCACAAAGGCCGGCAGCTGTCTCCTAAGTCCCATTTCTATATGTTAGCATGAGGAACTGATGTTTGTTTGCTCCTGCATCACTCAAACAAATAACTGAGATGCAGATTTACATTTAAGGGCATTGAGAAAACAAAGGCCAAGAGTCTTCTCCAAGTAAAGTTGCCATTGCCACCTCAGGTCAGATTGAGGCAGGTGAGAATTCGTCACTTTTTGTATGGGTTCTCAGGGCAAACTGGTACTCCCAAGGCTGCTGAAGTGTTTGTCCTGACTTGGCCAGACAAGCCATTTTTGTCATTAAAGCATTTTCCAAATTCTCATTAGTTAAAGAAATGGCTGACTGAAAATATCAGGTGCTAGTTTTTTGGCTCCAGAAAAGACAAAAAAAATCCCTGTAATTTTGTGCTTCTAATCAGTAATCATTAATATTTCAGTGAAAAAAAAATCAGTTTAATATTTCCTTAAAAAATCCCAGGAAAATGCAGTGAAGTAAGACCTGGCCAAAACTGATACCTGGCCACTTTGCCTCCTGAGGCAAATATCTCAGGCTACATGCTGGACTGTTTTTTAAAAACAATTTTTTAATGAAAATGTTAAATACATAGCCTCTTAAGAAATAAGTCACGGTTCAATCATTTTACAAGCCTCAGATGTCAAGACAAATACTACATATGTGATTTTTGTCACATTAGTCTCAACCCCCCATAAATCAGAACTCCTAAAGATCTATTATACATCCAAACTCCAAGACTGTTACAATAATGATTACCTATTCTAAGAGACAAGGCTGAAAATATTATTTATGTGAAAAATGGCAAGCACTAAGCAGGTCTGTACACACAGGAAAACATTCAATTTTCAGAGAAGGTAGGTAGAAAAAATAAACTATTTGAAAAGTGGACCACATTCCCAAACTGTGTCCTAGAAAATAGACTGTTCCCTCCACTGAGGACTTGCATTTCCACCGGTGTGTTGAGCTAATGATAGGCCCAGTTACTGGTTCAGATCAGATCTGAAGAACGTGTGCTCACAGAGACCAGGAGTACTCACTCCTTGAGGTCTTCAGTGTTAATCATATAGCACTACAGGAGAGTAATTGCAATACCAATATGTTATCCCATAATATTTTTCAGGCTTACTTACACAGCAGATAAATTATAATTAAAGTTACTGGTACTACAACATACTTCATAATGAGCTAATAATTTATTTATCTATTTTTAATAGGCAATTATCAGCAAAGCACATTAATCTGTACACAAGCATGAAATACAGCTCATGTAATGAGAAATAAGAGATAAAATAAAAATCTCTATAGAAAATTTTGATAGCTCTAAAATTGATCCTTTTTTTCTGATTTTGATTCAGTTTCATTGCAGACTTAATTACAAGCAAAAGGAAAAAAACCTCAAACATTCAACCCCACTTAAAGAATGGGACATTTGTCTACTAAATAAATAGCTTCTTTTAAAAAAGCTTTCTAATAGCATAGAGTAACGAGAGTTTTTACAGTATCAGAAGAAGCAAACAGCCATTCACTGAGTAAAAATGCCAATTACTCTAGCTCACAGTCTAGGCTGTCAAGAAAAGGTAAGCTCTGTAATATGGGAATAGTATCAGTTAATTAAAAAGATATAATTAGGATTAGAAATAAATTGTTTACTTCTACGTCATGCAATTATATAGTCTGATAAAAAATTGCAGCAAAAATAGTGAAAAACCTGATGGTGTTAGATGTCTTCTAATATTAGAGTTTAATGAAAGTCTCTCTATTTTTTTTGGTTTTTCTTTTAAATCATCAACATTCTTTAGATATACGATGACTGCAGAAAGACTGTCATCAACACACAGAATGAGACAAACACTGGAGAGAAGAACCTGTACCGAGGATCAGAATCAGTGTTGTTAAGAAATGCCATTCAGAACACATTTAGCTTCTTGGTATATTTGCCGTATAGATGAATGCATGAAGACCTAATTACTTCTGCATCACAATTATTTCAGTTTAGTAAAACTATTTTTCTGTACTGTAAAACATTCACATGAAAAACATCGATTCCACTCTTGAATATCTAGTTCAAGCCAGATCTGTGCACAGAGGCTATGGCTTCATTCAGGCTCTGCTATCACAGAACTACAGAATCATGGAAATCATTTACGTTGGAAAAGGCCCTTAAGGTCACTGAGTCCAGCTGTAGAACTAAAACTGCCAGGTCCAACATCAGACTATGTCCCTAAGTGCCACATCTGCACGTCTTTTAAATATCTCCAGGAATGGTGACTCCACCACTTCCCTAGGCAGCCTGTGCCTAGGGCAACCCTTTTGGTGAAGAAATTTTTTCCTAATATCCAAACTAAACCTCTCCCGGTGCAGCTTGAGGCAATTTAATTTGTCCTGTCACTTGTAACTTGGGAGAAGAGGCTGACCCCCACCTGGCCACACCCTCCTTTTAGGCAGTTGTAGAGAATGATAAGGTACCCCCTGAGCCTCCTCTTCTCCAGGCTGAACACCCCCAGCTCCCTCAGCCACTCTTCATCAGACTCGTGCTCCAGCCCCTTCCCGAGATCCACTGCCCTTCTCTGGATGCACTCCAGCAGGCTATGGAGCAGTTCACACAGGACATACAGCAATCCAAAGTGTACTTATCCCCTACAGCAGTATAAATCCCAGAGTTACGAACATGACAATGCATTATTGTTCTACTGCTAACATTAATATCTGCACACTTTTTAAGAGGAAGAGTTGTAGAAGTATCACAATGATTAAAATCTGAAAAGTGTTTGTAGGCTTTTATAGTAGAGCCATCACTGGTAATGTCATAATCTACTACTATGAAATGACAGCATGATGCTAAGGCCACAACCCATCCCAATTCACTGCCAAAACACAGGCGCATTGCCCTATAAATCTTACGAAAACTGTGCAGAACTGCTTCCTTAGAAGAAAGATCTGCAGAAAGAAATACCAGGGTTTGGTCCAACAGGTGGAGTTCTAGGCTGCAGAGTGGGAGCAGCTGCAGCAGGGCAACCTCCCAGCGATCTCACTCCCGTGATCCCATCCACTCCAAAAATGGACCTGGGAGGTGGGCAGGGAACAGCTCTCTGTACGGCCAGCTCCTTATCCCCTTCGCTCTTTGTTCACAGAAATGCTAACATTGGCACAAGTACATGGGCTGGAAAGTACAGCCAGATATGGAGGAAAGAAGAAGGGGTGGAAATCTCATTTTCAGCAGCTGCTTGTGCTTACAGCAGCACAAGCCAAACATGAAATGAACCCTCTACAGCGAAGCTGCAGCTTCTTTCACAATGGACCACCCAAAAGAAGAGGGCAGCTAGGATAAAAAAAATCTATTAAGAGCCATAAAGCAAATGCTTTAACAGAAACCATGGTCTATGAGCCCATGCATTCTAGTACTCAGCAGCTCCAGTCCCAACAGTAATGACTGTGGACTCGCCCTGCTGCAGAGTGGCTGCTCAGCCTTGGCCATACCACTGTCGTTGACAGCATTCAGCACGCTGGAGGAAACAAAAAACATTTTGTGACATGTTGGTAACATGCAGCATTTAGCCTTATTTTTGGGTACCATGTGTTATGCTGTCCAGGAATGTCATCACTACGAAGATCTTAATTTCATTAATTTACAGGAAATATGCACCAACATATATGATGAGATGTAAAGGGGGTCCTCAATTACTGCTCGGCCTGCGCTGCAGCAACAGCCAGCTGACCAATTTCATCACTTTTCTTTTAGCAATTACACTCCCTAGAAGAACGAACTTTGAATAACTGATAAACTCAATATAGGTTATGTTGTGACATACAACCTTAGCATAAAAATAATTAATAAAAAAATTCTCCATCTAATTATTTTTCCAGACATCTTTTACTATCTTGGTTTGAAATCTTTGCTCATTAAACAATTATTGAATTAAATGCCAGCCCCTCTCCCCAAGTTTCACACTCCCATCCACCTTCATCAACATCATCTTCTAACACCAAACAGAAGAAGCTACTGCATACGTAAAAGCTACAAATTCATCTCAACTCCAGCTATAATAATCTACTGTTTTCTTTCAGGTAGTCTGATTGATCAGCCTACTTTAAATAAATTGAGAGAAATTTTGACTAACCTACCTTCAGTTTGATTTGTGACGTTGCTTGCCAGATTCTTAACCCCAAATCTTGCACATTTTCCAAACACATGATACAGCTTTAAAAAAGCTATTAGTTCTCCCTTATATCCCGGCTTTGTTCATATCCTTAATACTGTCACGACGGTATCAGTGATAGCCCTTATCTTAAAAAAAGGCAATGGCCACCATGGCAGAGCAGAATCATACATCACAGGCAGAGCCAGAATCATCCTGTACTTTGACTCTTAATCTGTGAGGAGGAAGCACCATGGGTGGGAAAGAACAGGCTCTATAAGCACAGCAGGATGGCTGGATTAACTCTGCCAGGGGCAGCAAGGGGACAGCAAAAGCATTTCTCAAAATATCTTTTTCTTTCATGCTTTGAGGTAAGAGCAGGAAGGAATACCATCAAAAAGTGGGGTTACAAAAGGATACGTGGCAAAAATATTCATTCGTCAATAGCTCAAGTAAGTTCTTCCCATGCAGCTCTGAGCAACACAACGAATTCCAGCAGAAAAGATTATTGTCTGCGTGATTTGAGAGAAATTGAAACCACAAGGCAGTTCAGATCATACACATCTTCTTATGCAGATTCCTTCATTAAACATTCAAAGTTAGTCTGGCTTAAGGAAGAAACATTTTTGTACATAACCAAATTAGAACAAAGCAAGCTGTACTGAAGAGCTCTCCAAACACGAAGCTGATTTTGTACTACGGTTAAAAAAAAAAGATAAACCGAACTTCATATTAACAGCGAAAACTGGCAAAGTTTTGGTCATCTCAAACTTCTTGTCCTTAAAGTTATTTTATAAATGAAAAAGAATGTAGACGTACGTTTTTGAATCCGCCGTTTGGGCAGATCCATTATTAATGAAGCATTCTGGCAAAACCCACCAATGACTGGGTTGTCATGGGAAAGGCTTTCTTGCTACAAATTCTATTTGAATTTTCTCAGTGAGAAGGGCTGTACAGGACTGACTCGTACAGGGTAGCGCAGCATGCGTTCTACACCTCCACTCTTTCTCCTTTTTCTCTTCAGCCTTATCAAAAGTTCCTGAAAAACGAAGGTTCTCTTCAAAGGGAGGATAAACCTCATCTCCATGGCTGAGGCTTTGATTTTCTTGTTCTTTATCTTAACCCCATCTACCTCATGCAATAAAGTCAAAAGAAGGAAAGACATTTCCAAGGATTCCATTCCTCACTTTCCCCATCAGTAGCAGTAACAGCAGCAGGGCCCTATTTTGCAGTGTTACATGAGGGGATATTTGGACCTCCGTGAAACCAAAATGACTTATCAAACCTGTGAGTTCAGCTAACTGCAGGATAGTTGATCCATGCTGCAAGAAGTCAGAGGCCCTGAATCACATCTATAATGATTTCCAAACCACACTGAATGTTGTCAAGAATCTCCCCAATCTCTAGTCAGTCTTTTTAGAATTCTAAATATTGTAATTCAGCAAATATCTTGGCAGTGCTAGCTTAAACTTAGCATTGTTAGCTTTACAGTTGGACTCCATCATCTTAGAGGTCTTTTCCTACCTAAATGATCCTATGATCATAAATACTCTTAACCCAACAACTAACCCCTCTGATTCTTGAATTATGTTTTTTGTTAATGTTTAACCTAAACGGTCACTTCTATAATCCTTGTTCTGTCCTTGCTGATTTATGAAAATAGTTCATCTTATGAAGAGTTTTGCTTTCGTCTGCAAAACTTTCTTCATTTATTGTAACATACACACAATTCTGCAAAACTCTCCTACCAAGAATAGAAATTGGTTTTCTTTTCCTAGTTTGTTTTAAGTGGACATAAAGGATACAATGTATAAACACACTATCCTAGGTGAAATATGAAAGTAAACACACTAGGGGACAGAAATCTACAAGTTTTTATACACACTCCTCTTGGTACTACGCACAGCATTCATATATCACTGTCCTTTTTTCGTGTTCCGTTGTTGACTGATGTTCAGTCAAATATCCAGTAGCTCTAGTCCTCCTGCACAAATTATTCCCCCCTAGTGCTGTTCAGTGATAGAGCTCATTATGTTCTCTCATGTGATCTGCACTTTCAAAATAAATCACTTTCACATTTCTTCAATTAAATCTTATATAACCGATTCAGCCCATTTATGCATTATGAAGATCATACTCTATTTTAATCCTATTTTACAAATGTTACTACAATGTTAAATAATCACCCTTCAGATCTGAAATAAGACCATGAAAATCCACATTTGTTTGGGATGACAAGTTTTGCTACAGCAAAAAAAGATTAGTTTACACGTACATTTGTATCTCTTAATTTATAGTATTAGGTATAATAGCCAGAGGCATTATTGTGAAGCCAATTAAGTTTCTATATCATCTTGTCACAAATGTGCACTGAAGTACAGATCACATTAACTAACTATAACATAAGAAATCCTGTCATGAACATTTTACACCAAATCACCACATGAACTGTGATTAATAATGAATCAGAAGAGTAGATTTATATGAATAACAAGCAAAGAGAAAAAACGACCTCTTATTATGGACAATTAGATGATAATGTAACCTACATATTTGCTATGTTCTAATATGCAGCCACCTGGGATATCTTCACATGACTTACTTAAAATGTGTTTCTGAGTTGTACTAGAGAATTAAATAACATTTTGGCTTTTCAAATTAGTCAGTAAGCCTAAATTTAGTCACTGTTAAGTATAGTTTTAGAAAGTCTACTATTCAAGCATGCATCTCATTTATGTGGGTTTTTAATTCTTCCTGTATTTGTGATCCAGATCTAGATCCAGAAAAGTGTAAGCCTTTTCTCATTTTAAGAATCCTGACATTTAAACTTACTTGTTTCTTCTGTAATAACCTTTGAATCATAAAGTATTTTTCATTCATATTTTGTGTCCATATTTTCTTCTCAAACAGATTTTTCACAGATACTCAACTGCAGAAGTAAACCAGATTCCTGAAAAGAATTGTAAGGAAATGACTGTGTTGAATTTAAAATATGCTTTTGAAATGTTATATTATATTTCTGCATTAAAAACCACAGGCTTACTTAGCAGTGGGCAACTTCTTAATTTTCGGGAACTTCTGCTGTGTTTCACCCTAAATTTGGTCCAGTGATCTTTCAGGAATGAACACTGATTGCAAGGAATTTACCAAGCACTGGTGCTCCCACTGAGCCCTGGGAGCCAGGCACTCTCCCTGGCTACGGGCCCAAAGGACAGAACCAGCACAAGAGTGCAGGCAGGTTTTTCCCATCAAAGTGTGTCATGGATGGACTGGGAAAAATTATCCAGGTTCTTCACACTTGAAGATTTAGAACTACATATAAAATTAGCAAAACATTTTAAAATCATAGAACCATAGAATAAGCCAAGTTGGAAGGGACCCACATGGATCATTGAGTCCAACTCCCAGCCCTGCACAGAACCATCCCCAAGAGTCGCACCAAGTGCCTGAGAGGATTGTCCAAATGCTTCTTGAGCTCTGTCAGGCTGGTGCTGTGACCACTGTCCTGGGGAGCCTGTTCCAGTGCCCAAACACCCTCTGGGTGAAAAGAAAACGCTGAATGTACTGGCTCTTCAGAATTGCTCAGGATATGAAAATCTGTATTTCAGTTTGGAAAACAGAGGGAGCAGAGGACAGTGCACTGACTAGCTCCCTGAAATTTCAAGATTGTTCCTGGACAACAGCTCTCTGCTGGCAGAGCCTTCTAGGGACTGACACAGAAGGTCCAGTTCAAAACCAGGATGCTGGTAGGCTTAGGGAAGGAGGAGTTTGAAGCACAGTGGAATGCTACAGTGCACAAATTTTCCTTCCACCATCCCGGCGTGCCCTTTCTGCTTGGAGCTGCTTTGCTGCCATCCCGCACCTCCGCTGCTGCCAACAGGGTCATGCTGAATGCATTGCTGCATGCTTCCTCTCTGGCTTCACCTCAGGCATCAACGAATGCTCTTGTCTTCAGAGAGAGCTAGGACTGTGGAACATTACAATCTACATTTGTTTTACAGACCTAAGGGAAATAAGACCTTGTACAGGCCAGGGATGCCTCCGTATCCATGCTCAGGGCAAGCAAACAAATGACAGAACACCATGTGCAAATCATAAACAAAAAGCTGGTGAGAGACACCATGAGTTACAACTAAGTGCTAACTGAACAAGGAATTATATCTGTTGAGAACTTAAAATGCAAATGGTAGGTTTTGTTAATCTGCCTCTTAACTGCAGATACAACCAACGCAAGCTCCTGAAATAATAAGGCAAAATGAGAATTTGGAACCTACGAGAGATAACACGAGTGCCAGAATTTTAAGAGGATGAATAACACGGGAGAAGAATAGGAAGACCAGAAAATGGGTCATTATAGTAATCAGATGAGAAGTAGCTAATGGAAGGATTAACATTTTACAATAAAATTTAAAAGCAACTATTTAAAGAATATCAGTAGGTGACATCAGAAGGCATTTGTGATAACCAGAGTAGATTATTTTATCTGTCTCTTCTGGCTGTTCAGGTAACTCTCCTATTTTCTCCTTTGCAAATTCAACTTCCTTCCCTCTCTGTCAACCTTCTCCCTCTCTCTTTACATCTTATTTTCAGCTCAATAGACCCCAAATTCCTTTTCCTTTGCAGCTTTCCTCTAGGTGTCCTTTATTTATTTACCACTCATCACCCACCAACCAGCTCAGCAATTAATCTGCACTTGCAACCATATTCCCACCTCATCCAGCAGACCACTGCAGAGGTGACAGGGAGAAACGACAGCAAAAGAATAAGCAAAAACTGCTGATCAATGAATACGGCAAAAAGTCCACAGAAACATGGGAAGGAAGCAGTTGGATTAATAATAAAATCAGATTTGATTTAATGGCATCTGCTCTCCTCCATAAGCAGTGAAATAACCATGTAGTGAACATTTTTAATGTATGTTTAATGTCTATTATATATGTTATTTACAGGATAACCGCTCAGGGTTGCAGAAAAAGACCGCCTCATTCTTCAGCAATCTCTGTCCTTATTTTGCAACTCCAGGATACTGTGCAAACGAAGAGAACAAACACCCACATACATTTCTATTCTTTCAGGGTCTGTGCAGTCTTGTGTACAAGTGGTGCTGCAAGGAGAACTGCAACCACCTCCCCATATCAGCCGTGACCTAGGATGACTGAGTTTACTACCACACATAGTATGATTGCTTAATTCTTTTTTGAGATAAAATGTAGAGATCACATTGTTTTACCAATAAGACGCATTTTGCAGAAGGGCTGGCTATTCAATAACATTTTGAAGAAACAACTGATTTTGCGAACATGGGCTCCTGCTCTGAATTATTATTTGCATAAAATTGTGCATCTAATTTTTAGCTATCTAAAAATCCCACGAAATCTCCTCACCAGGATACATTTGCTACTGTCTAAACAAAAAAATTATTACTCTGTCATGATGCAAGAAATAATTAGAAAACATAAAAATTTAGTCCTATATGTGTTACCATTGTATCATTTTGATAAAAAATTTCATAAGCCCCCAGGAACAGGCACGTATGTTAAAATCATTTAGGGTCATCTTTAGTAATTTACAAGCTTCAGTGGTTCAGAATTTCATATTTTTAAGAAAATGTGGCATGTGTTTGTATAAGCAAGTTTCATCCCTCATTATCCATCTCCCTCCTACACCTTTCTAGTATAAAAACCCCTTCTGCTTGCTGACAGAATACTAATTTGGCTTCATTTAAATGCTAAAGCAATGTAGTCCAGCTATCTCATTTAAAACGTGTAAAGCTGTGAAACAATTGACAAGCACAACGAAGAGTGTCTACCATAGGATTTGCAGGGAATTATTTTTCAATAGGCACTCAAAAGCCAAAAGCTTATACTAGCCATCTTTTTCCACATATATCTCTTAAAATCAGGGACAGGAAAAGGGTAGTATTTACCTCACAGCTCACCACTTCCTATGACCTGTTAAGATTAAAGGCCAGGTGATGTATACCCAGAACACACATATATATATATATATGTTTCTCTTTGTGCAAGGGCAGTCACTTATTCTTTCAACTTCAACCACATTTTTATTCTGCGTGTGTGATAATAAAATGTGCACTAACAAAGCCTGCATCAAAAATAAATTGAGGGCAGGAAGAATTTCCAGATATGAAGAGTACAAAAACTCTAAATACAGAGCACTCTACGGACAAGACCTGGGCTGGTATCCTTCAGATACCTTCCAGCAACCTGTACTGACAAACCTCTCAGACCACCCTCCTCATAAATAAAGGCATAGTTTTAAGGCATAAAATGGAAAGTATAATGAATCTTGCATTTGCATGATTCATTGAGTTGATTCCAAACATTTGGTGTGCAAGTATGTGGGGTTTAAATAAATACACCCACTCTTAAGTAAAAACCTGTGATGTGTGTTACCATCTTTGTACACACACAATGGCTAGAAAGCAGGAAAGAAAAATGTGCAAGAGACCCCTCAAACTACTGCAGCAGAGCCAGCCACAACACGCCTGAGAAACAGAGACCACCAAAGCCTGGACTTAAGTAGCATCAATCTGCTCCAGGTCAGAGCAAACTGGGAGCTAAGCCTCATATTTCTGGGGTACACACAACTGAAGAATTACTCATTCAGATGTTCTCACAGAGGCTCACACAACCTATTTTCAGTTCAAAATCAAGGCAGCTTCCCCACCCCAAACAAAAATGCAGACATAAGCTACTGTGCTAAAACGTTCCTTACAACAGCAGAGAAGGTACATGGACAAGTGAGATAGCAAAACCTGATAAAATTTACAACTGAAATTAAGATGAGATGAAAAAACCTTTTCTCTCTAAATTGTTTAACTCCTGAAAGGTTAAAAAAACTCTGGAGGTTTATCAGCAGAAGAGTCACTAGTAAAAATAATTTCTTTCAGAGGGTAAATATAATTTTCGTTGTGCAGATTTCAAGAAGACAAAAACTGTTGTTGGACACATCTAGGTATAATAATCTCATTTACAGTTCAATATTTTAAAGAAATGAAAATGTGGAAGACCTGATTGCAGTTCTAAACCTGCTTTGTGCAACAACACTAATGCAAGACTGACTTAAGAAGCTGACCCATATACTGAAAAATATGATCTAAAATTAAATGGGAAAATGTACATCATTATTTTAACTTAGCTCAAAGTTGCACAGCTAAATCTCTGCGCAGCAAACTGAAAAGTTATCCATGCACTGCAGATTATTATGCACTCAGTGAACACACATTTAAATCAGTTTTGCTACGTTAGTGGCACTGAATTCTTCATGCATTTTAAAGTTGGATAAATGGTTAAGAAAATAATTCAATAGGTCAGGCATTTAATTAACTAAAATATTAACAACAAAATCCTCCAAGCAGAATCAAAATGCCTGTTTTTTGTTTCTTTTTTTTTGCCCTTGCCTGTAGACCCATTTACTTTTTCCAGGGCAGGAGAACCCAGTAAGAAGCCTTCTCAGCTTGCTGGAAGTACCAGGGTGCTGGACATCTGGGGCTGCGCAACCTATAACCCCTGTAGAAACTGCTCATGTTTAGATTCGAGCTAACACTTTATCTTTTGTCTAGATGTACACTTCTGTTCTTGGTCCGAGGTGCCCTGTTCCCAAAGGAATCTTTGCTTTGTAAGAATTTCTGAATGTACACTTGACACTGGTTAGTAACAAAGCATACGTGCACTACAACTTCGAAAGTGCCTAAAATATTTTCCTCACATTTATAAACTAACTGCCTGCAACGATCTAATGCCACTGAAAGACTCTCTTTCACGTATTGGTAACAAGGATGAGAACCTGGTTTTCTTGATGTCAATGTCAAAATACTATTGATGGGAATGAAGCCAGTCTCTCGCTTGGACATGCTGTACTCCAGTAAAATAGGGATTACACTGCATTGCAGAACTGAAAAGGATGGGTACAGTTAAAATGGAACGGTAGAATGAAAGCTGACTGGGTAAAAATAGTATTTTCTCATTCAGCAGACCTACCCTACAAATATATTCAATCTCATAACTGCTTATACTCAGAGCTAGAAAAACACCCTAGGATTACTTTTTATTTCAATTTCAGAGATGGCACAGATATGGTGAGAGTAAGCAGATCCTGTAAATTGTCTTTCACTCTCGTGATTTCATCTCGAGCCTCAACAAAGTCTATCTTCTTCCCAAAATCACAAACTTTCGAATCTCAGCTTTTGTTAGGAAGACAAATGCAAAAGTCCCATGACTGCATAGATGGTTTTGAATTATGACTTTTGTTTTCCTATGGTATTTCAGTTCCTGAGGTTGACTAGTTTTTCCATCATGTAGATAATCACTAATTAAAGGACTACTGAACTTCCAAATTCTACACACGGGAACAGTCTGCCCAAGCTGGAGCAGCCCTACTGTAAATTGTCACCTTATTACTGTATAAGAAGTCTTAGAGACACCAAATTAGGCTTTCAGGCAATATGCATATTCTAATAATAAGAGAAACCTCCTATTTCCAAACTTGACAACTTTTTCCTTGTGGTTCATAAGAAAAAATGAACAGGGCACTTTGTTACCCTTCCCTAAAGCTTCAGCTTTTCACAACACTGGGTTGTCAACAATTCTAACTCTCACTGAAGTAAAAGGAATTTACAATCTCTGAGGGATGCAAAGAAAAGCTTGGACACAAGCGTAATCAAACTATGAA
Source organism: Oreocharis arfaki (assembly GCA_013398015.1). Classification (NCBI taxonomy): domain Eukaryota; kingdom Metazoa; phylum Chordata; class Aves; order Passeriformes; family Paramythiidae; genus Oreocharis; species Oreocharis arfaki. The sequence continues at coordinate 497,151 of VZRR01003991.1, read as the reverse complement.
AACTCAAAACCATATACAAAGATGAGAGAAGTTGTATGACCGTATCTCTCCCTGACTGTGTTTTGTAAAGACCTCTGTTGAGACTCAGGTGTAAAGGACACTTCTGTCAGCGCTAATCCCCTCCTGCCAACCCACTGATTCAGTGTGTAAAACTGAGGCAGATCTGAGACAAGCTAGGGACAACCTGCAGTTCTGACGTGTTTTTCCCTCCTCTACGGGAACTTTGCGCAGGAGTTTGGTGCTAAGAGCCACAGATCAGCTCATCCCAGTCACAACATTAGTGATATGCTAGGACAGGATGCAGATGTTAGCGACTTTTACTAATAGCTGCCCTGGATCCTATAATTTCAACTCTCAACTTTTCCAGACTGCTTTGTTAACACCCATGTTTTACTACAGCAGAAGCTTACCAGGATCTTGGGTCTCAAGAAGAATGATACCCTTGGTGGAATGAAGAGAACTGGATGCATCCTATTTGGTAAGATTTGTCCTTGCATCTCAGGCATCCAGGACTTCTGTAACTCCATGGTAAAGTATAAGAGAAGACATGAGCCATCAAGATGAAATGAAAAAGGGCAGCAAACTGAACATCAAAGGAGTTTGGAACTGGAGAGCGGGGAGCAAAGTATAAGTGCTCAGACATGGCCTCCTGTTTCACTAGATAAATAAGAATAGGGTAGAGCGAGGTGATTTAAGAAGAAAAATATATGACACAGTATGTTTTATTTCACAGCATGCTAAAAAATGATTAAAGAAATGTGAAGAAGAATAAAAGACTTGCTCTTTGAGCTTTACTTCCAAATACAGCAATATAACACAGAAACATTCTGATATGTGGCTGTATGCATCACTTCTATGTCTATTATCCAGCTTCCCAGAAAAATGAAATCCAGACCTACACATTTTATCTCATAACAGCAGCACAGGTTTTGTAGAGCGAGAGCTTACGAATGGTAAAACACAAATTTAGCACAAATGAAAAACACAGTCCAAGCTCAGGGGTCTATCTCTTCTCACTGCTTTTATACACTTCTAGTTCTGGAAAGTTACGTAGAAGCATTAGGAGTAGAATAGACTACTGTGAAATGAGCTCACAAATTAAATTAAGAGAGGGAGAGAGCAATGAATAACTGAATCCCCTGAGCCAGAAGAATGCCATGCTGGAGTGTCACAGAAGGATATACAATATGTGCTTCTATGCCCTCACTTTGCAGCGGACCCATGTAATTTATTAACCTGACAGCAATGCCATACATACCCACAGGCTCTTCCTAACCTCCCTCCCGCCCATCGGCACACTTCCACAGAGAGCTGCCAAGGAGACTGGCACAACGAAAATGCAGTTGTTTGGCTGCTTTTCAACCTTCCATATACCCTGGAGACATAAGGATTACTTATTATTAGCAATTAAGAAATTTAATCCACTATCCTACATTGCATATGATCAAGCTTTATTGTACTCTAGTGAGTCTTATCATAGTACAAACATCAGGCTATAACCTTATTTTTTAATGCACTCACTTTAATTTTATATAGAGTGAACCTTCCCTGTTGCAATGTGGTCACTTGATTCTGTATTGTTCATGAGAATGTGGCTCTTGAGCCTTTGGAAAATGCACGTGTATGTTTCTATCATTGCAGAGGGCAAAAAACACTAACTCTCCTTCCTATTTTCTTTTGAACAAATGTGAACCCGAAGCACATGTGGATTAACTGCAAAATTTGAGGCAGGTGAAACTTGGCATACCAATAGGAATGAAAACCACATCTTCTAAATCCTACACCATGCCTTATTCATAAAATCACCCTGGCTTTACTTGCTGTATCCACACAATCAGAATGGGTGAAATAAGACCATTAAAAAACATCTACCCTGTATGCAGTCTGGCCAGGCACTGTAAGAAGTGATTCACAGTCTTCACTCTCTGCAAGCCTAACATCAGATTTACCACGCCATTTTCTTAGAGTGGTCTTTGTTCTCCTTAACTAACGATATTTATGAAGATAACACTCTTTCTCATGGACTGCTATTTAAGAGAAAAATTATTATGGCTACATAATAGACATTGCAATTACTGATCAAAAATAGGAAGAAAATCCCAATCAAGGATTGCCAAACATTAATCTTTGTAAAAAAGTAAAATATCAGATTAAAAACATGTGAGAAAGCAAAAGTGAATTTCTAATGTCACCATCTATCACACCACTCCACTGCCTTCCATCCCACACGGAAGGCATATTTATCTGCCTCTCCCTTCCCAGCACACACTCCGAGGAACTTTCCCACAAACTGTGGCATTCTGCTCAACCCAGCTCCCAGGTGGCACTGGCTTTTTTCCTGGGCAGAAGACGAGAGCATCGGGTGCTGGTGGCTCTCATCAGTCAGGGTGCACTATCACAGCGAGAAGAGCAGTATGAGAAGTCACCTGTAACTGAGTGCTTTCACTTAGGCCAATATGCCATTCATCACACAGTGACTTGTTTTAAAGAGGCAACTGGTGATTGACCAGTACCACCAGGAGCATAAACAACAGCACATTTTCCTATGGATTTTCATATATGTCTCCACAATCCTTCCCGTGGACCATTGCAGAATTCCTCCTTTCTCTGTACCTCTTTCTCTGTATTATTTTCAGCTTCCTCCATCCTCACTGTAATTTCAACTTCCCACCATGGCTCTATTACTTAACTGCACTTTTTCCTACCCTCAGCAGTGCAAGCCACAACATCCCTGCCACAATGAGAATATTAAAAGGGTTCCATCTACTCACTTCCATGAAAGTTGCGGGAACTTAATACCTCTGAAAGAAACCATTCTTCCAGCTCAAATGTCCAATCAGTTTGAAAGACCAACAGAATCACTGCAAGACCATACTTCTTTAGGTTAAAAAGTATTCTCCAAAAGGAATCTTTAATGAAGTAAATCAGTGACCAAAAATGCTAACATACGTCTTTTAATAATACAGTTCAGAGCAAGTACATCAAATCTTGTTTCTTACGTAACTTCACATAACTACAGTTATTTAATTATTGTTCACCTCACCAAATAAAAGGATCGTGCTACTCTTAATATTCTTTTGCTTATAAGACAAAAGTTAAAGCACTCCAAATTTAGATTCAATTCTGTCCCTCTGCAATGATAAACATAAGTCAGCAAAACAAACCTACGCTGTGCACTCATGTTTACTTAGATGACATGACGTTCATGGAGAGTGAATGTCAATCCGTGCTCCTGTCAGAACAGTGGTTAATTAAGCACCTGTCTTCAGTGATTCCTCTCACCTGAGCATGCATGTCCAGAATTTACACACAGCATTCTTTTGAGGCAAATTGGAAAGAGAGATCTGATGCTTAAAAAGAAGAAGAATCAGATTGATTTCTGAGCTTATAATACATCTACACTAACATATTGAAGTATTTTAAAACTAGAAAAATTCCAGTTCTTTGATGATTCCTCCACAAAGGAAAGCATTTTTACCAAAATAGCCATACAGGTGATCTTCTGCTCAGTGAAGAACCAAGTCATCAACCTGGCTGTTCAAATAACAAAAACATCAGGCAGGCAAATGTTGTCCTCCGTCAGTCTCACTATTACTGCTGGGGAATTTTAAACAGCAGTGAAACGAAACACAAAGCTCACTAAATCTGAGGAGTTAAGGAAGTCCTACAGCCCATGTTAGTATGCCTGGCATGATGATGATCCAAGGATTCTCTAGATGCTCCCAGTGCCAAGATAAATCAACATCTAACTCCTAACACACTGCAGCGAGGTGCTGTCAGAAGAGGTGAAAGTGAAGTGAGGATGGTCAAACAAGCAGTGACCAACCCTGTATGCATAAGTTTCCTTAATGCACAACTTTCACTTCATAGGACATGAAAACGTAAAAAAAAAAAAAAAAAAAAAATTTCCTCTAACTTTAAGTTAACAGAATTGTATATACTGAAGGCCTTATCCAGCAATGGTTCCAAATACCTTCTCCTTTTGATTATCTACAGAAGAGAACCATCCTTATTTGTCCTTCTGAGTCATACTGAAGCATAACTGCTGCTCTTTTTTTATTGCAGCACCCATTTTCTCTCATTTGACCTTTCTGTTTTCCTTTTATTTCTTTTGATTTTCTACATTTATAGGTATAGAAACAGCTTTCTAAATTTTATTCTTTTCAATTCTATTGTGTTTTGGCTTTTTTTTTCTTTTCTGCAACTTTTCAGGAAAGCCAGATACTGTGAGAGTGCCATTTTGCCTCATTTTATTTACTCATTGTTTGTGCTGAAATGGAAGCCAAAAGATCAGGAATACTTTAGTTCTTAAGACACTGTCCAAGCCTGCAGCTATTTACTTATGAAATGATTATGTCGATGACTTTGTTAGAAGTCATTAGAGGTCTAAGGGAAAATGTCAAGTGTGATACAATACAAAAACTACAACAAGCTGCAATGTTACCCACAGCTGCAAATACTTCTTAGCACAGGTGAGGCACATTGAGATGAACTTTGTTATCTTTTCTATCCTGGTTTTGCCTGCCCATCAACTGCCCCTTGTAGACTAATCTTGTTCTCCATCACAGACTGACAAATGCCCCATTTTATTTAAATGAAGCGGGATCTTGCTTTGCAAAAAAAACCCCAACCAACCAACGAAACTGAACGATCAGGACTAAAGAAAATAGCCTTTTTAAAGGTAAAACCACCAGTGTGTGAAAATTTGTATGAGTGGATTTGAGGTGAAACTGCAGCTTTCTGGAGCAGTATGTGAATATCTGGAACCAAAGCTGAAAGTCTAACAGGTAATCTTGCAGGTTAAAAAGATTTGCAGCTGCTAAAAACTGATTGATACGAGGAAAAAGTCAATGTTTACTCTAAAAATAGCAGAATTATACATATGATTTATTATTAAACTTCAGTCCTTGCAAGAAGGAAAGGTATAAAAAATTTAGGTAAGGGCAACTCATATGGAAAAGCAGAGGGCCAGGCACTGATCTTTTGTCTCTGGTGACCAGTGACAGGACCCAAGGGAACAGCATGAAGCTGATTCAGGAGAAGTTCAGGTTAGATATCAGGAAAAGGTTCTTCACCCAGAGGGTGTTGGGGAACAGGGTCTCCAGGGTAGTGGTCACAGCACCAGCCTGACAGAGCTCAAGGAGCATTTGGACAATACTGTCAGGCACATGGTGTGACTCTTTGGGATGGTCCTGTGCAGGGCCAGGAGCTGGACTTTGATGATCCATGCAGGTCCCTTCCTACTGAGGATATTCTAGGATTCTATGAATCATACTAAAAAAATGTTCAGCCATACCACATTCATTAATTTGGCTAATGCTGAAGACAAGTTTCTTCTGAGTCAATATGGCTTCCACCACCCTGAAAGACCAATGTTCTGCTTCAGCACGACAACAGAAATGCTCCTCCATGTACTCCAACAGTCTTCCTGCATCCATGAACACTAGCGAGACCTGCTTAATATATCTCACGTAAGAGACAGGGATGAAGGTGCTTACTTGGCTAAGAGTAACCTGACCTAAGAGGGGCGAGCATCAAGTTGATGGGGACTCCACCAGGACTGTATATGCTTCCCTCACAAATAGCAGCAAAACTGAACAAGATGAACAGCAGTGACATTTTGGTCATGGATACAGCATCCAGCACCACCTAGTCAGTCACTGTGCCAGCGGTGGCAGCAGGTGGCATTATCATTTACCCTGAAGGCAACTGTGACCATGCTGAATTTCCAGACTTGTGTGAGAAAGGAGGCAGTGGAGCAGCCTGGAGACCACCTGCCGGTCTTCTTGGAGGCAGAACCGAGATGGCAGCCTGCCACAGGAAAGGAGCCAGCTTCTGCCCTGGTGACTGGCAGGTTTGGCCTCGATCCCTGGAGGAAAATGTATTGCTACTGAAAAAGCAAGCCGGTCTGTGAAAGGCCAAAAAAACTATGAATGGACAATGACAGCTACACCGTATAAATCCCCTTATTTTTGTACCACTTTACTACTTGTTTTGTAACTGAAAGAACCCATTTTAAGACACTAAATAAATGATACAGATTCTGGTGCTTCACTAAATAACTGGACATTCTTAGTAATTAAGCATTTATTCTACACAGTAGAAGGAAATATTCTAATGAACTGATTATATATTTTTTCCATGGCATGAAGCACATAAAAATAAGCAATTTCAATAATCATTATTACTGCTCCAGTATATATTAATACATTTCAGATAAATCGTTGCCTCCACTATCAACTCAGCTACTGCTCCTGCAAATAAAGCAATACCTTGTTACCTAGCAACGAAGCAAGTCCTTGCTATGCTGCAAAAAAATACATAAAAAATGAAATATATATATTTATATATTCCCTTCGTTTCATGTTGAGAGAACATCCATAAAGAACAAAGAATAATCCACTCAAATGCCCTCAAATTCAATATTTAAATAAAATGTTGGATCATCCACATTTCATGAGTATTTTCAGAAGCTTGGTCTAGATTAAACATGCATAGCCTCTCGCTGACAATATAATGTTCTTGCTATGTATTTCTTGGAATATTTTAATGCATACATAAGTACACAACCATAACACATATAAGTCATGTCAGGCTCTTAACGTTACATTTTATCTGTAACAGAATAGGAATAGGTATCACAGGGCTTGCTTAAAGTTAATTTGCTTATGCTAAATCAGTTTCTCTCCCATGTAACACAGCAGTGCATAGTATCGCCTCTTACTGATGCTGTATCTCTTTTTAGGGTGCTGTCATTTGTACAAATTGTTCCTTGCGTTGCATTAAAAAAAAAAAAAAAAGAAAGTACTGAAATTACCCCACTACTTTGTTGCTTTATATTTCATGTCTGTTTCTGATAGATTGCCAACACTGCGTGGTCAAAACCAAACAAGAGTAGCTTAGGAGTCCTACTTGTGTGGATGAGCTACAGAGTTGAGCAGTGTGAAAATCTGACAGCAGCCTCTGAACTCCATGGTTACCAGTGTGTGTCTGGTCCATGCTTCACTCAAGAGTTGAAAGAGGCAGCACAAGGATTCATGGCCCCATGACCACAAAGTACGAAGAGAGATCCTCCTCTACGACAAGGAATGCCATTAAGCTTGTGCAATAGAGAGAACATGAAGTCATGAAAATCGCTGTCCTGAAGGCCTACAGTTTCATCAGTAGGTTCTCACATCCAATACTGTCTAGGTCATCACATTGCCCCCAGATACAACATGAGATACATCTTAAGATAAAGCAAATTTCACTTCAAATTCGGTGGCTAATCACATGCCACTACTTCTAATCCCAAATTAGAAGATCACTAAACACCACACAAACTGAATGTTGCTCTTGGTAGCAACACCTATAGGGAAAGCATTCCTGAAACATTCTGTTAATGCCCTCTGGAAACTTTTTGAAGTCATCTATCTCTTAGCAGGCAAGGATATTGGCTCAGTTAATCACAGCACAAAGGTATACACAATCTATATCACGCTGCCTCGAACATCTGCTGCTGCTGTAATCCTTGATAATTCATAGCAAAAATGCTCAGAAAATTGTATGCTTGCACCCAAAGGCACCTTAGTTTTTGCGGCTCTTGCCATTATCTCTGAGCTTTATATACTAGTTGGAAATTTTTTGCAGCGTGGTGTTGCCCATTTTTTAATACTCTTGCAGTCTTTAACAACTAGGGATCACAGTTCACCTCTCAGAGGAATGTGTGGAGTTCAGTAAAATGCATAATGCATACAGAGGGGCAAGGATGAAGTATCAGCTACTGTGGTGTTCAAAAGCCTCTTGCTATAAAGATTTTAGTGTAACACTGGAACTTATACATATTGGAAGGATAAAGCAAACATCAGAGACCATACCCTACAGGCTTTGCATGATGAAGACTGTGCATATTGTCTCTCCCTCTGGAACACAGTCTTCAGTGACAGATGGCACAACCACTACCTACAGATGGCTCCAAAGAGGGCTCCATAGCTTTGATAAATACTGCAATCAACTCCTAGGATAGGTATGGTTCAGGCAGCAGAGCAAACACAGGCAATAAATCCCTCAAAAACTTAACTGCATAGTAATCACACACATAGTATTATCCTAAACAGACAGATGAAAGTCCAGGGCTCTTACTGAGCTGACAGAAATTCAGGACTACTTAAGAGGAGGTCAGTAGTTTAGGATAAAAGTGTTTGAAATGAGCATCACTCAATTTCTTATCTACTTCATCCAGAAAAACATTTCCACTTTTATCATGGACCAAGTGCTCCTGGTGAAAGTATTCTTGCTTTCCAGTGGGATTTGTTATACTTCGGAGGAGCAATCAACCCTATCACCAAACAAAGCCTTGGTTTGGTTTGTAGAAAACATCCTTGCTTCAAATGGATGATTCACTATAGCGAGCAGAAGTATTCGAATCTACTACTCTAACAAAATCAAAAGTCATGGACCGATACTGGAGCTATTTGTAGCAGACTAGCACAATCTTTTCTAATCTTCTATACGAGGCTTGAAATAAAAGCAACTGGAGTGATTCATACAGGAACATTCGCTTTAGTTGAGCCAATGCCTCAGAGACTCTGCTCTCTCACTCCTCACTGCTAAAAAAACCAAAGATGACTTCGTAATGTCTTTTTGGGCAACACAGGGTGATGAGCCACACTTGCTACAAAAGAATCACAGAATATTTTGGGTTGGAAGGGACCTTCAAAAACATCTAGTTCCAACCCTCCCGCCATGGACAGGGAATCTTCCACTAAATCAGCTTACCCAGAGCTCCATCCAGCCTGGTCTTGGACACCTCCCGGAATGAGGAGATCATAACCTCTCTGGACAACCTGGTCCAGTGCCTCACCACCCTTACAGTAAAGAATTTCTTCCTAATACTAGTCTAAACTTACCCTCCTTCACCTTAAGGTCATTCCCCCTTGTCCTATCACTATATGCCCTTTGTGAAGAGTCCCTCTCCAGCTTTCTTACAAGCCCCCTTTGTTATTGTTACCTGCCTTCAGCCACTCATGCTTTGTGCCATTTTGCACAAGAGCTTTCTGCCAAGTGGCATCCAGCAGAATGTTCTCACTGACCAAGCACTGCAATGCTATGGACAAATATGCAATTCAAAATACAACAATTCCATAAACTTTAGATATTCACTTAAATAATAGGAATATTGCATTTTCAAGTTGATGTCAGAGATGCACTCTGTAAAACCTAACTTTGCTCTAATTTGCACAGTCCCTGTAATGCACATACCTAAACGTAAACACACGTGACTATCAAAATATCTCCCCGACACATTAGGGAGGGTGGACTCAAGTTCTATACAGAGTCCTTGGATTACCCGAGTTCCCCAGCCTGCACCTGGAGTGTAATAGAAAACAGTATCATTACAGAATCCTCACAAATGTAGCTCAGTAAGTCTTGTATCCCAGAAAATAAAACATCCCTATCCCATTAGCAGGCAATATCCCAGTCTTTCAAACCAGCTCCATCAAAATCTAAACAAGAATATGCCTATTGGATTCTTGTCTGTGGAAGATACCAGAATACAAATAATAATAATTTAAATCTTGATTATGGTCCAATTAATACAGTACCTAGAATCAATCCTGAAGACCTGAAGTTTCTATTCCATTCTGCCATCACTGTTTTCCAGACTACAAACATGAAACACTAAAATTGCTGTTTTTAACTACTCCTCTTCACAATTTAACAAGTTTACTTTCCCTAACTTTCAACCTTCACAGCCTGTAAATACAGAGTACTGTAGAGTGAGGAAGAAGCCCTCTTTGTAAGAGCTTCAAAAATAGAAAAAAACCCTTTATCTAAATTTTTTATGATGATTAACTAACTCAACTTTTATCTCTTTTCAGATTATAGAAATCCATGACTGACATTCTTCTTTCTGAAAAACTGCTGTGTAGAAAAGGGAGACAGAGATTGCTATAATGTCAATGTAATTTCTGAATGCATCACACAATCTTTTGTAGTATGTCAAAAGTATAAACAAAAACACTTCATGTGTCACAGTCTACAAAGGGTATCACGTTTGATAGACTAATAATGCATGACAGGTCTCTTAATGCTTCCGATATATCAGTAATTATGTAAATACCTTCAAATTTGATTATACACTCACATACACCATTAAAGTTTGAGCCAAATTCAAGCTGCTTTATCTGTGAATTCAGCAACATGAAAACCTTTAAACCAAACTCGATTATGTCAGTTTTCATACTGCTGGACTAGACCCTCTGCTCACCACAGCAATGTGTGACAAAGAGGGACTTTAAGTTATACTATGATCCCCTAATCCTCATTTTGAACCTGTAAAATATGATGATGCCTCAAGACTGAGTTAAGCTTCAACCACCTGCTCCCTCCCATGAGCAGGGAGATTCAGGGCTTTGTCTCATCAGTGAGGCCCTGTGCTGAGGTAGGAAGTCAGGAACAGGAGGAACAACAGGAAACTGAAAGATCCGTCAAATCCGTCTTGGAAACCATCGGTCAAGGGGATTCTGCACACACAATCTGGAAGGGCAGCGCCACCTCTCCCTTTGCCCATGGAGAAGCCAAAAGGCATCAGGGCGAAAGGTCAGATTTGTTTTTTGGAAATAGCAGATGCGAACAGTGAAGTATAAGATCCATAATATAAAAGTATAAAACTTACACGAAAAAAAAAACCAGGAGGAAGGTAGAAGAAAAAATTTAGGATAAACCAAAACTGCTAAATTCTACTTAGTTTACACATTCAAATCAACGCCTCTAGGGACACCTGACTTGTAAGGATTTCCTACATTCCTAATAAATTAAAGTAGTGCTTTAGGGATGTTACTAGTTTTTAACAAGCCCCCTCACTCTCTTAGTTATGTCTGCATTAGGATCAGCGTAACAGGGTTTTAACCAGAACAGGGCTGTGGTGGCTGAAATAAGATATTCTAAAAATAAGATTTATAAAAATGTGACACATCAGCCCCTAGCAATAGCAACAATACCAGATATAGCTTTTGTATAATGCATGAACACAGGATTACTTCTATGAATCAACAGTTTTGCATTAAAGTATAAAATCATCATCACATACAGATAACTAAAAGTGAAGATTAGTTAGAAAAGAAGAAATTTTACTTTACACGAGTATTTGTACCCGTAGTATAGAAAGAGATTATGAAGGTCAAAGAACAATCCTATTACTTAAGTTACATAACTCAAAGCAGGGTGCATGTCAATGTAAAAACAACATGGAAAGATGACTGCTGTTCTGTGTTTATTCACTGCTTCTAACTCAGATTGTTTATTTTACACTACTTCTGTTCTAAACTGCTTTTGCAAAAGAAATTTTTTCACACAAAGCCTAATTTTTTCTACCATAAGTCAGGAAAGACATTTTTAGAAACCAATTTGATGCGATGCTCTGCAGATAAAACAGGATCCTTCTCTTGAAAAGATCCCAGCATAGATTACCAATCTCAGACACCAAAGAATGAGAAGCAGGGGAATCACAGCCCAGTCTGACCAAGCTACTGTCCTCAGCTGAGGTGATCTGACCACTACGGGGCATCACCAACTCCTTGGGCACCATGTATGTAAGATGCTACACCATACCGAGAGCCAGCAGAAGCAAGCAGCAGCTTTTCTTTACTTGTAAAAAGTATTCAGGAAACTGGTCAAAAAAGAAAGAAGCTTCCTAATTTTCTGTTAACTACAGTAGTCTTTAGTCTCGCTAATAACCAAAAACTGAAAACTCAATGCCATCAACTATTTAAATGGAAAAAAAAGTTGCTATTTCTTGGGCTATGACTTGCTCTCAAGCTTATGTTTTCAATAGCATATATTTTTTAATGAACATTTACAATACTTTTATTACAGAAGTGTAGCCCTGCAGCACTACCCTTAAATATCAAGGCCAAAGGACTTCAACAAGATTTTCGACCTAGGAACATCACTTGCTTGTATATACAGTAGAACATGGCATATTTAGTGAAATATACTTCAAAGGGAAACTTAACACTCTTCAGCGAAGCTTTCCAGATCAGGACCACCTAACATCAGTTTCCTATTTCCACAGCTGAGCATTTACAGAGAATATCAACTATACTAACACTTCCTCTAAAGGCACCTTTCCCTTTGAAAACCACATATCGAGTTTCCTCTTTGACATTTCCTTTTCTTTGAAGTTTTAGCCAATTAACCGGTCAATGCAAATGAATCAAGAAGTAAATAAAATCACGTTAAAAGATGGCATCTTTAGCAAGACTCCACAGGGTTTCTCTCGGCATCAGAGCTCTCATGACTGACAGCAGTAGGGAGATGCTCGTGGCCTTCCAAAAGCTACATCAGGAACAGCCCAAACGCTGCTTTACTGCAGTGATAACTGAATATATCCTATTGTTTGTCCTTCTTCCTAGTATCCAGGAAGATTACTTCTGACAAGGTACCTGAGACAAGCTCTTCAGCCTGTGCAGTCAACGGAATCAATGGTGCTATGACAATTTTCACTAGCTGGGAACCGTGTTCAAAACCTCTGAGTGCAAACCCTCAGGGTACGCGATGCTTCCTTCCCCTGCCCTATGCTTCCCTGTGCATATCATCACTGCAGAGCTGCTGCTTACTCCCAGCTCCGTAAGGAACAAAAATGGCAACAGCAAGGAATGGTCACAACCAAGAACTACAGGTGTAAAGGACATATTTCATCCAGATAAGCCTAAAGATTATCCTGCACAGGTTGGCAGATGCTTATGAAAGAAATATGATGCGGACAGATGTAAACAACTAAACTTGTTATTACTGTGCTGTGACTAACACATACACAAAGTATTTAAAGGACAAGTATGGAGCTGTCTGGTTGTATGGGGTGCTGAGATGGTTCAGTGCAGGCAGAGGTTTGGAAGCACTCAAGTCACAGCACCACATGATGATTCCGAAATCCGTATCTTGTGCTAAGGCAAAGGGTCTGTTAATCTTTCACACAAGTTAAAGATACTCTTGCCAACAACAAAAATTAGGATCAATATAATTCAAGCAGAAAATAAATGATAGTTGTAATATTTAATGTTCTTTCCATATTTTAATGCTTAAAGCAGTGCAAATTTGCAGTATAGAGACAATATTAAAGATTTATTGTAATTTTGCACAAGTATGTAAAAATGACATAGATAGTTAATTAATTAAATAAATAAGCAGTGGTGAAATCCCTAGGAAAAGGTTAGTGCAGCAAGTTTTTAAACCTGTCAGCACCTGTTAAACATAACACTTTTATGTGAGTTTTTAAATGATTATGAGGTTTGGAACTTTTTTTTATAGTATGCCTCCTGTAGAGCCAATTTTTGCTTCTGAAATACCCAAGCTGGGCATAACATGGATTAGAATTGAAAAGTACTCACAAAAGCCTGTGGAAATCCTTGAATTCTTGTTTCTTGCAAGTGCTAAGAGCCAAATCCCTACCACATTCAGATTTTAAAGAAAAATAATAACTCATATCCAGTTTATAATGGCTTCAGTAAAAATAAAATGAATCATACAATACTTCTCTTAGGTTTTGCTAAAGTATTTTTCTGTGTGACTATTCACTCCAATAACTACTTACCTCTGTGGTGGTTTATTAATATTGGTACAGAAAACTGAAGTTCTATGTATTTTGATCATATAATAATAACACAGGTGCTTCACAGACCATTTGGGTACTCATTAATAATGTGCTTTCCAGGTGGCTGCACTATTAACAAAGTAACACTTTTCCAAGGTTTAGAATTATATCTGAAACATTCCTGGAAAACAAAAGCATTAGGAAAGCACAACAGTGGCATAACAGCTCTTTGATTATGGGATCCTGAAGGAGATAATTAGCCAGCTTTAAAATTAAGTGTTTTAACTATTTGCAAACTTACATTTACCAGCATATTTATTTATGCAGTGACATTATCTAAGATTGTGTAAACCGTACAAATTTAGTAGATTATTGTTACAAGCACTTTTTATAATTCTTTCAAAATTATGAGAGATTTAATATCAATTTCAGTGGGGTAAGATAAAGCTTGAGAACAATGAGATGATCACACATTACAACAGTAAAACTTCCAGAATTAGAATTATTCCTATTATACATGGATACACACATACATAAACACACATTTTAGTATTAAATCATAAATCTTGATGAACACTGTAACTGACTTTGCATTTTCCTATACTGGGAATAATTACATCCAACCATTTTTAAGGCTCACCAATTTATCAGTGGCTTGTACCATTATTGTATTGAGACATTTAGAAAGAAAGATATTGTGTGTAATAGTGTTCTTCACTGAACAGATACACGAAGAAGAAAGAAATTATCTTCAGCATACCCATGGTAAAAGAGAAATATATTCTCACTGATATTATTGCAAAAGCTTTACTTTGCAGTACACAGAACCAGTAAAGGCAGCATACATGCAAACACCCAGAAGCACCAAAGGTCTGACTCCAAACTGCAGCGGGGAGGACCAGTCAAATAACTGAAGAGTTTAGAAAATCATCAACAGTTGGACAAGCAAAACAAGTGTTTATCACCTTCATGCTTCACCATGTTTGAATGTACTGCAAAACTAAGTGTTTACTCTCCACTGTAGAGAAGCACTTTCTGGAAAAAAACACTTCAAAAATTAAACAACGGTCTAAAATCTTCTGTCAAACAGGCAAAACTCCCTGCTGACTTCATCTGCTATTATTGCAGCTATTATTAAATTTACCCTTTTCACAGCCTCAGAACTTAAAACATTCTAAACAATAGAAAAAACTCTCTCAATGTTTGCCGACTGCAGGAAATGAGAACAGAACGAAAAACAAACCAATTACATGTAATGAACTTAATATAAATCACCTTGGATCTCCTGCATCAAAAAGCAGGAAAATGCAAGAAAAGAGACATATCTTTCCTTAACATGTCCCAGTTTCATGTTTCTAGAAAGAGCAAACTCCACAGACAAAGGTCTGTGAGAAAGAACCTTCATCTCAAGCTTTCCAAGACCCCACCAGACACTTATTTCAGGCACTGCTGGTAAGCGTACAGCATGTGTGGTACATTTAGAAAAAACAGGATGGTTATAGTTACTTAGTTCTGGACCAGCTGGAATTTCCAGTTGGTTTTCCCAAAGGAAAAGTACTCTTCTTTTAGCAAGGGATCATGCAAGTCTCGGAAACAAGCCAAGATACGAATATCCACAAGAGAAAGAAAGTACAATCTTAACCATCCACAGAGTGAGTATATTCCAGCGCTGAAGACTGCTTTCTAACATTGAGCAAGTGCCCTCAAGTGATAGCACAGCCAGAGATTTTAGAAGGTGCTCAGATACACTGTCATTGCTCATTACCTCTTCTCTTGATCAAGCTGTTTCAGGCATTTGACTTTAACCCAAACTCAGTTCTCAGGGCATAGATATACTGAGATTCGAGTCCTAATGAAAAAGAGACAAATGCTGGGTATTGTTAACACTGATAACCTTGCAGCCCCTATGTTCTTGTTATTCCTCTAGAGATAGCACAAAGATACTATCCAACCCCACAGGATGGGCCAAGCAGGGACCAAATATCATTTGCCTTTAGGAAAGGCATCATAAAACTGTCTAAGATGTTCCTCAGTCAACTCAGTCAGAAATAATCCACCAGTAAGAGGCTGAAGGCAATAAGTAAGGAATGGAGGAAGAATGGATATGGTCCTGGATTTTCTCCGTCCTTGAGCGTTTTCATGACAATAAGAACCACTCTGACCCTGTGATTGGAGGACAGTCTCCAGGAGATGTACCAGCACTTCCCAACCAAGAATCACTATTCCTTTAACAAGGAAGAGAGGCTATCTCCCTGGTGATTTTCCTTTGGTTAAGGTTTGTTCAACACCAGTATCATCACTCCCTTAGGCCAGACATAACACTGCTATCTGCAGCTAGCATGAAGCTGAGCACAAACGTTATCTGAAATGTTGCAAGATACTTCAGAGAAATTCATTGCAGGGTGACAATGTCAATGAGATCCTTTAACACTATGCTCAAGTTCGTGAGAGTGGATCCAGCCCAAATTTGAGGTTTTTTCAAATGAAGAATCTTTGGAGAGAGGAAGAAATGTTTCCTACTTGACTTGAAGGACTTCAAGAAAAATTCTACTGCTCCAGAGTACGTAAATAGAAAAGAAGGAAAACAACTCCAACCCAATACCTGTATCTCCTCTTCTCTCAGAGTATTGAGCAGTATGTAAGTCCATGTGAAAAGTGGTATGACCACTGAAACCGACCCAAAAAATGCCTCACTGTCTTTATATGTAACCTGTAAACCAAGACAAGCTCCAAGAGCAATGCAAACACAGGCAAAGACTGATACTCTATAGAGCTAAGCAGCTGAGAATAAGGTATGTGAAGACCTGCGTCTTTTAACTGCAGTGCCCAAAATACTCAGCTTAACATGCTGAAACACTCTAACAAACTTACAACCTTTTGAATCTTTTCTCCTCAAAGGCAGAAAAAAAAATGGAAATACTAAGGATAGAGACAGCAAGCAAACTAAGACAATGAAACACCTTCCCCAGCTTAATTACCTTGTCAAAGCCATATTTATTTGAAGCATTTGATACTTGGAACCATGACTACTGTCTTGTAGACAAGCTGGCATAGTTGGCACACAGACTAAAAGATCAAGTACAAGCAGCCCTCTGTTATTGCCTACACAAAGGGAAAAATTGCATTGGATTGTAAAGAGTGCCAGTACAGTACAACTTTCTGAAGGTGTTATTCTCCAGAATTCGACTGTGATTTCTTAAAAATAAGCTTGCAGCTCATGGAACTGTGAAGACAACACTGAAAATGTGAACTAGTGTAAGCCAGTATGTTCCCAAATGTACAAACAATACCAAATCACATCTCTCAGAGTAAAAACTGGCCAGTTCATCACAATGTGTGTTGATTTGGAAGATTAATATAAACTTTCAACACTTAATAAGCAAAGCATTATGATAATAGGATCATCAGAAAAGAAATCTAGTCATGATTGGTATTTGGCAAATAAATAAGCTTGGACCCAGAACGGTGCCATTCATTCTCATCTCTGCTTTAACTTGCAGTCTGCATGCAGACCAGGTCCCAGGACCAAGAGTCAAAAGAGCTCAAGTCCAAGGCTTGACAGTTTCTCAGTCTGCCCAAAGAAAGGTGGGAGTTTACTATTTGTGAGGAATATTATTCATTATGCCTATCACCAACATGTAACAAATAAATACAAAGATCCTTACCAAAATGCCAATTATTCAATGTTAAAACAAAACCCGAACCCTCCTGAATGATGGAAACAAACTAAAATTAACATTTCCGACATGGAATTCTGATTCCTTCGACACTAAAGTGTCTTGTTTTTGGAATGTAAATGAAATCATGACTGACCCAGGTCACAGCTCTCTCTTTAAGTTCCTCAGCAGCAAAACTGTTACCTAGAGCTGGTTTGCCTTAGGTTCTTAGTTCAGTGCAGCCACCTTTGATGGCAGCTTCATTGCCAGTTCTGTTCCCAATTTTCACATCCTCCCTTTTTAATTCCATGTGCCCACTTCCAGGTAGAGTTGTCATTCTTCCCTCCCCCCTACCCAAAAAAAACACTTAAGAGAAAAAGCAGCAGGCCCTCAACTTTCTGAATTAATTTTGGGGTACTGCATTTCAATGCCTTCTAAGTAGAATGAATATGTATAGTACATTTTAATTTGCCTTCTTCCTGGATAAATTTATCTCTTCCTGACTATCACATCTCCTTTCTGCGGAAAAAAAAATTATAAAGGAGCTCACCAACAAAGAAAGCAGAACTTACTTTGAATACATCAGAGAACTCTTCTAGCTCTCATCTGTCAACCATGTGCACAAATTCTTGAAACGGAACTTCCCAGGTGTGTAAAGTTAAGAGGGTGCAGGAGCAACAGCACAACTGCAGCTTGTATGCGTTATACTCACGTACCAAAAAGAACAGATCTCTTAGCGAGCAACTGCCAACAGACCAAAATTTTCTGCTAAAATCACTTGATTTTTCTCAGAGCACCACTGAAATTTTAGAATGCTATTAGAATGGAGCTTTAATTCGTTATCCTAATTATACACCATAGGATCAAGGTTTTGTAGTCAGCAAACAAGTATCAACTTCACATGAGCGCTTACAATTTATGATCATATTTATTCAGGAAAAAAAAAAATTCATACGAACAACCTTCCATTGTTTTTTTTTTTCTAGCAGGTGACTACATTTTATATTTTGGCATATACAGAAGAGGACACGAACTGGTTCTTAAAGCGCTTTCAAGTGGGAAGTTACTATCCATCATGCCAGGGTCTAACAGTATTTTGTGCCTCGTTAAAGCAAAAAGTTAAAACATTCTTTAAGGAATCATAAGATATGTTCAACCGGTAATCCTGTCACAGACGGACACTGTAGCATTTCTCATCAGTACCTCTGCTCTTAAGAACGATACGGAGTACACCCTGATTTTGTGCATGTTGGCACGCATTGCCACTGCTCGCACAGCTAAAGGAATTTTGCTAGGCACATGGCAACATGCATCACTTCACATGCTAAAAACGCTCAGGAAAACTGTTACTGCACGTGTGAAGCAAACTAAATTCCAAATCAAATGCTCAGGTATCGTTTGTCTCCCAATACCGCCTTGTCGCCATAAGGTACAATAACTGTTCGTTACTATGTATTTTCCAAGCACGAGCCTTTTCTGAGATACGGAAACATAAACCATCATCCTTATCTTTACACTCTTCTGCTTTTCATCCCTTTTTTTCTTTCTCTCTCTTTTTTTTTTTTAAACAACCTTCGCCCAACTAGCGTTCCTGAAACACCGAGCGGACAACCAGCGGTGCCATTAAGGCGAGACGTCGCTTGGCAAGTTTCGGACCAGGGCACATCACGGCCAAGTTACCAGACCCAAGCAAAGAGAGCTTTGCAGCGCGCACACGGACGCGGCCCCCCCGACAGCCGCTGCTGCGGGCTGTGCGCGCCGCGCTGCCGCTCTCCCGTGCGGCACCAGAGGTGGGTGCCCACCTCCCTCCTCCCCTGGGATTAATCACCGCTCCGAGCGGCTCGGAGAGAGCGCACCGGGGCGGGCGGGGCTGCCCGAGACGCCCTGTTCCCGCGGCCAAGCCGGCCCGGGGAGAACTCACCAGCCGCGAGCCCCGGCTCCGTCAGGCGGCTCA